>CM052705.1:66532585-66580644 GCA_028551405.1 Uromys caudimaculatus | reverse complement strand
TAATAGCCAGAAGCTGGAAACAACCCAGATATCCCTCATCAGAGGAATGGATACAGAAAATGTGGTACATTTGCACAATGGAGTACTACTCAGCTATTAAAAACAATGACTTAATGAAATCTGCAGGCAAATGGATGGAACTTGAAAATATCCTGAGCGAGGTAACTCAGTCACAAAAGAATGGACATGGTATGTACTTACTGATAAGTGAATATTAGTCCAAAAGCTCGGAATACCCAAGTTTCACTTTACAGTAACCGCTGGACTGAGAGTGAGGTCCCAGATGTAGGAGTTGGAGAAGGGACTGAAGGAGCTGAGGGAGTCTGCAGCCCCATGGAGGGAGCAACAGTGTCAACTGGTCTGACCCCCGATCCTCCTGGAGGCTGGACCACCACCAAAGAATACACATCGAGGGACCCATGGTTCGGACCACATAGGTGGCAGAGGAGGGCCTTGTTGGCCATCAGGGGGAGGAGAGGCCCCAGTAAAGGGGAATGTCAAGGTGGGAATATGGGAGTGGGTGGGTGGGTAGGTGGGAGGTGGAATTCCCTCATAGAGGTGGGAGAGGGGGAGGGGACAGGTGGTTTCCAAAGAGGAAACCTAGAAAGGGGGAAACATTGGAAATGTAAATAAAGTATCAAAAAATAATAAAAATAATAATAAAAAGAAAAAAAAAGAGGAAAACTCATAGCTCTAAGTGCCTTCAAAAGAAACTGGAAAGAGCATGAACTAGCAGCTTAACAGCACACCTGAAAGCTCTGTAACAAAAAAAAGACAAATACACACAAAAGGAGTAGGAGGCAGGAAATAATCAAACTTAGGGCTGAAATGAGCCAAATAGAAACAAAAAGAACTATACAAAGAATCAACAAAACCAGGAGCTGGTTCTTTGAGAAAAAACAAGATAGATAAACACTTAGCCACATTACCAGAGGCACAGAGACATTATCAAAATTAACAAAATCAGAAATGAAAAGGGAGACACAACAACAGAAACGGAGGTCATTCAAAAATCATCAGATCCTACCAAAAAAGCCTATAGTCAACAAAACTGAAAAATCTGGATAAAATAAACAATTTTCTAGACAGATACCAGGTACCAAAGTTAAATCAGGATCAGATAAACCATCTAAACAGTATCATAACTCCTAAAGAAATTGAAGCAGTCATTAAAGTCTCCCAACCAAAAAAAGCCCAAGATCAGAAGGGTGTAGTACAGAATTCTATGAGACCATCAAAGCAGACCTAGGAACAATTTTCTTCAAATTACTGCACTAAATAGAAACAGAAGGAACACTACCCAATTCATTCTATGAAGCAACAATTACTCTTATAACTAAACTATACAAACTCAACAAAGAAAGAAAACTTCAGACCAATTGCCCTTATGAATATCAATGCAAAAATACTCAACAAAATTCTCAAAAACCGATCCAAGAACACATCAAAACAATCATCCACCGTGATAAAGTAGGCTTCATACCAGGGATGCAGGGATGGTTCAATATCCAGAAATCCATCAATGTAATCCACTATATAAACAAACTTAAAGGAAAAAAAAAACCACGTGATCATCTCATTAAATGCTGAGAATGCATTTGACAAAATTTAATACGACTTCATGGTAAGTCTTGGAAAGATCAGGAATTCAAGGCCCATATCTAAACATAGTGAAAGCAATCTACAGCAAAGCAGTAGCCAACACCAAACTAAATGGAGAGAAACTTGAAGCAATCCCACTAAAATCAGCAACTAGACAAGGTTGCTCACTCTCTCCCTACCTATTCAGTATAGTACTTGAAATCCTAGCCAGAGCAATTAGACAACAAAAGGAGGTCAAAGGGATATAAATTGGAAAGGAAGAAGTCAAAATATCACTATTTTCAGATGATATGATAGTATACTTAAGTGACCCCAAAATTCCACCAGAGAACTCCTAAACCTGATAAACAACTTCATCAAAGTTTCTGGATATAAAATTAATTCAAACAAATAAGTAGCCTTCCTCTACTCAAAGGATAAACAGGCTGAGAAAGAAATTAGGGAAACAATACCCTTCACAATAGTCACAAATAATATTACATACCTTGGTGTGACTCTAACCAAGCAAGTAAAAGATCTGTATGACAAAATCTTCAAGTTTCTAAAGAAAGAAATTGAAGATCTCAGAAGATGGAAAGATCTTCCATGCTCATGGATTGGCAGGATTAATATATTAAAAATTGCCATTTTGCCAAAAGAATCTACAGATTCAATGCAATCCCCATCAAAATTCCAAATCTATTCTTTATAGAGTTAGAAAGAGCAATTTGAAAATTCATTTGGAATAACAGAAAATCCAGGATAGCAAAATCTATTCTCTACAATAAAAGAATTTCTGGGGGAATTATCATCCCTAACATTAAGCTACATTACAGAGCAATAGTGATAAAAAACAACAATTGTATGATATTGGTACCGAGACAGGCAAGAAAATCAATGGAAGAGAATTGAAGACTCAAGAATGAATCCACATACCTGCCGGGAACCAACCGATCTGCAGTTTTCTTATTAGCCTGAGAGAAGCCATTTTGTGAAGAAGTTAGACTTGTAGGTAGAAGTAGGCCTGAGTTTCAGGTTCCTGAGAACTAGACTTTTGTTTAGGTTCCATCTCCTAGGAGATGGGTTCTTTCCTAGGTCAGTGTGACTCCCTTGTGGTTAGGTGATCAGCAGAGCATAGATAGTTGCCTTAGTAACATGTCCTGGTGGTTGGAAACCTGTACTCCCTAGAAACTCCTCACCCCTATAGCATTGTCTAAAGCCCCGATAGCATTGTTTAACGCTTTCATACTTCCTCCTCCTTGTACCTTATAAAAAGCTTGGAAATATAGTTAATCTTTGGAGCATGAATGGAGGGACTCTGTCTTGCTCCCAGGTAACTCTGCCTCTTGCCTCATCTTTCATCCTCCAGTCCCCTCCTTAGGTCCAAGTTGAACCCCGAGGGCCAGGGCACATACCTATGGTCAATTTATATTTGACAAAGGAGCTAAAACCATCCAGTGGAAAAAAGACAACATTTTCAACACATGGTGCTGGTTCAATGGGAAGTCAACATGTACAAAATGCAAATCAATCCATTCATATCTCCTTGTACAAAGCTCAAGTCCAAGTAGATCAAAGACCTCCACATAATACCAGATACATTGAAACTAATAGAAGAGAAAGTGGGGAAGAGCCTCAAATCCATGGGCACAGGGGAAATTTTCCTGATCAGAACAACAATGGCTTTATGCTCTAAGATCAAGAATTGACAAATGGGATGTCATAAGATTGCAAAGCTCTTGTAACGCAAAGGACACTGTCAATAGCAAAAAAACTGCAATCAACAGATTGCGAATGGATCTTTACCAATTCCACATCTAATAGGATGAGCTAATAGCCAATATATACAACAAACTCAAGAAATTAGACTCCAGACAATCAAATAACATTATTAAAAGTGGAGTACAGAGCTAAATAAAGAATTCTCAACTGAGGAAACTCCAATGGTGGAGAAGCACCTAAAGAAATGTTCAACATCCTTAGTCATCAGGGAAATGAAAATCAAAACAACCCTGAGATTCCACCTCACACCAGTCAGAATGGCTAAGATGAAAAACTCAGGAGACAGCAGATGCTGGTGAGGATGTGGAGAAAATGGAACACTCCTCCATTGTTGGTGGGAGTGCAAGCTGGTACAACCACTCTGGAAAGCAGTCTGACAGTTCCTCCAAAAATTGGACATAGTATTACCTGAGGACCCAGCTATACCACTCCTGGGCATATACCCAGAAGATGCTCCAACATGTAATAAAGACACATGTTCCACTATGTTCATAGCAGCCTTATTTATAATAGCCAGAAGCTGGAAAGAACCCAGATGTCCTTCAACATAGGAACGGACACAGAAAATTTGGTACATGTACACAGTGTTGTACTACTCAGCTATTAAAAACAACGACTTCGTGAAATTCTTAGGCAAATGGATGGAACTAGAAAATATCATCCTGAGTGAGGTAACTCAGTTACAAAAGAACACACATGGTATGCACTCACTGATAAGTGGGTATTAGCCCAAAAACTCAGAATACCCAAGATACAATTCACAGACCTCATGAAACTCAAGAAGAAGGAAGACCAAAGTGTAGGTGCTTCGGTCCTTCTTAGAAGGGGTAACAAAATACCCATGGAAGTGAGTAAAGAGCCAGAGTGTAAAGTAGAGACTGAAGGAAAGTCATCCAGAGACTGCCCCACCTGGGGATCCATCCCATATTCAATAACCAAACACAGACACTATTGTGGATGCCAAGAAGTGCATGCTGACAGGAGCCTGACATAGCTGTCTCCCTCATAGAAGTCGGCGAGGGGGATGGAATAGGGGTTTTCTGGGGGAGGGGTGGAATTAGGAAAGGGTATAACATTTGAAATGTAAATAAAGAAAATATCCAAGAAAAAAGGAAAAAAATAAGACTGCTATGAAAAAAAAAAAAAGATTTCTCAAAATACTAATGAGAGACTACGGGAGTGGGGGGAGTTCACATCCTTTCTGTCTCTTTTGACCCCTCTTGCCTTGTGTTGATAAGAAACTTTGTAGTATATGTTGAGCATATTATGCCAGGAACACAGACAGGCATGCTCATGTCTGAGTAATGATGATTCATATGTTATAGTGGCTTGTGGCATCAGTTTGTCAAGTAGTCTCAATGGCACTTCATAGCATGCTGTTGGCCAATAGTCTCTTTTATTTCAATTTTAATTATTAACATTAATTCTCTGTGTGTGTGTGTGTATGTGTGTGTGTGTTTACAGAATAACTACAAAAGATTTATAATGAGGCCCTTATAAATTTTAAGAAATTCAAAGAGTCCTAACTGTAGCTGGCAGAAATCTGACACAGATGCGGTGTCACTGCAGGGAGTTAGATAAGACATTAAAGACCCCAGTGGGAGAGCTCCTGGAGAGACACAGAGCTGTTACAGAGCTGAAAAGAGTCCCAGAGTTCAGTGAAACTATAGAGGTAGAGGATATAGTAAGGCACAGTACTGAGTTTGGAAAGATGGGGACATGATAATCAAGTAGACCATGTCAGCAGTGAAGACTGAGCTGAGTTGAAGCCCTAGAGACAAGTCAGGAGTTTTCTGCCTGTTAGTCCATTGACACTTGATATTCAAACTCAGTGGTCAGATAACAGGTCAGTGGTAGCCAGTCACCATAACACTGTTAGAAATTACTGTCTTTAGAGCTTACAGTTGAAGATGTTGGATCCTTTCTTGGTCTTGTGTGTTCAATAAATTATCTGGCACGATTATTTTCATAAGGTTTCAATGAGTCCATCTGCTCATATGGTCCCAATCTCATTAGATACATTTATGTATGATATTGTTTTACTTTTAGGAAAATAATTTATGCATGAGTATGTGCTTTGAGGATGGCGATGGACAGGTGATGCCTCAAAAAGGTGCTATTGTACTTCTGCATTTAAATTCAAACTAGAGACAAATGATGACTATAAATAGAATATTGCAGGACAATGCACAGTTGAAAACCCACTGCTTTATGTAATATGGATTAACCTTGTGCAGAATACTTGACCTACTCAAGTGCTGCTCTCTGACACTGATATCAGTAGTATTGATACTACACTTTCCACTGTTCAATAGACTGCTTTTTACATATTCCCTAATCTCCTCTACACCAGCTCCAGGGTTTCTTATTTACTGGCTCAACCTTACTTTTAATTATCACCAGTACTTCCTATACTATGAGTTCTGTCCATGCAGCCTGAGCCCTACTCTGAGGGATTCCTCTGTACTGTGTATCACAGACTGTTATGTCACAGCAAAGGCAAAACCAACCAGCTTGTTTCATTGTAGCCAGTGTAGTTCAGAAGCTTGGAGGAAATGGAAGGTATTTCAGGGGACAAAGTGCACTGCAGTCTGATAGAGTTACTCGAATTTGTTGTAGTTTGGTCACTTACCAAATTTCAGAAAGTTTGAGACATGAAGAAGCTGATAGATATGCCAAAGTGGATGGGGGCTTGGAGGAGGGCTGAAGTTGAGGAATGAGTGGGGTGAATGGATAACAGGAGTAAACTTTGGAAAGCCCAGTAGGCCTCAACCCTGTACAAACAACTGCAGGTAACTAAAGAATTCTGAGGAAAGGAGATACTATCTTCCCCAGAGAAAAGCATGACAATTTGTTATCTGATACCAAATGATCAGCTCTGAAACATACATACAAGTAACATTGTACAGACTGAGCAAGTTGTATTTAAGAACATTATATATATATGTGTGTGTGTGTGTGTGTGTGTGTGTGTGTGTGTGTGTGTGTGTGTGTGTGTGTAAAATATGTGGTATATATACACATATGTATATAACAACAATTAGTGAGAAAAAAGAGGCCATGAATTTAAAACTGTTTAGTGTGTGGAAAGAGAAGAAGAGAACAATGTAATTATAATATATTTCAAAAAAGAAAGATGAAAAGTAAATGTCCATTCTGTGAAGTCTTTAAATCTTTCCTGCAATTGCTTTCCATTTTCCCACCTTCTATAGCACCAACTTTGTTAAAAGAAGAGGGCTTGCTAAATGCAAACTTTTATGGGTTATTTTATTTATTTACATTTCAAATGTTATCCCCCTTCCCAGTTAGGCCCCCTATATACTCCCCCATTCCCCCTACTTCTGAGGATGCTTCACCACCAACCCACCCACTCTTGCCTCAATGCCCTAGCATTCTCCTACCCTGGAGCATCGAGCCTCCACAGGACCAAGGGCCTCCCCTTCCATTAAAGCCAGATAAGGTAATCCTCTGGTACATATGCAGCTGGAGCCATGGGTGCCTCAATGTATAGACGTTGGTTGGTGGTTTAGACCCTGGGAGCTTTGGGAGGTCTGGTTGGTTGATATTGTTCTTCCTGTGGGGTTGCTAACCCCTTCAGCTTCTTAAATCCTTCAGCCTTCTATTAGGGTTCTGGGTACTTAGTTCGATGGTTGGCTGTGTGCATCTGCTTCTCTATTGGTCAGGCACTGGCAAAACCTCTCAGGGGAAAGCTTATCAGGCTCCTGTCAGCAAGTGCTTCTTGGCTGTCAGCAATATTGTCTGGGTTTGGTGTCTGCAGATGGAATGGATCCCTAGGTGGGGCAGTCTCTGGATGGCCTTTCCTTCAGTCTCTGCTCCTCTTCATGATTATCCTTTATTTGAGCCAGACCTTGGAAAAGTTTGGTTCCCAGGTGATTAAGAAAAGGCTAATGCTAACCAAACACTACAAGGGGTTGTTTGTGATACTTAGATAGATGTTGGGGAGCAAGGGTTACAGACATCCATTACAAAAAAGTGATGAAGGAAAGGAATTTTTCAATGTCTTTTTCCTTTATTAATTTTCTATCCCTACTAATTCTCAGCATGATGCTATGGTCATTACCGCCAGAGATGAAGAGTAGTGAATGTAGAAAAAAGTGATTATTTCATTATTATGTTTCTTTTTCCATCTTAATGCTAAGGAAACTTAGAATCAGTGGAATTTTAAAAGCATAGACAGGATGCAGATTCATATTTAGGAGCATCTCACCACCACAATATTAAACTACATGTATATTACTTATCTACATTTGGACAACAATTCAAAGGCATTCTTCTAAACACAACCAGTAAGTTATTATAACAATAATGTTTAATGTGCTTAGATCAGTTACGTGGCAGTTCTTAGCTCAATCTGCCAATGTACAAGACAGAGAATGTTAACATCTCTCTAAATTCTCTAGTCAGAAGCAAAAAAAAAAAAAAAAAAAAGCAAACATGATAACAGATAAAAAGAGTGCCCAAGATACATTCCTTCTCAATATGGAGACTAAGTGTGGAATAGAGACTGAAAGAAAGGCTATCCAGAGACTGCGCTACCTGGGGATACATCCCATATATAGCCACCAAATCTGGATGTTCTTGTGGATGCTGGGAAGTGCTTGCTGATGGAAGCATGATAAGCTGTCTCCAGAGAGGCTCAGGCAGAACCTAACAAATACAGAGGTGAATGCTCACAGCCAACCATTGGATTGGGCATGGGGTCCCAGATGGAGGAGTTGGAGAAGGGACTGAAGGAGCTGAGGGGGTTTGCAGCCCCATGGAGGGAGAAACAGTGTCAACTGACCAGAACCCCAGGAGCTCCCAGAGACTGGACCACCAACCAAAGAATACACATGGAGGGACCCATGGTGCTGGCCACATATGTGGCAGAGAAGGGCCTTGTTGGCCATCAGTAGGAGGAGAAGCCTTAGGCCTGAGGGTGTTAGATGCCCCAGTATAGGGGAATCCTATGGAGGGGAGACTGGAGTGGGTGGGTGGGTTGGGGAGCACTCTCATAGAGGCAGGGAGAGGGGGGATGGGATAGGGAGTTTCCGAAAGGGAGACCTGGAACGGGAAAACATTTGAAATGTAAATAAAGTAAATATCAAAAAAAGATACATTCCTTCTCATCAGTACTAAAGTGTGCATTAAAGGAATCATAGACTTTCACTAAGAAATACTACAATGAACAAGGCTATATAAAATACTCATAAAATGTTTCAGAAAGAAACAATTTTGGGTCAAGACTTTATACATAAATCTTTGCATGCTAACTTTAATATAACAGTTTGAATTATTCAGCTCTACTTTTTCCCAAGTGGGAGAAGCATTTAATAGACTTCAACAAAGTGTATTTGTACTTCCTGTCTTTTGGAAAGAAAGATAATCAACTACTTTAGATACAAAAATTCTAGCATTTTCAAGAGAAAAATGTGTCACCACACTAAAAATAGAAAAAAGGATCTTATCACTTTTTGCAATCAAGTTTTCATCAAATTTTATAATCAAGAAGGGAATAAAGTTTGGTATTTTGTCTTTAATCAAGTTTTGTAACAGCATTTTTATATTTTTATATTTAAATGCTCACTGTGCTATTTGTATATGAAATTCAACTTTGATTTCCCTTCTGAATTTCATCAAGAACCAAAAAAGATTTTCTCTTATCTTACACATGTTGTTTGACAGGAGCAACTCCCACAGTATGATGAGCAGAGTCCTTAAATTACATTCCAAGGCAGAGCAGATCTCTCTAGGGTATTTGATGTTCTAGGACCACAGAAATTTACACTTCCAAGAAGTTTCACCTTATAGAATCCATTTTTCAGTCTGCCCCTAATGTCAATAAACAACACACAGGCAATTTATAATGCAGTAAACAGACACTCACATTGGCCTTTTTTGCTGAGCAGTTTAAACAAGGTCACTAAAACAATGACACTCTGAAAATAACCTCTTCCATCTTGTGTATAAGCAATCAATATTAAGACACTAGAATCACTGTAACCCCAAAATAAGTAGTTTGAAAATCTTTCTCTCTAGAATAGTAGCAGAGGCTAACATCTGTGTAAAATAATGTAGATTATGTAACCGTATTATAGAAATGTAAAACATATAAAGTATCAAATATATCAATACTGTCTTATTTAGGATTCCTATTGCTGTGATAAAACATGATAACCAAAGTATCTTGGGGAGGAAAGGGTTTATTAGGCTTACACTTCCACAACCGAGTGCATCATCAAAGGATGTGAAGGCAGGAGCCTAGAGGCAAGGATTGACGCAGAAGCCATGGGGGACTGCTCCGTACACAGGAGTGCTACAGAAATATAAACAAGTACATTGCTCTATAAATGTTCTATTAACATGTATTTTATCTCGAATCCACCTTTCTGACAGAGATAATAGAACTGCATTTTCTAGATATCATTCAATAATGTGTTAGTTTAAGTTATGGCACTACTCATGTTTAATTTTAGGTGAATATATTATAGTTCATTAGTTTGGTTTACCTAGACACTAATCTAGACAATTACAAAAGTAATTTATCACAGGTCTACTAGTAATGAGAGTTTGTCAATTTTATGACTTTAGATTTTAAATATTTATATTGCTTTCCTTTTAGCAGAGTCATATGAAGAACAGGTTACAGATGATAATACCAAGAAAGCACCCACACAATACTCCACAGCAATATGACTACACTCTTCATTACTACCTGTGTGGTGCCTTTCAGTGGCCATTTCTGGGATATTGAAGTATGGTTAGGGTTTTCCAGTCCAAGAGCAACAATTTTTTTCCTTAGGCCATTGTTTAAATCATGAAGATTGGTGTTCAATCTTCATGATTTAATTCAATGATGTTCATCAATTGTCCTAGAATTAAAAAGAGAAAAGAACTTATATCCTAAAACAGTTATTTTATTTTAAATGTTTAACAATAAAAGTTGCTTTTAAGGCAAGCCATGATTAATTTTTCAGAAAGTGTATGTAGTTTTCACACTTTATATTCATTTTCTTATTTAATATTTGTTAACTGCCATTTTCTTGAGAGTAGAAAAGAAGAAATTACATGATAGTACCAAGCATCTTTAAATGAAAGAAACAAATATTAGAATAATGCAAACTTTAGAATTATCAAATAAAGATTGATAATTTGCTAGTAAAAATATGGAGTAAGCTCGGGACCCATACTCTAATCTTGCCTGAAGCATCTACTAAAAAAACATTGGAAATGTAAATAAAGTATCAAAAAAAATATAACACCAACAAATGCTGTGTATATGGCTGTAGAAAGACTAAGTAATATACTGAAGAAACAATCCACCTAACTATGTTAGGAAAAAAAAAAAAGATCACACACAAGAATAACAACAAATTATGTGGTAAACAGAAATTAGCAAACTGATAGGTGCAAACCTAGAAACTGCTATTAAAACTTCACTAGACTCTCCAATTTAAAGGCTGTGATATTTCAAAACAGCAGAAACTAGCTACATATATCACACATACTTTAGCTATAATTGACAGACTAAATATAAAGATGTATATCATCTGCAAAAGAAAGTAACATATATATAGCAAAAAAGAAAAGCATAGAAAGGCTGGAACAGCTAAATTAATAAAAGTCAAGCTAGACATCCAGAAAAAAAGTGTTGCCAAAAATAAAGTGGAATGTTTCCAAATTGGTAAGGGCCCAATTCATCAGAAAGATATAGCTATCATAAATATGCATTACCTGATAAACAAGCTCTGAACCACATGAAGTAAAAATGAGAAAAACTTAAGGAGACAAATCCAAAGAAGGTTTGAGGTCTCACCCTGCCTCCCTTGAGAATCCATAGAATATCTGAGAAGGGAGTGAGGAGATAGAAAACACAGGCAACCATGTTAACCAATTTGCACTAATTCTTATGGATTAAATAGTTATAAACATAATTAAATGTTTCAAAGAAAAAATCCCGTTTCCAGTCATTTAATAAATGAATACATTACAGGTTTTAGTTAATCAAGTTGCAAAGAAAACTAGTGAAATAAATAATAGATGCATCACAGTTTATCTACATTTCAGGAATCAGTTTAAATGAGAATACGATGACTTCACACTAAGTGATGATGTTGAAAATTATCTTGGGTTCCTCACTGCAACATATATGCTAACTTTGGCAGTGATTTGATAAATATTGCAGATGATTTTCAGTCTAGACCTCTGATTCAGATTCAATTTTTATTCTTGTTCTTTTTTTACTCTTTATATGATATAACTGGCTTTAAAAGTGTCTGGGTTGAGAGCAATTAGTCACTTAGAAGATATAATGTCCTTATCATCATTAGTATCTTCAAGTTTTGGCTTACATTATCATTTGAAAATATTTTTAATGTTTCTTTTATTTTTTTGAGAATTTCACACAATTCTTTTCTCTATCAAACTTTGTCTAGATCCTACCCCTTCACCTACTCACCTTTGTACTATTTTTTTCTCTTAAAGAAAGAAAACGAAGTAAAAACAAAATTCCCACAAACAAATCAACAAAATAAGTGCACAGAGTCCAGTTTTTGTTGGTAGACCACTCCTAAATGTGAGGCCTGTACTATAATGTGGCTGAAGTAGCCACTGTCATTGAAGAAAATTGATTTTGCCTCTGTCAGCAGCTATCAATTGCAAGTGGCTTCTTGGCTGGGAATGGAACTTTTTTAAAATTAATCATTCCATTCATTTATATCTCAAATGATATCCCACTTCCCAATTATCCCCCACCAACCCCCATCCCACATTTGCCCTCCCCTCTCCCCCTTGCTTCTCCACCCACCACACTCTCCCACACCACTTCTCCATCATCCCCCTAAACTTAGGCATCAAACCTCCCCGGGATCAAGGGTCTCCCCTCCCATTGCTGTCAGGCAAGGCCATCCTCTGCTACATATGTACCTGGAGCCAAGGATCCCTCCAGGTACACTCCTTGGTGGTCTAGTCTCTGGGAGAACTGGGTGGTCAGGCCAGCCTATGTTGTTCTTCCAATGGGGTTGAAATTCCCCTCTGCTCCTCCAGTCCTTCTGCCAGCTCCCCAGGGATCCAAGCATCCATATCCACATTGGTCAGTTGCTGGCCAGACCTCCCAAGGAACTGCCACAAAGGGTTCCTGTCAGTAAGTGCCTCTTGACCACAGCAACAGAGTTGGGTTTGGTGTCTGCAGACATGATGGATCCCCAAGTGGGGAAGTCCCTGGTTGGCGCTTCCTTCAGTCTCTGTTCCATTTTTTGTCCTTGTTCTTCCTTTGGACAGGAACATTTCTGGGTTATAAACTTTGAGATGGATGGGTAGCCCCATCCTTGATCAGGGGTCATGCCTATCTACTGAAGGTGATCTCTACAAGTTCCATCTCCCCCTTCTCTGAGCATTTCAACTAAAGTCATCCCCATTGGGTGCTGGGAGCCTCACATTTCCCTGGTGTCTGGGACCCTCCAATGGCTATCCCTAGTTCCATCCCCCATTACATATTTTTGTTCAATTTCCTGACCCTCTGTACCTCTTTCACATCTCTTTCAGTTCCTGATACTGCCCCCTTATTTCCTCCCCCTCCTCTCTCCCTGCCAGGTCCCCCCTCCCTCCACCTCCCATCAGCATCCTGTTCCCCCCTCAATGCAGGACTGAAGCATCCACACCCTGATCTTCCTTCCTTCTAAGCTCCATATGGTCTGTGGGTTGTAACATGGACATTGTGAGCTTTTGGATTAGTATCCACTTATCAGTGAGTACATACCATGTGTATTCTTTTGTGTCTGGGTTACCTCACTCAGGATGATATTTTCTAGTTCCATCCATTTGCCTGTGAATTTCATGAAATCATTGTTTTTAATTGCTGAGTAGTACTCCATTGTGTAAATGTACCACATTTTCTGTATCTGTTCCTGTTGAAGGGAATCTGGGCTGTTTCCAGCTTCTGGCTATTATAAATAAGGCTTCTATGAACATAGTGGAGCATGTGTCCTTTTATATGTTGGAGCATTTTTTGGGTATATGCTCAGGAGTGGTATAGCTGGGTCTTCAGGTAGTATGCACATGGAGCAGGAGAGAGGACTGGGAAATTATGAGTATGTGTTGTTGCTCCTGTAGAAGATGGCAGAAACAGTGTAAAGGAGTTGCCAACTCACAACATGCCGAGCATGGTGGTACATTCCTTTAATCCCAGCACTCAGGACACCATGGAAGGTGGATCCCTGTGAGTTCAAGAGAATCCTGGTCTATATAGTGAGTTGCAGACCAAACATGTCTATAAAACCTATTTAAAACAGCAACAGCAAAAATTGTTTTTACAACCCTTTATATTAAAATATAATGCTTGTAAACATAGATATCCCTCTTGTATTACAATTTTGTGGAAATATTTTTATGTTTAATCTTTGTGATTAGTTGTGTCATGTGTATCACCAATATCCAAACTCTGCTTTTATAACTAGAACTATACACATTTAATTTTTTTTTCTTTTTCTTTTTTTTCTTTTTTTCTTTTTTCTTTTTTCTTTTTTTTCTTTTCTTTTTTCTTTTTCTTTTTTTTTTTTTTTTTTTTTTTTTTTTTTTTTTTTGGTTTTTCGAGACAGGGTTTCTCTGTGTAGCCCTAGCTGTCCCGGAACTCACTCTGTAGACCAGGCTGGCCTCGAACTCAGAAATCTGCCTGTCTCTGCCTCCCGAGTGCTGGGATTAAAGGCATGTGCCACCACTGCCTGGCCACATTTAATTTCTTATACCACATTCCATTTCATATTCCTAACATTTTTATGGCATCTAGTACTTCTTATGAATTTTCAAATTTTGTATTGTTTTCACCTTACTGTTTGGAAATTAAGTTAATATTTTAGTTTACAGCTTTTGTAGTCTTCATTTGACTATTCACTATTCAGGTAGAAGTTATTTTCATCATTTAGGTGTTAATTCTAAAATACAGCATTAAAAGTAAAATATTTAAAATTCAAAAATAAATAAAGATTTACCTCTTCATTCTCAATGTGGGACTTATAAATAATTTCATCAAAATCCTTTAATTCTGAACTGGTAAGTACTTTACAACTAAAGCACACCTGAAAATTTATTTACCTAATGGTCTATTTTCTACTTATTTTTAACATTGCACTTTAAAAAAAAATCATAATTCCCATCTCTTTTACATTTTCTGTGAGTGGATTTTAATCTATAGAATATCATCAACTATCATTTTTCAATTTCTTTAAAGACAGGCGTTGAGTATTTATAGTTTGCAAGCTTCTTGTAGGAAGACTGTCAGAAAGGGCAATCATTTTGTCCAGAGCACAGAATGTTCTCATTTTGTTCTGCTTCACACTAATTTTTTCAAGTGATTTGAATTATTCATATGATATTCATAAGATCTCACCTGCCTTTACCAGAAATCTACATTAACCTGAGTCCTGACTTAGCTGTCACAGGATTTCCCAAGAGGAATCATGCAGAGGAAAGCACACCAGGGAGTAAAGGAACCAAAGGAGTACATTAATTATAACTTGACTTTTGGTCTCACACCATTATGCGGTGCAGTGATGATGTGAGTGTTCTGACATGGAGCATATGGAATAGTCCTTTGCCTCATTTGCTCTAGTCTAGTACTCTAAAGCAAATATAATGATCTATTTTCCCTAAACCATGCAAACATTAAAATTTACAACTCTATGAAGATGACGTATGCTAACAAGAAAAAGTATCACGGGAAACAAATGAGGAAGCAGTGTTCATCTTCAGTGACTAGAGTCTCCCTCCTACTATGTGGCTGTAGTGCTAGCTTTTTACAAAGCATCTTTGGGACAACAAGATGAGAAAGAAGGATGTGACAAAGGAGACTAAGAAAAGAAGAGAACGAGGGAAGAATGACAGCAAGAAGCTTGCAGATGGACCTACTCACCATATCTGAAGACAGCATTCTCCAAAGACAATTGCAACAAAATCTCTCAGGCTTGGTTGTCTTTTCCAAAATCATGATGTCATTTTCAAGGCAAACTGTAAAGTTAATTTTTCCATCATCTGAATATGAACAGGTCCTATAATTACTTTGACTAATAAAATAGAGGAAATTGAAACTCTCCCCTTTAATATTCCTGGCATCCTATCCTTTCTTGTATTCTCTCAGAACACAATCGGCATGCTGTAGAAGGATAAGATTACATGGAAAGACCATTTTTCAGGCAACAGGACTCATTTGCCTTTCAGGAATATCAACTGTCAATCATTTTAGTGGACTGTCCTTGATGTGCACCCTAATGAAGACATCAGATGAGCTTTACTGGTTGAATATATGTGTAAGATCTCGAAAGAGAACTAAACAGTTGATTCTAGTAAAAGGAGAGGATTATGAGGAAATATAATAAGCTATTCTAAAGTACTACCATTGGTTATTCGTTGTTTAGTAATATGTCATCCAAATATATTTGGTCTAGAGAAGCAGTGTAGTGCTATGAGAAAAAACCTTAAATATTCAGCACTGGATGTGGCAGAGAATGGTGACTTGCATTTTGATGGAAACAATATGACTATTTGTGGACATAAAATGAAATAGAGGTAGTTGTTACTTCATATCAGTGAAAAGGAGATGAATGATATTTAGTGATAAAAAGATTAGTGAAATTTGTGTTTGTGATAAAATGCATAAAATAAAATCCTCTTACTATATTGATGTCTCTACTGAAACATATTTTCATGTGATCACACACACACACACACACACACACACACACACACGGGGGGGGGGGATAAATAGGAACCATTTTGATTTTGAGCAGAATCTTGATGAACAATAAATTAGAAGTTTTTGATTCCTAATCTTACAGATAGAAAAAAGCTGTGATAATTTGAAAAGAACTGATCTAGGAGTGACACCAAGATGTGACCTCTGAGTGAAATTAACATCAAAGGTATAAATTTCAGACTCTTTTAAGACTTCAAAAATCTCAAGAAATATCACCAAGTCTGGTTGAACTAAGCATAATTTTTTTCAAGAATCTTATGGATATTGTCCCTTATAGCTTCATAGCCAGATCAAAAAGTATAAGACACTAGCATAAGACAAAATATACTTATATGTCCTGTTCAATAAAATTATGCTTGGCAAATAAGAAATCCCTAGAATTATAAAATCAATAATAAAAACCTGGACTGGAAAAGAAAGAAATAGAATGGAATGGAATGAGGTCTTTAGAACCTCACATGCCCACATATAGGCCACTTCTTATGGAAAATGTAGATCACCCCAAAGGATGGTGCCAAGCCTCCTAAATACCACTGCTAGGAAGCATACAGTGGCTCCAATAAAAGAAATAGGACACGTGGCATGTTGAACTCCAAAACTACTTTGCATTTCTGGCTAACATAACCTTCTTATCCCATTTCATTAACTGTGAATATACCATGTATGCAGATATCATATGACAAGTCTATAGAAGTTGAGTAGTATATAATTTTAACTTGGTCATTGATCAAGGAGAGCAATTTTACAGAGTGGTACTTGAGGAATCTGCACCTGGACCTAGCTTAGATAGGAGCTGACCCTATGGATTTAGTGACATCATGATGAATCTTTGGTAAGGCTTAGGTGGAGCTCAAGATAGTTTGCTTATGGCAGGGTAGGTAAATGAGTTGCTTTGGTTAAAAAAAAGACTGAAATTTATTACATTAAAAAATTCACAGAACAAAAAAACCAGACAACAAACCCACTAAACAACTGTCCCCAGACCACAGGCTCTTCTGCATTAGTATTTTATGAAGACATAATTCATTGTTCTATACCATTTAATATTGGTAAGACTTTCCTGAAGAATTACAGAATTGATTGAAAAGATGTTATATCCATTTAGAGCATAACCCTCCCACCTCCAACTTAACTAGAAGGTTCAACATCTTTCTTTCCTTAATATGCTCCTCAAATTTTTGATTTTGAAAATCAGATGCAGTACCATGAAGACCTAGCTATATAAGGAAGCCATGCATAGGCCATGGGGAAAATCTACTTCTCAGCAAATATCTAGCTTCAGATGTCAGCCATGTGTGTGAGAAATTGTGAAAATCAATGTAATCAGGCCTGTCGTGAACTCAGCCATAGCCAATTCCTGGCTGCAACCACAGTAGAGACCCCACTATAGAACCAGCTGGTGAATTCACTCAGCCATTAGAATGTCAGGGATAAGAATCTTAAAATGTTGTCTGAAGATATTTTAAGTAGCTTATCACATAAAAATAGAAGACTAAATCACAAAAAGAAACAATACAGGACTGATAACTATGCTGAATTTTAAGATCTGTGAATACTTCCCTTTCAAAATAGACTTCTCTTTTATACAATGATAATCTCAATATAATGCATATTCAATAAATACTTAACTATTTCCTAGACTTTATTCCAATTATTTACATGGATTATCTTGCTTCTCTACTGAAAAATCCACAGGGTATCATCACTGTTATTTTTACTCTTCTCTCTTTTAAAGCTATTTAAATAGAGGTTTTATGAATTTAAATAACTTAGTCAATACCAAAGATATGTTACCTAGTGAAAATGAAGGATTTATACATGCTTTGTCTGATATCAAAGCCTATACTTGCTATTTGGATATAACAAGATGCATGACAGAACATCAGTCTACACTAAGCTGCAGTGATTCCTAGAACATGAGATACAAAAAAACAGATTATCAAGTAATCCCTGAGAATGAGCCCTAAACCATATGAACATAGTAGGAAGTGTGTCTACCATATTGGAGGTCAAGACTACAGCCCAGACTTTTGAAAGGTATTGTAAATGGGTGCACAGTCTTTTATTATTTTATTTTATCTTATCTTATTTTTATTCTCTTTTACAATATATCCCAACTTAAGCCAACCCACCCCTCCCTCCCTTCTCTCCTTTCAGTCCCCTCTGACATGCCATCTCTCCAGAACTATTGCACCTGCATTTTCCTTCAGAGAAAAGCAGGCCTTCCAATGGTATCAACTGAACGAGGCATAACAAAATGCAATAAGACTAGACATATGCTTTCATATCCAGGGGGCATAAGGCTACCAAGTAGAAGGAAAAGGTCCCCAAAATAGGCAAAAGTCAGAGACACCCCAACTCCTATTGTTGGAACCCAACAAAAACTCAAACTAAAGAATCACAGGATGTATACAGAGGACCTAGTGCAGACCAATGCAGGCTCCATGGATGCCTCTTCAGTCTCTGTGAGCACCTATAAACCCTGCTTAGTTGTTTCTATGGGTCATGCCCTCCAGGTGTCCTCTACTCCTTCTGGCTCCTCTTCCTCTTCTGAGGAGTTTCCCAAGCTCTAGCTAATGTTTGTGTGAGCCACATTACAGCCAGGGTCTTAATGGCTATCTTTTCATTATATAGACTATTGTTTCAAATGAGACCTATACACCAACTTCAGTTTTCATACCATAGGTATAATAAGAAAATGGTCAAAGCCTTTTCAAGAGCTACAGATATCTGTATCAGCTCTTTTGTTTTCAGAAGGCTTCATATCAGGAGAGAGTCACAGGCCTTCATTGCCTCATCAATGCACAAACTGTATACTGTGATTGTCTAGAGCTTCTCCACTAAAAGTCCATTAAATCCAGCTAAAACCAAATGATCAGTGTATTGTATTGTCTTCCCATTCTCTCCAATGAGGGCAAATAGGATATTTCTCTGCTTCTTCAGTTTTAAACAGGTAGTGTGTGACTTGTAGTACATCAAAACTCAGTCGTCTAAATTCTTTGGTTGTTGTGGCTATTAAGTAGGATTCAGTGACTTGAGTCTTATACACATTTTTTTTTAAAAAAAAAATCACTTTACTTGTTACCACATACTGCATACCACCCCTTTAGAAATGCTTACAACCAAGGAGTACACATGGCTCCAGCTGCCTATATGACAGAGGATGGCCTTGCCAGGCATCAATGGGAGGAGAGGTCCTATGAAGGCTTGATAGATGTATGGAATCTAGGGCGGGGAGGTGGGAATGGGTGGGTGGGTGGGGGAACACCCTCATAGAAGTAGCGGGAGAGGGGATGGAATAGGTGGTTTCTGGGAAGGGGGAAACCAGGAATATATATATAAAGAAAAGCTTAGAGTGAGTATAATTATCCACTTGTGAACACACTAAAGCCTATTATGGTTGAATAAAATGTTCCAGAATTTAGAACTAAAGAATGGCAAGTAGAAGTGGCTGCCTTCAGGTCTCATACCTATTACGTGCTCTACTCTTTTATGAGATACTACCTGGCAATTTACAGTTGGAAAAAGAGAATACATCACAGAAAACAACAGTTACAAGCAAAATTATTCTGTTTAGAAGTCCTCTTAGTAAACCTATATCTTTCAAACCAGAGGTTCTCTGAGATTTAAGTTATCATCCAAAAAATGGCCAATTGATTACATCTACAAAACAACAATAGACAAATATGAAAATTACAATTACAAAAAGCTCTTAATTTCTTCTTTAAAACTACTGTTGTTTCCTCCTGGTTTCATCTTGGGTTTTAGAATCCTACTGTCCAAGTTAAAAATTAGTATTTGAAGTTTCTTTTCACTCACCTTAATTATGAATTAACTCTCAAACAATATTATTTGTCTAAACTACATGTTAGATTATTCCAGTGTTTTAAAGGTTTTGTTGTCCAATATATGTCATCACTGCCTAGTAAACTGACTCTTTAGTGGCACCATGATAGGAAAGTTTCCAGAACAATGATCACCTATTCTAATACCATGCTGTCATTAACTGCCCGTAAGTAAGAATCCTTTTCAAATTCGTGTGACTATGTGCCACTTCCTCAAGTTTTGGTGTAGCTTTTTAAAAAAAAATTACTGTATACTCATTAAAAAAAAATGATGACCATCCTGAAGATATATTTATTCAAACATATCTTGTGCTTTGGCAATATCCATTTCTACACTATTGCAAAAGGAATATTTTATGTTTTTCTACTGTCCATTAGTGTCCAAATTGCTCCTTTTTTTACCTTAACATATATTTTAAGTCAGTACTTAGTTGAAGCCTTTTTACACCATCATCGTAATAAATACACCAGTAATAATCTTTTGTTCTACTGTGTTTATATATAAAACTTTATTTAAACACTAATAAACATTGCCTTGAATGAAAGTGATTGTAATGTAAACTTCTACTGAACATAGAATAGCAGTGAACAAGCCACATCACTATTTCCAAATGTCTTAGTGTACAATCAGTGTACAAATTCATTGAAAATGATTTTCCCTTGCTAATTTTTATTTCTGGATACATTTTAATTTTACTACATTTCTAGTAGTCTTCTCCAGTGTTTGCACTCTTGGAAGACTCACTTCTGGAACCTCACACATAGAGCTGAAATGCATGGAACCATTCTCAGTGATGCCCATAGAGCTGAAATGCATGGAACCATTCTCCGTGATGCCCAGGAAGCAAATTAAGATGTGACTTTGAGAAATAATACCAGTCAGACATAATTCTAGAACTGGGCACACAAGATGGTTCGTGTTTCTTTGGGGAGCTTCTCCTTGCCAAGCCTGGGAATGATGAAGTACTGCTCTCTGCAATGAACAGCTTGTTCATCCTGAATTTTTAGGTGGAAAGTGGCCATATGCATGCATGAACTTAGTCATAATTTCTTAGTTATTACAGCCATAAAACAGAGTGAATTAACTCATCAGTGATTTTATATTTTTTATCTGTAAGAACAATATTTTCCTAAGTGAATCTACAACCCAAGTCATAAAATGAGGGACATGTGCATGCCTATAAAAATTCAGTGGGATTACTAAAATTTGAGACAATCCAAAAGTTGTAAAATTCCAGACAAAGTGATACATAGCTAAGGTTTAGTCATTGGTTGACTTGGCATTGAATTACCATTATTTGTCCATTATTTAATAGGATCTTGGTTTTCAAGAGAAAAGTTTCTCTTACACTTTATATAATGATGTGAATAGATTGGTAATTCAGGCTAAAGAAAACTAGTCATTTGGAGTTGTAAAATACTCAGGACATATGTCATAAGTACTACCTAGCACACTGCCTGGAGTAAATTAGATTTTAAAATAAGATCACTCTGAAAATTATATTTTGTTTACCAAATCTTTTCACTAGAATCATCAAAAGTGAAATTGAAAGTATAATAAATATGAACACTAGAGTGAACACTTTAAAATTTAATTATCCTACATATCTTCAAGAAGAGATGTGTACATGTGCATCCAGCTGTTTACACTGTTCATATAAATAAGCTTGTAAATCATTAACATAGTTGAAATATGTTTTTGTGGTATTAAGATGTCAGCATCTTGTGATGTTGGCATAGGTCTCTAAGGGCTTCTCTTTCTAGGACTGCTTGTAGTTCCCATTCAGATCTTGGAAATCAGCACCTCTAATTCATTCCAGTAGATCTCCAACTCATGCAGTAGTTTCATGAATAGAATCTGTGGCAGTCTCTTGAGTCGTGTCACAATGATTTATGTTTCTTTTTAACATGAAAGTTATAACTTTAATATGAGCAAAACCTTCAAAATGGGGGAAAGTGAGCTGGCTTCCCTGTGGTCAATAACTACAGCTCCCATTGGCCAGCACTCTAGACTGTTTCTTAGTAGCAGGATAGGCTGTTTCAAATGACCTTGGTGACTTAGGTTTCCAGTATTTCAATCCAGAGTTGTTCAACCCTGAGAAAAGGTAACAGAACTCCAGCAGAGACAGCAATACTCAAGTCTTGATAGATTTTTGTAACGTTATATTTCAAATGGAAGTCATTATTTTAACACGTACAAACATGTTTAATGCACTAAACAAGATGTGATTCTTTTTCTCCCCTGAGATAGTTTCTCTCTGTAACCTGGGCTGTTCCATCACTCTGTAGACCAGGCAGGTCTTGAACTCAGAGATTCGTCTGCCTTTGCCTCCTGAGTTCTGAGATTAAAGGAATGTACTATAAAAGCCCTGCAAGATTTGATTCTTACACATATATTTATTATCCTTTAGAAAGATTTAAAGAAAATAAACACACATAAAAATTTCAGCATTAGGCCATATTATGCAGAAACTACATTGCTTTGTCATACTTGGTAGTATGCAAGAAAACAATAATCACCAGGAAACAGTCCAAATAACATTTTAATCTTGGTTTTACCATCTCCAGAACTTATGTAAATACAGTTTTGTCATCTAAACTACCAAGTCCATGGGTGTTTATTTTAGCAGCACGATTTGACTACCAAGCAATATAATAGGTCGAAGAGGAATCAGAAATGTCCTGTAATGAAGAACTGCACTACATTTGAATTGGCATGGTGTTATTTGAAGATGGACTTAGATTAGTTAAATGTGCACTTTGAAAGATCTAGGGCAACCTTGTCTAGTCTGGGAGATATACAGAGGGTCAGGAAATTGAACAGAGGTGTATAGCAGTGGGGGATGGGGGGGACTGGGGGTAGCCACCAGAAAGCCCCAGATGCCAGGAAAGCAAGTGACTCCCAGGACCTAACGGGGATGACATTAGCTGCATACCCAACAAAGGGAAGAAAGAACCCGTAAAGACCATTTACAGAGGTTAGGCATGACCCCCCAGTTGAGGGATGGGGCCACTCACCCATCTCAAAAATATTAAGCCAGAATTGCTCCTGTCTAAAGGAAATATAGGAACAAAGAGTGGAGCAGACACTAAAGGAAAAGCCACCCAGAGACTGCCCCACCTGGGGATTCACCCCATATGCAGACACCAAACTCAGACACGATTTCTGATGCCAAGAAGTGCTTGCTGACAGGAGCCTGATATGGCTCTCCTGAGAGGCTCTGCCAGAGCCTGATCAATACTGATGCGATTGCTTGCATCCAACTATCAGACTGAGCACAGGGACCCCAATGGAGGAGTTAGAGGAAGGAATGAAGGAGCTGAAACAGTTTGCAACCCCATAGGAAGGACACCAATTGCCGTACTCTCTCCCAAGGGGGAAGCACAGGCGTGGGCGGGTCCCCCAGCTCTGGTGTTGGGTCTGAGCGCCCTAGGCTTCAAGGCTCACCGCAGTGGCCCTCCTCATCAAGTGTAGCGTCCGCGGAGCCTGACACCGCGTGGGTGAGACGCCTGGGTCGAGCAGCCTTGGCCCGATGCAAGGGCGTCTGCCAACTCGGTGCCCAAGCCATGGCCGCGGCTCTGAAGCGTGGCTGCTGCTTGGCCGCGGTGTAGGGAGGAGACGCAGATAGAGACCAGTCGCAAGCACTCTTGCGTATCCGCCGCCATTAAGAGCACGCCTTTAATCCCAGCACTTGGGAGGCAGAGGCAGGTGGATTTCTGAGTTCGAGACCAGCCTGGTCTACAGAGTGAGTTCCAGGACAGCCAGGGCTACATAGAGAAACCCTGTCTTGAAAAACCAAAAAAAAAAAAAAAAAGAGCACTCTGCTCCCCGAGAACCCAAGAGTCACAGCTCCCTTAGACAAAAGTTCTCCGATGCCAAAATAGTTTTTATCTTTATTCGTTCTGGATGGCGGGCAACGCTCCCTGGGCAGGCGCGTGGAGAAGGAGGGGAGAGAGAGATAGCTACTCGGGTCAAGGTGCTCTATTTATAGTTCTGAGAGGAGGAGACGGGGCTTGGTAGTTGATACTTCCCATTGGCCAGCTTGGGGGCCCTATTTGTTGCCTCATTTGCCTTGCCCAGGACTCAGGGTTGCTTTCTACACAAGTTTCACACGCCAGGCCTCTCTCTATACAGGGTGGTGATTGCTCTGGGAAATCTCCCAGGAGCGTTGGCCAGAAGCATGAATCCTGGTCCCTTGTGTAGGATCCACTGTCCGTGGAATTTTTCACCGGGTCTCCCAGGGCTTCTAGCCTATGCTCAACCTGGCGTTAGACTGCCTGACATAGATCACTGCTCCACAACCAATATCATCCAACCAGACCCAATAGAGCTCCCAAGGACTAAACCACCAACCAAAGAATACACATGGAGAGACCCGTGGCTCCAGCTATATATGTAGCAGAGGATTGCCTTATCTGGAATCAATGGGAGGGGAAGCCCTTGGACCTGTGAAGGCTCAATGTCCCAACATAGGGGAATGCTAGGGCAGTGAGGCGAGAGTGGTTGGGTGGGTGGGGGAGCAACCTCACAGAAGGAGGGACAGGGAGGTTGAGGAGGGGAAACTGTGAAGGGGGATAACATTTGAAATATAAATAAATAAAATAACCAATAAGAAATTAAAAAGAAAAGAAAAATCTATTGCAAATATGAGGACTCAAATCAAATTCTAAGAAAAGATTAGCAAGGTGGAAAAGATATAAAGGATATGAAGGGGAAAAGGCAGTAACAAAAACTGGCTACAAAGAAGACAAAGGTCAACCATAAACAATAATCACCTGAAGGATAATTGTCCTGACAACAGAGGGGGCAACAAGGAAATTGTCAGATGCATTAAAAAGAAAATGTAAAACTAGAGCTGACAATACCCTGTCTGGAAGGGACGTGCACTTATAACCATTCAGGTAGGCCAAAGAAAAGAGACTGAAAAGAGACTGAGAAAGATATGCTAACACAGTACCAAGGAAGATGGAGCAGCTCTACTACATTCGTATGAAGTGGAGTCAGCAAACGAACTGAAGTAGGGGGGATGAGGGTCAGATTGGAAAATTCATGATATTAATAAGGTCAGTTCTCAAAAAAGAAAAATGCAACAACAGATGAGTGTGACTGTAACAACAAAACACCACAGAGAGCATAGAGGTGAAAACTGACAGAAAGCAACAAAGAACATCAAGGACTCATAGGTAAATTTATAAACAAAAACAAAAATAAAAACAGACATGTCCAACACTAAGCCTGATCTATGTGGCACCACAGGACATTTCACTTAACAACAGAAAACCGCAATTCTTCTCAAGTTCTATCAAATGTTCCGCAAGATAAACCAGGCCATGAAACAGATATCTGCAGTTTTATAGAATAAGATTCATGCAAAGTACAGTTTCTATCACAGGAGAGTAAACTGAGGAATCATTAATAGAAAAATAGATAAAATGCTCCGTGATTTAGAAATTAAACAACACACTTTTGAAAAACTCAACAGTCAAACAATTGTGTTAATGGCTTAATTCTGTGCATACTTTTACAGAGAGTTCAGAACAAGAAAATCTCGGGGACTTTGAAGAGAAAGCAGTCATGCTAAACTCTACTTCACACTCACCTGATACTGCAGCACACACTCCTGAGATTCATGTCTTAGAACACTTGATTCCCCCACCTTTGCCCTATCTGGTCCCTCCCAAATCGACCACCCAATAATCAATATCAACCTCTTGCTGTAAGAGTTAAGATATATAACTACTATCCTCTGGCTCTGAATCTTGCTATATTTTGTTGCTTTGGGCCCCATATATTTTTCTCTGGAGTTATAGAGAAATGGACACCATGTCTCTCAAATGTCCATCCCTTTCAAGTTTTTGTTGCATTCATACATGAGATAGTAAGACAAAAAAATTCACAAAATATCCACAGCGTGTGAAATACAACAGAAACAAAGTCGTGAAATCCGATATTATGTGAGCTTCGGGATCACTGAGGTTTGGACTGTACATGCCATTGTCCTGTACCAATGTGTCCTTCCACCTTCACATCCCTATGGGGTGAGGCTAATCTGTCCCACATACAGCTGCTTTTCGGGAAGATTTAAAAAGAATACAAAATAAGGTTTCATTGTTGTTACTGTTTGTTTCATTTTAATATTTTATAAATCTCAACAATAAAACCTGCAGCTGATATGGAAGCATCCATACTTTGAAAAATAAGAAAAAGATGATTAGTAAATAATTATATACAAAGAAATTGGGATGAAAGCGAGGTGAGGAGGAAGCAGAAGAAGCACCATAGAATTGTATCATTTCCCTTCCCTTTCTTCTTTCCAGCCCCTTCCAGTCACACTCCCAGATTCTTTCCCACATCCACTCCCATCTCTCAAGTTAGCACCCTATTTTTCTTTAATTATTATTGTTACATATTCATATATGTATGTTCATGTGCGTGTGTGTGTGCGTGTGCGTGTGTGTGTGTGTGTGTGTGTGTAATCTGTTGACTACATTTTTGTTGGTGGTATTATGAGGTTTCAAAGCCGACCATCATGCATTGGACAACCAATAAGGGGATTTATTCCTGGAAGAAGCTAACTGCCATTCCAACATTGATTTGTGACCAGTGGTTCTTTGTATAGGAGCAGGATCTTGCAAATTTTCCTGCCTTTTATGTAAACATGTCTACTAACATGGACATCGCTTTAGTTTTGTTTTTACAGATATTTCTAGGAAAGACTTTCACAGCAGACTTACTGGTACTCTGGCTCTTACAATCTTTCTGTCCCCTTTTTCCTGATATTTTCTGACCCATAAATGCAGGAGCTATGATACATATGTATCCTTTGGGGCTATGATCCCTATGATCTATTGATCTCTGAATTGTGTCCAGTTGTGGTTCTCTGTGATACTCTCTATTTGCCACAAAGGAGGATGTTCTGGTGAAGGGTGATATATCTGTGGGTAAGCATAGGATAAAGACTGTAGTAAGGAATCATGCCAAGTGGCAGTAGTAGACCTTTTCTTAGGTCCATGACACCACTGGCCTCAGGTAGTTGGCTAGCTTTTCCACTGTTTTAGAATTCTCTCTAAAATGAGCACTCTGGCATCAGTGAGAGTGGAAAAGAGATGTCACAGGTGAACCAAACCCAGCCTAGGTTCTGAAAGGTCTCTGCCCTGGATCCTGTTTTTAATTCTAATGTTATATACCAAAACCACAAGGGAGGGGTGAGCAAGTGAGCCAGATTTCACAGAAGCTTAACTGGCACCCAATACATTGTTAAGGGTGACAACCCACTGTTTCAACTGTTTATCCACACCATTCAGGTAGCGAGTAAGGTCGTTCTTGGCAAATAGGCAGTACAAGCAATGCTTTAAATTAATCACTATATAAAACAAAAAATCAGCTTGGTCTTTTCTACTTGATTCTATTTTATGAGTACCAGGAATGATTTCTTATGTGGAGAGTGGACCTGAAGTCCAATTAGAAGGCTGCTGGTTACCACCAACATGTAAGTGCTGCTTATTACATGTTTATGTATATTTTGTCATATTGGTAATTGTCATGGCTCATAGTTGCCATAGCTGAGTAGGACTGTTCAGGTGTTTCCCTCTATCAGCAGATTTTATAGTATTTTCTGGAAGTATGGAAGCTAGAGCTGAGAGATTTCCAAGGACTAGATTGATATGATGATAATCTATATTGTTTGGGGAGTCACTTGAACTAGCATGACAAACCATTTAAAAGGAAATGTTTCTTGTGCCTGGTACTGGGGTTCAATTAAATAAAAAGAAGCCATGGCTTTGAGAGAGAACATGGGTTACAAAAGAAAAGTTAAAGTTAAGGGAAAGAGAAATGATCCAATTATATTATAATTAAAAAATAAAAATTATTTTAGAATACGTTGAATAGCTTCATTCCTTATTTATAAAATATTTGTGCCAAGACTATCAAAACCAAATAAATATATTTTGTTCTTTATTTTCAACTTTTTCAATGAAAGGCACATTGCTTTCAAGCATATTGTTACAGATTGGTATGCACCCTCCTATTCAGCTACCACTAAAAGATAGCACTCAATCTCCTGTCAGTCCTCAAGTCTTCTCTCCATTTAGCATATAATTAACAAGGAGACAGGTCAGAAAAATATAGCTACAGGAAATTATATAATATAGGCATTTGCACTGATAGATTTTGCAGCTCAACAAATGAAACCCTCAGAAACAATTTATTTTCCATAATTATGTCAATATGCTAATGTTTCTACACCTCAAAAATAGTGAGCAAACATCTTCCGTTAATAATTAAAAGCTTTCAATTTTACTTCCTAAATTATTTAAACTGTAGCCATGTAAGGTCGAAGGATTTAGCCTATGTAAGAGTAAACATAGCAGCTAATGCCGTGTACAGAAAGGAACATATTAAATGGAGTCAGAGATAAAACTAGTACATTTTGAAGTGCAGACCACTTTCTGCATTTGCCATTTTTCCATTTTTAAAGGTTCTCTTCCATTTTTAATTTTCAGTGTAAACCTCGTCTCTAATGTCTAAAATGTGAAGGATGTAATTACATGCTGTCTTAAGAAATGGCACTGATGTTTGAAATGTATTAAATTAGTTGTCATCACTATGTATACTTTGATAAATATTTTTATATACAGTAATAGAAATTGTGAATGCTTATTTTCTAACTCTTTTGGTCTTATTTTGAAATTTGTCAATTTTTTCTGACTCACAGACACTCACAAAAATATTTTCTATGTTCAAATATATTTTGTAATTTGTTGTTTTAAGTGCAGATGTAAGTTAACAGCATTCACTTTTAGAATAAATGGCTTGGATCAAAAAATTACTTATTTTCCCATATCAGTTAATTACTTAATACATATTAATGGACAGATTTCAAAATTACCTGATATTTATATATTTATATAATGCAGAAAATCTAAATGTTTGCAGCCTGTAGAAGTGCTTGTTTCTTTTGATTTTTGTAGTACTAGCATTTAACTTGGGCTATTACACATGCCTGTCAAATGTCTCACTATTAAGTCACATTGTCTCACCATGCTTCTTTTGAAAGTTAATGAAAAAGAGGTGCCTCCAAATAAATAAATAAGTGCATACCCTCCAAATTTATTTTAAAAATAAGATAAAGTTTAAATGAAAAATGAGTTAATATACAAATAGAACTCATAAGTTTACCTGGTTTAAAACAGAGATTGAGGTGAATATGAATGAACATACAGAAGTATAGAAAACAATAATCTTAGTTGTTCCCCAGAGTCTTTTCATTGGTAACATGAAAACTTATTCTGAAAAAAAAACTTATTTCAACTACTCTTAGATCTTCAATTTTTACAAAGCACACGAAATAGTTATTTGTAGGCTTGCGCTTAGCAAAAATCTACTAATATCCAACGAGCTTTCACTATGTTAAGTGTTTTGTTAGGCAGCAGTAGTGTTCCACTTATTTCTCTCCCTCTTTCGGAATAAGGGTACTAAACTTCTGATTTCTCAGTTATTTCCTTTCTTGGTCAGAGGAGGGATAATGACTAGTTTTGAGATTATCCATCAGAGTGAAAAGAATATGTCTACAAACACAAATGTTTGTTATTGTAATTTCTGCACTACAGTTAGAATCCAGTTATTTTTTAATAGTCAACTCAATCCCAGGCCACTCCCTCAGAATAAGTAGCTTCTCTAAAGTCACAATAACACTTAAATATGGTTTAGACAAATGCAGAAATTTGATTGGTTGGAAGGCTAATTATGCCTCCAACTTGATCTATAGATTACAAAAAGGCAAAATTGTGTTTTTCACAGAGATGCCGTCCACTGGAATACTTAGAGTCCTAAGGAAATAAGGAGTGCAGGCAACCTTAGACAGTATTCTGTTGTCTTTTCTTCCCAATCCGAGATTTTCTGCTGTGCATGGGAGATAATACTGCCACCAACCACTGTATCAGTGATGGGAGAGTCCAATTCTTCATCTCCCCAAATTGCAAGTTGTAAATAATGAGAAGTGTATGCTTTACCTTTAAGATTTTGATGCATTTACTGCTAACTCAAGTACATCTGCAGGGAGGTATTCTAGGAAGGTTGCACTGTATACAACAAAGGTAACACCCACTTGCCTGTCCATGATTGGTTGTCCTGGATTTCAGATATCGAAGAATACAGCCCACAGAGAGTTGAAAGCCTACTTACTGAGTGTGTGTGTGTGTGTGTGTGTGTGTATGTGTGTGTACACACATGCATGTGTGTGCGTGCGTGCATGCATGCGTCTGTGTGTACATGCATGCGCATGTGTGAGTGCGTGTGTGTGTGTGTGTGTGTGTGTGTGTGTGTGTGTGTGTGTATGTGTGTGTTTGAAACTGCCTCTGTCTTTACCTTTCCGGAGTCCTTTTCAACCTTACCACCAGCCAGCCGTCTCTGATTGACAAGCGAGGAAGAAATGAGGCCCCATGAATGTACAGTGAGAATCTAGCGCCCTCTTCTCCATCATATAATGATTCAAACTGCCTCTCAATGATTTTCATTGAAGCTTTAAAATTATGATTTTATTTTTTTATTATTTCTTTGGGCATTTCAAGTTTCATACAATGTTATGATTATATTCATCACCCCCATCAACTCTTCTGAGGAATTCCCCCTTCCCAACCCTTCCAATTTTATGCTCTATTTAAAACTATATAATTTTCAAGATCAACATAGTCTGACCCAGTTCTTCAATGTGCAGTCTTCCACTGAGACATGGTCAACTTTTCAGGGCATAAACTCTTAGAGAATACTGTTTCACCCTATTTCATCTGTTTTACAACATTTCACACTGATCCAGCAGCTACCAACTGGTCTTCAGTGCAGACCTGGGTGTAGAACTGTGTGCCCAAGTTCTTTCTGCATACCACGATTTTGTCTGGTTGGATCTTGCACAGACTTTATGCATGCTGTTGCAATTTCACTTCATATGTGGATCTTCCCTGGTATGTCCAGAAGATGTCTAATTATGGTTTTAATTTATTATTGTTATGTGTTTTTATGTGTATGTACACCTTTCAAGGTTGGTTTTCTCTTTCCACTATGGGTTCTGTGTCTCAAACTAAGACTGTCAGTTTGGTATAGCAAGTATTTTTACTCCCTGAGCCATCTCACTGGCCTTTCAATGAAATTTCAGTATATCTCCCAAACTGTTAAACTTCCAAAATAAAGTAGTCAAATTTTCATTTTTACCTTTATATTGAGGACTGAAGCTCTTTCTCATTCATATCTGTAACTTACCTGAAGTATTTTTTAGCGTATTAGATTATTTCATGTTAATGTATAGGTATATGTATGCAAGTATCTGATGCTCTTGTATATGCCATGCCTTCATGCATTATAAGCCTTCCAAGTATTACTCTATAGAATCTTGTTTAATGAAAGTCTCTTCAAAGAGACTACCTCTCTTGTCATCAGTACTGGCTCCTTAGACAAATTTGATAGCTATCTCATTTACCTCATTCAGTTGTGTTATTTGTCCTCAAATCACATTGGTCCATTGCTGGCTGGCTCACATTGACTACTGAAAGTCAGCTACTTGCACTTACAGTTCCGTGGTAGTTCACTGTGTTTTCTCCTGGCTACTTATGGTGTTCCTATTTAAATATGTTTGTTTTGTACTTTCATGTCATATATGTCTGGGTAACAAGAATTATTTTAATTCACTACGTTCAGTATTCAATGGACTTCCTAAATTCATTGTTAACTTTGTCAAGAGAAAAAAGTCTCTGAGTCTTTCTTGTATTTCTAAAGTGATTTTTTTCTTCTCCTTTTTTTAAATTGTTCTTTTTAAATTTACATCACAGTTATTGCCCCCTCAGTCCTCCTTCCCACTGTTCCTCATCCCATTCCTCCTTTCCCTTGACTCCAAGATGGTGCTTCCCTCCACCAGACCTCCCCCTACCCTGGGGCCTCAAGTCTTTCAGATTAAACACATCTCCCACTGAGGCCTGACCAGGCAGACCTCTGCTATATTTGTGCCAGGGACCTTGGATAGGCCTATGTGTGCTCCTGGTTGGCGACTCAGTCTCTGGGAGAGCCCTGATGTCCAGGTTAGTCGAGACTGCTGGTCTTCCTATGGGGTCACTCTCCCCTTCAGCTTCTTCAACTTTTCCCCTATAATTCAACCATAAAGTCCTGATTTCAGTCCAATGGTTGGATCTAAGCATCTGCTTCTGTTTCAGTCAGCTGCTGGTAAGGCCTCTCAGAGGAAGGCCATGCCAGGCTCCACTCTGTAAGCATATCATAGCATCAGTAATAGTATCAGGCCTTGGTGAGCCCCCTCACCCCCATGAGATGGATTTCAAGTTAGGCTGGTCATTGTAAAGCCTTTCCTTCAGTCTCTTCTCCACTTTTGTCCCTGCAGTTCTTTCAGACAGGAACAATTCTGGGTCAGAAATTTTGACTGTGGGTTAGTAATCCAGTCCTTCCACTTGAGACCTTGTCTATCTACTGGAGATGGACTCTTCACATTCACTTCCCATTGTTTGGCATTTTGGCTAAGGACACTGCCATTTAGTACTTACAGTCTCTTACCTCCCTGGTTTCTGGTACTTTATAGATGGTCTTCTGACTGTCCACCCCTGCCCCCAAGATGCTTATTTCCATTCATTGTCTTGGCCTCTGGACTTCTCCTGTTCCTGCCACCATACCTGATCCTGTCCCCTTTTCCCCTCCTCCTCCCTCTGCCTTCAGTGATTATTTTCTTCTGCCTTCAAAGTAGGATGGTAACATCCTCACTTGGGCATTTCTGCTTGTTATACTTCTCACAGTCCGTTGTATTCTGTATTTTTTTTCTAAGTACTCTATAATTTTTGGCTAATATCCACTCATCAGTGAGTACATATTTTGCATGTCCTTTTGGGTTTGAGTTACCTCAGTCAGGGTGATATTTTCTAGTTCCATCCGTTTGCCTGAACAATTCATGATGTCCTCATTTTTTATAGCTTAATAGTATTTCATTGTGTAAATGAAACACAGTTTCTTTATCCATTCTTCTGTTGTGGGATATTTGGGTTGTTTCAAGTTTCTGACTATTACAAATAAGTCTGCTATGAACATAGAGTACATGTCCTTGAAGTATGGTGGGGCATCTTCTGGGTATATGACGAATTTTAGTATAGCTAAGTCTTCAGGTAGAACTATTTCCAATTTTCGAAGGAACCAACAGTTTGATTTTCAGCTTTCTTGCCAGTTTGCAATCCCACTAGCAATGGAGAAGTGTTCCTCTTTCTCCACATCCTCACCAACATGTGCTATCACTTGAGTTTTTGATCTTAACCATTCTGACTTGTGTAAGGTAGAATCTCAGGGTCATTTTGATTTGCATTTCTCTGATGACTAAGGACTTTGAACATTTCTTTAAGTACTTCTTGGCCATTTGAGATCCTTCTGTTATGAATTTTCTGTTTAGCTCTGTAACCCATTTTTTGATTAGGTTATTTGGTTTTTTGGAACTTGACTTCTTGAGTTTTTAATGTATTTTGGATACTAGTTCTCTGTCAGATATAGGGATAGTAAAGATTTTTTTGTCCCAATCTATAGGTTGCCAATTTGTCCTATTGACTATATCCTTTGCCTTACAGAAGCTTTTCATTTTCATGAGGTTCCCTTTATCAATTCTTGATCTTAGAGCCTGAACAATTGATGTTCTGTTCAGGAAATTTCCCCCTGTGTTGTTGTGTTCAAGGCTCTTTCCCACTTTGTTATCTATTAGATTCAGTGTATCTGGTTTTATGTTGAGGTCCCTGATCCACTTGGACTTGAGATTTGTGCAAGGTGACAAATGTGGATATATTTTCATTCTCGTACATACAGACCACAAGTTAGACCAGCACCATTTCTTGAAGATGCTTTTTTTTCCATTGTATGTTTTTGGTTTCTTTGTCAAAGATCAAATGTTCATAGGTGTGTGAGTTTACTTCTGGCTCTTCGATTCTATTCAATTGATCTACCTGTCTGTCTCTGTAACAATACCATGCAGTTTGTTACTTTTCATGTTGTTTTATTTTGCATGTCATATATTTCTGCATTGTCTGAACCCTCGCCATAGAGAAAATAACAATCAGATGACTCAACAAATGCCTGTGTCCTAGGTCTCATGATTATCTTCCCCTGGGTTGCTGAATGAGGCTTGTAACTTAATTCTAACAAACAAAATATAGCAAAATTGATAAAGGTGATAAAATACCACAACTGTGAATTTGTTACTCTATGATAATTAATCTTGAATGTAGGCTTAGTCGAAATTCAGCTTGCGACATTGTATCAATGAATTTAGTGACTAGGTAAGAAGCCCCCATATGCAGAAAGTGAGAATGTAATTTAGACAAGATCCAGAAGCCAAGTCTTTATTTTCACAAGTGCAGGCAAATGATTTCTGCAATGGTTTGAGCAACAGGGAAAGCAAACCCAGCTCCATTAACATTCCAATATGAACTAATTCATTAAAGTTGTCTTGAACATGACATAGGAAGATAAGCTGCTGCCAGACATCTGATCCTCAGAAACAATTGTGGATAATAAAAATGTGTTGTTTCACACTGCTGTGTTTTTCATAATTTTTATGCAATACCAAAATTAATGCATGTCTAAATTGAATCTACAATATTGTCTGCATTTGATAAATAGTTATATTCTTGCATTTTGGCATAAAAATATCTTCAGAACAATATTTTGTCTTTTTGGGGTTTTGTACTTTAGTAAATGTAATTCTGAAGTTGATATTTTATTCTGGTTCGAATGTAAATGTTGATTTTCATTATCTGGATATACATACATATACTATTCTGTAAAGTAGAAAAAGAAATAATGTTCCCAATCTCATATTTTTAAACCAGTATTACACTAATATTAAAGAGAAATAAAAAACTCAAGGAACAAATGTATAGAACAATTTTTTCTGATGAATATACATGCAAAATTTTCAATAAATGCTTTGCACACTGAATTCAAGATCATAAAATAATCATTCATCATTATAAAGTTACAAAGATAAACACATAGAGCAAGTGAATTGAACAGAAGACCTAGACAAGATCCTACACAACTACAGATGCATGGATTTTAACAAAATACTCAAAACAGAGACTGTAGAAAAGACAGTCAATAAATGGTGCTAGGAAAGTAGGATATCAACATGTAGAATAATGAAACTGTATTCTTATCTCTTATTGTGCATAAATTCAAGTGCAAACAGATCAAGGACTGCAACTAGGGCCAGATATCCTGACACTCCTAGAGGAAAAGAGAGAAACTATTTCAAAAGTTCATTATAATTATACTTTTAATTTTTTAAATTAAAATAGATTCTTCTCTCATACAATAAATTTTCAACACAGTTCCCCCCCAACTCCTTCTAGCACTCCCCCATATCCCCTCTCCCCTAGATCCATTCTCTGCTCATTTCCTCTCAGAAAAAAGCAGAACTCCAGGAGATGGCTGCTAAACAGAACAAAACAAGGTGCAAAGATAGAAAGCAAAAGCCCTCCTCCTATCAAGGCTTGACGAGGCAACCCAATAAGAGGGAAAGAGTCTCAAGAACAGACAAAAGTCAGAGGTGTACCTGCTCCCCTTTTAAGAGTTCCACAAAAACACCAAGCTAACAACCATAACATACATGCAGAGGACCTGTTGCAGATCTATGCAGGGTTGCTGTTTCAGTCTCCTGAGCCCAAGTGAACCCGGCTTAGTTGTTAAGGTTGTCAATGTTTTCGTGGTGCCATTCATCTCCTCTGACTTCTAGATTCCTTCGGTCTGCTCCACCACTTCCTGAGGGGAGGGACCTGATGGAGACAGACAATTGAGACTTCCTCTTTACATAATGGCTGATTGTAGGTCTCTGCACGTACTCGTTTCTATATGCTCCTGGAGGAAGCTTCTCTGATGAAGACCTGACAAGGCACCCACCTATGAGTGTATCAGGCTGACGTTGTAGTCAGTTCACTGCTTTGGGTTGGTTTGGTGGTTTGGGTTTTATTCATTTGTTTGTTTTATTTTATTTTGTTGTTCTTTCATTCTTTTTTCTCAGTGATGTTTGGTTCTACCATAGGTCTCTAGACAGACCTTGTAAACTTGATACAAGTATCACAGGAAATTAGATCGGGAAATGACAAATAGCACCTGATAAAACAAAAAAACAAAAAGCCCTATTTCTAAAAGGACACTTTCTTTTCAATATTTTTTATTTGCAGATTTTAATTAATATGTAATTACATCATCCCTCTCTCCATCCAACCCTCTCTGTGCCTCCCTTTGTTCCCTCTAAAACTCACTGTAGACTCTTTTTTTCATTTTTATTCACACACACACATACACACACACACACACACACACACAGCAGAATGGGATAAAAATCTATGCCAGCCACAAATCTGACAGAGAATTAGTTTCTTAACACCAAACAAAAAACTACCTAATTAAAATAAAGGGCACAATATTAAACAGAGTTCTCAGAACAAAAACTACAAATAGACAGGAAACACTTAAAAGGTCGTTCAACATCATATCTATGAAGAATATAGAAATTAAGATTACTCTGAGAATCCACTTCACCCCAGTCACAGTGCCCATCACCAAGAATACAAATGAAAACAGGCACTGCTGTGGATAGAAGGAAAGGGTTAAACCACATGCACTGTTGTTGGGAATGTGAATTATATAGACTGTGAAATTCATTCTGGAGGTTTCTCAAAAGACAAGAAGTAAAACCACCATATAAACCGTCTGTACTATTCCTGACATTACACTTTACTATGAAGATTTAAGCATACCCATGTTTATGGTGTCTCAATTCCCCGTGGTTATAAAATGGATTCAGCTTAAATGCCTGTGAACTGATGAACGGATAATGGAAATGTAGCACATATACCCAATAGAACTTTATGCAGCTATGAATAAAAATAAAATTATAAAATTTCAGGAAAATAGATAGTGCTAGAAAATACTACATCAAGTGAGGAATGGGACACCCAGAAAGACAGACATTGTGTGTTATCCTTCACACTTTTACTAAACATTCAAATTTTTAGTATTCAAATTTTGGGCAAGAGAAACATAAGAGAAGGACACACAAGCACTTAGAATATATGAGAAACCATATCAAAACCTATCATTTTATAAGTCAACATAAAATTGTTAAAGTTTTAAAAGAGGTATCATCTATGCATTTGTAATGTGAATCCCAGATGTAATAGGTTATTAAACAAAAATCTCAGTGCTGGCTGTGAGATACCTACTCAGGTATTGTTAGCCAGGACAGGCATCTGTAACAGCTACCAATACTCCTTGGTTTTTCACCAGAACTGAGTGATAATGCCCTGATGCTAAGCATAAACCCCTGTTGGATGAAGACAAACATGTTGGAACTGAGCTGAATGCTTTCTTCCTACTGGCATACTTGTAAGATAGTGCTATATAAGCAGCTTAATGAAAAGCCAGCAATGCTCTTTCCTAGGTTTAGACCTTGCATACTAAGATTCCAGTTTCTCAGCAGCATGTGTGCAATAGTGGCCAGATTGTGGTGGGGCAATCTGTTTCTGAATGCATCTGAAGCCTACTCCACAAAAGGGAGTTCATGCCTAATAATGAGGAACTGGCAATTGAGATTACAAGCTAGGGTAGTGAACCTACTTCTTTTCTTTTCCTAAATAGACATTAAACTGCTACCTAAAATATTTATGTTTGTACCAATTAACTAGTACTGTATACCCACTCATCAATAAAGCTTTTCTTTGTACAAATAGCAGTTTATTCCAAGACCCATTATTGGCCAATGGGTTGAGAATAAGTGAAAATTGATTGTTCATCCACATTTTCTGGGCCCCTATGGCTCATAGGACATTAAGACAGAAGCTCCAGTTTAGCTATAGTGGCACCAACTCTCCACAGAACTTTTAACATAAAATTTATCCTGTCTGTAAGTAATGCAGGCACAGGGGAGTTTTTGCTCGATATGACATGTGATATATTGATTTTTTATTTAATCTCATGACAGTTTGTATTTCTGTAATGTCCAGAAGACATTAATGTCATTTTTAATTAGGATAACAAGGCATATTGTGGGCCAGATATATTTCCAAGGGATTTAAGTGTATTGTTATTTCATACTAAAAATAAAAATATTGTGTAGAAATTATAATTATTTCATTTATATCTTTACAAAGGATAAAAGTGACAGAATTTTAATTATTTGCTTAAAGACATATAGATATTTAGTGGGTGACCTAGTAATCGTTATGAATCTATTGGTTTTCTTAAGCAATAGTCCCATAAACAGATAGCATGGAAAGGAACCAATGGAAAGGAACACACACTCACATACCTGATTCCACATCAAAACTGTCCCATTAGGCAATGTGTCACCTACCATAATAATCAATAAAAATAAATTACATTATATGTCTTAAATCCTAATTCTTTTGCTACACTAATTAATGGGCTAAGGTAATTAAATCAGCATAAATATCATAGCTAGCTGAATTTCACGTAAAATATCAGAAAATGCTATGCTCATTAATAACTTCTATAGCTATTCAAGCAAATATAATGCAATAAGGATAATTAAATCTTGTGCTTCGGGGAGCAATTGGGCTTGCTTAAGGAACAAAAGGGAAAATAAGCCTTTATTCTCTGGGAAAGCTGGCTAGCTATATTAATGTGGTGCTCAAAAAGCTAACATCTGCTCTTCTCTGAAATATTAGAACTCTGGTTGAAGCATGATTAACTGACTCATAGCTGATATTGAATTATAATAGCATTGATTTACAATATAGTAAAAATAGACTCTGTTTTAATTTTATATTAGCACTAGCTTCCTAAATATAGCAACAAAACACTACTTCACAAACACTAAAAAATACATTTTGAGAGACCCAATAAGAATTTTGCTTTCAGAGTTGATTTTAATGGTGTCGAGGTGCTGAAAACTCAAAGCAAAGTCTGTTTGTTTGTTTGTTTTCCTTCCAGTAGTCTCCACACTGGAGTGAATCTGAATTATCCATGGATTACTAGAAGAAGCAGAAATAAACACACAGGTATCAGTATGTAATTCTCAATTACCAAGGAAGTTACTAAGCAAAAATTCTTAATTATAATTTGAAGAAATCAGTATTACTTTTAATCTTTCAAAGATGAAGATGCTCTAATATTGGGAACAATTAACCAAGTGGACTACATAGTGGATTTAAGTTTAATGCATGAAAACCAAGATGATTTCTAATTTTCAAAACATACCTGGTTGCACATTTATAAATATTCATACTATAGTGGGCTCAGATTCTAATAGTAGTAACTTTTAAGACGCTGAAGAACTCTATTTTCAGTTCTTAATTCCAGATTGTAGTGTATGTTTGTTTTAATATCTTCTTAAAATTTAATTCTACTCCTATCTGCCCTAATTTTTTTCATGCCAAGGCCCCTGGGTTTTGCCAATTTACATACTTGAATTAATGTACCAAATAATGTTTGAAAGTCTAATCACATTAAATGCCTTTAAACCCAACATTTCTCCTAACTAGTTAGACCTTATTAATTAACCTATGTGATCAAAATCTCATTCTGCCTAGCTACTAAGTTGTCTCTTGGGGTCAGTGGACCAACTGGTTTCCTTAAAAGAGCAGAGTGGTAAGACTGGGTGATGTACATAATGTCCATCACACTTTTAGATATTCTCACTTTCTGACCCACACAATACTCATTATAGAATATACAGAAAGAAGAAAGATTAAGAGTTGACACATTTGAGCTAAAATCTTTTCTTACCCTTAAGTAAAATTCTGTCATGACTAAGGTTGCCAATGACTGTGAAATGATTAATTTGTGCCATATGCTACAACTATATTAATAGTAACAGGAGTACTCTGGGTAGTTTTGAGTCTAAGAAAAGAGGAGAAACAATTCTTAACTACACAACATTCCAAAACAAATCTTTTCAATGCATAAAAATATGGATAGCATAGCACTAGCCTGTTATAAAAGAAAGAAAGAGATGCTGAAAATGTTAATGTAGTATAAAAATCACAGAATACATCTTTTGAATGGCATGTCTATATAATTGTCCACATATTCACATACTCCATTGTGATACACTGAAGCAAAAAACCAGGACTAATTACATGTAATGCCTCAGACAATGCTCTTCTTCTTATCAATCAGTGATGGGCTCCCTCCCTCCCCCAACCCCTGCCCTCCCACTTCTACCTCTCTCCCTCCCTCTCTCTCTCTCTCTCTCTCTCTCTCTCTCTCTCTCTCTCTCTCTCTCTCTCTCTCTCTCTCTGTATCTGGATAGAGAAATGTTTGTACTACTTCAAGTTAAAAAATAGCAGCTTGCTCATGGAGTCCCTAATGGCTCCTGAGTGATCAACATAAAAACAACATTCTTCTTTTAAGCCTGCACATGATCCTTCTTTTAGGAATAGCAAATCTAACCCTCTCCTGTTTTATAGAACTACTTCTGAAAGGGAGGTCAAGGATTCTTCTAAGTTACTGACAGACTTTTCTAAAGCTTGAAGGTCCTTGTTCATGGCAGCCTGAAGTTCGCTCAATCCTTTTTCTAACTGCAGTGGTCCAGTGACCAGGGCTGAAGTCCCTGTTCCTACTTCGGCCATTACCCCCAGCCCCAGCATGACTGCTAGGGTTAGAGATACAGGTTCCCTTTTAAACCGAGTGGGTCGAGAGTCATATTCATCAACGACCTCTTCTTCAGGAAATGCTAGAAAGACACAAGAGAGAACGGGAGGCTGGACAGGGATGGTTTGAAGGATGGTTCAGCAAGTTGCCTTGGATGATGACTCCGTTTTCTGCCTTAGTAGGACCCCTGCTGATTTAATTCCTTTTGCTCACTATTGGACCCTGTTTAGTTAATGGATTACTAGCTTTTGTTAGGGAATGAGTAAGGGCTGTACAGATTCTAATGTTAAGACAGCAATACCAGGCTTTGGGGGAACACGGCAAACAGGCTACGACGATTCAGAAATATAGTTCTAAGATTAGAACTAGGCACTAGAAGAAGTGGGGAATGAAAGACCTGAACCCCTTATAAGAAAGGTTAGACCCTTAGCAAACTTAGAGCCGAGACTAGAAACTACATGCCTGGGCAAAACCCCACCCGGCTGCATTCTTTCCCCTAAGAAACGGGTGACCTTGGCCTGGTCCCAGGGCCAGAGGCACAATGTTCCTGAAACAGGAACTAGCTAACCATAAAAATGTTTGTGCAACTGCCTTGTGACTAACTTAGAACATTCTGTACTTCCCCATAATGCAAATTCTTTCCGTTCCCCACCCCTTGCTTTGTGATTTTTTCCTTTAAATACCCCTGACTTCAGCTGCTCGGGGTCGGACTCCTCTGCCCCTGTGTGGGTTATGAGCTCGACCCCAGTGCACTGGTCCCCCCAATAAACCTCATGTGATTGAAGCAAGGAAAAAAAAATAGCAGCTTATCTAAGAACTGCTTTTATTTGAATAGATAATTTTTTTTCTCAATGGTGCCTTTCCCTTATTAATTTTTGGACTGACTGTACCCTTACTAACTATTTTAGCATTTACCATATGATATAATTCTTCATACCAAAGAATGCACAAGAGGGAGTTTGGAACAATGACACTTGCCTACTCATTTCAATAGACAGGAAATTGAGACTACCTTGTATTGTGGTCTGTGTAGAAATATTGACATCAAAGCTTTCAAAACCACACCACTTCCCCAGATATTGAGCAGGATTAGAAAGAAACAATACTCTAGCACACAGTTCTCATGTTTAACCTAATTTCTCAGAAACTCTTTCTTTCTTCTCTTAATCTAAAACCATAGTAATCATTTTATTTACCTGTACAAGTTACCAATAGTTTCTTATTGTATGTTCAATCAAGGTTTATGTCACAGAGGACATCTAAATGCTGACTCCCTTCCTTGTCTTAACAATGTAACATTATAGAACACCTCATGTGTGTGTGTTATGTGTGTTTACAAAGATATCCATGCTCAGTGTGTCTCCATGTTAAAGACAAAATTAGAGCCCTCCTTTACAATTTGTGATACAGTTCTTAAAGAAGAGTTTCAGGCTTATCTAAGTGAGTTGGCATAGTGATAATTGCATCAGAGTGATTAATAGGACATTATAATTGCTGCTACAGCAATCATTGGAAAAGAGAATGGGTGAATCGTTTTCAAAGTTAAAAATTGAGAATCAAAATAATTATTGTGAAACTAACTACTATATCTACTTAGCAAATAGGAATTCTTTAATGTTGAATATTTTCCATAAACTGTTCAAAGAACATCTGGAATAAAACAATTTATTGAATCTTCCATCTCTTTGCAATTAATACAATGTCACTTCTACAATTAGTAATACAAAAGTTTAATATCCGAATTTACAGTTGAAATTTGCCGATATGGCTGGAATAGTTGCACAAGTTGATCATTGTGTCATTAAAACTAAGTCATTCTCACAGCCTGGGTTTCTGTTTTTATGGTAGTATATCTAGTGAGCAATATTAAATTTGGAATATTTCATTAGCTTTTAAAACTTCAAAAACAATCATGACTATTATACCAAGTAGAAACTAAGTTATTAGTACATGTCCAAATTGGGTATAAGTGATATAAAACTGAAAAGAAAATACCATGACTCTTATTATATTGAATCTCTAGTGAGCTGGTCCTTCATAGGGGTTTGGAATATACTATGCTATATCTTCATTACTGATCTTTTTATCACCATTTTAGATAGAACGTTTGTCCAAGTGTTACTAAGTAGTTACCATGCTGGCTTATATTTTCAAAGTGCTTGCAATCACCATGGCTTTATTTTTGTTTGAATATTTAGAGGTTAAAGCATGTCTTCCCATAAACATCGGACTTCTTCTCTTTAATACAGTAGATGATTAACATTCATTTTATCCAACTACAACAGCCAGGGTGAAGTCCAGGATTTCATTATTTAGGTGAAGCCCAAAAGTTGTGACTCTAGTTGTCCTATGAAGTAAAAGTCATATAACTTGTCATAGAGTACTGGGTAAAGAACAGAAAACCAGGAGAAACTAGAAAGGAATTAGCACATTGTTTTTTACAGCAGTTCTGAATCTGAGACCAGAAAGTGTCCCTTCATTGAGGTAGGAGGCCACTGCACCTCAGTTCTCCAGTCCTATGTACTGGGAGTTAGTCCTTTCTCAGCATATTCTGTGGCCAAATATAAAGAAGAGGTTGGACAACACATTATTCCAAAGCCATACCATCAGCCAACTTAAATCCTGTTTGTTCTTATAGAATTATATAAGAGAATCTTTAACCTCCTTGCATCCAAGGTGGATGTGCCTTTTTGCTGACACAGTTCTACTTTGTAGTGTTATGAAGGGGTTTTCATGTACTTTGGAGTTCAGTCTATTTCCAACAATCAACTTACATAATACTTTTCACAAGTGTCTCCTGTTTCAATTGCACACATTTTGGTAATCCAAGTCTAGTAAAAATATGACGTTTTTTTCTCACCACTTTTGACTTTCTGAATGCTATATCTTAAGTGGCCTTCTCTACAAATAATGGTATTTTATAAAATTTACCAAAAGTTCAAAAGCCATACCTTCAGAGAATGTTTTATTCTTGAGTGACTTGTAACGATATTTCTGTTAGTCTTTTCCTTATGTCTATACCTTAATTGCCACAGCTTCTGTGTGTGTGTGTGTGTGTGTGTGTGTGTGTGTGTGAGAGAGAGAGAGAGAGAGAGAGAGAGAGAGAGAGAGAGAGAGAGAGAGAGAATGTATTTGAATTATTATAGAAGCTGGATAAAAGTCCTAGCTTTACAAAGAGTAAGTGGAGCTAGTCTGAACAATAAGGCCTTTATATTTTAAATAAATTAAAAAATTAAGAATATTATTTTGAGATAAGAACAAGATATTTATTCCAAGACCCTATAGGAGAGACCAAAACTATTTAAGACAAGTCTCCCCTGTGCTATCTAATTTTACGTCAATTTGACACACTTTAAGTCATCTTAGAAAAGGAAACAGCAATTTAGAAAAGGCTTTTTTAAATATCATGTGGTTTTAACACCTGTAGAACATTTTCTTTATTAGTGACTAATATGGGAATACCTAGCACATTCTACATGGTGCCATCCCTGGGCTGGTGGTTCGAGTTTTTATAAGAAAGCAGGCTGAGCAAGCCCTTTGAAGCAATGCAGTAAGCAGCACCATACAATGCTGAACACTAAACATATGGAACAAAGAAAGAATGTTAAGGGGTTCAGGGTGAACAGGAAACCCAAGTAATATATAAAAGCAGACTTAGAAGAATTACAACAATTTCACAGTGAAATCTCTAAAAATAAGAAGGGACGGGACAGATGTGCAGCACACTCTGAGAGACCACAGATGCCAGTAAAAGGTAACAGCATCAAGTAGGGCCTTTAGACATACATCCCTATATATTGTTAATACACTTGCTGACTGGTGGTCATAGATATATTAAAGTATAAAACTGTTTTTCTGTAACAAAAAAGCATGATTCTTACCTAGTGAAGAAAAATAAAATCTTATTTATCTTTCCAGTGAAGCTGACAATCCCTTTACCTCATGAAATACTTTTAAGAATTATTCAACCCTCTAATATATTGAATACCAAATTTGAAACCTATGATAAATTTATTTAGAAATGCATTCCCAGGACAACTGGAGTAAAGTCATCCTTCGAGTTGTGTGGCTAAAGATAGTTGTGAATGTCTCCCAGCACAAAATTGTAATCATATTTAAAACACTATAAATTTTGCCTTTTTTCTAATTTGATTTCAAAATTTTCCAATGAACATACTATAGGTAACAATATCATTTTATCATGACCAAAAATTGGGCATTCTGCCAAAGAATCTAAACTTTAGGGCATTTGGGTCCATATTAAGTGAAATTTGTCTTAGGAATTTTCTCTAAATTTCAAATATCCTTCTAGGGAACAAAAGAGAAGCATAGAGGAGAACCCCAGGAAGTCAATATCAGCAGAAACAAGAATAGAGAACACTGGAAGCAAATGATTGCCATATGTCTCTCATCCTACTGCCCTCTTCCAGCTCTGGATATTCCAAATAAAGGAACATTCTGAGTTCACACTTTACCTGACAATAAAGTTTATTTTTAATTCTATACACACAGTCTTACATTAAACCCTTTTCTATTACATGCCTTGTGTTGGAAAAATCTTTTATGTTTAGCAAATCTGGATGTATTTTATCATTTAAGGTGGCCATCACATTGCTACATATTTTACATGACGTGGGAAAAATCAAATTGTTTTTATATGCCATGAGATTATCTCATATCTAGTTAATAAGCAAATATGCAAAAATAGAATCTCTCCTTTCCTTATTTTTTTGTTCTTTCTGTATCCTTTTTCCTTTACATACTCCACTCATCTTACTTTTCTATTTGTTTTATCCAGCTCCTTTACATTCTCAGCAATATGAAAGTGTTCAGAGACATCAGGTACAACAAATTTCCAACAGACATAAAACTTTGAGCTCTAAAAACAAGTACAGTAAACAATACTCATCTGAAATGCAGAAACATACACCTTGGAATCATTAAAAATTTAGGTAACATCTCACTATACAGGCCAGGATGGCTTCAAATGAGATCAGGTTGCTCAACTCCTCGAGTGCTGGGATTATAGGTGTTAGGTACAAGGCCCAGCTTTGAGTATATCTTAAAATCTTATAGTTGGTCTTTTCTTTTGGATCTATAGATAATGCTGGAGCCATACATTAGCAAACAATGTTGTAAAATACCTTAGTGAATGGCTTAGTACTGCTTAGAATTTCAGTGCACGTTCTTCTGTGTATCACACAGCTTAGAAAGAAATGTGTAACACTTAGAAGCCACTTCCTGTGATATATTGCCTGTCTTTTTTCTAATTAACCCATTATTTAGGCAATTGAAGACACAACTTACAAATAAATAAATAAATACAAGGCACTTTACCCATTCCCCCCAAGCTGAAGTTTTAGCTAGTCACTTTCCACTATTTTGTAATATGGGAGTACACGGGAAGCAAATATGTGTTTTGTTGACATTGGGGCCATAAAACGCTGACATGACCGTGCTATAAGGACAGAAACTACACTGAGGTTTTTTCTACTTCCCAATATGAAGATCTGAGCCTGTGGGAAAGAGTTCTTTCTACTATGCTTGAAAAAACTCCCAGGGCTCCACAATGTAAAATTGTCAGAATTTAAGTACATGTTAACAGTCATATAAGCTAGTCCAGATGTTAGGTCTCAGGACCAAGGCTACCTTTATTTTTACCTTCAAGATATCCAGAAGTGAAAAAAGAAGTCATAGCCCCAGTCTGCACCTGACTGTTCCAAACAGGCTGAAAGGGGAACAAAAATGAGAGAGAGAAGGATTTTGGATAACCAATGCCCTTCCCATTTTAGTATTCTTTTCTGAGAACTCTACTTACTGATTTGCACATTGGTCACTTGCTAGGACTGTGTCACATGGTTCCTTCTGTGTGTAAGAATGTTGGAAAATACAAATGTTTAGAGGTATTCGACGTTTACAATAAAGCTGGAGTTCAATTTTTAAGAAACCAAGTATGGCAACTCACCAGGTAGGTAGCAAGCAGCTATTCTGAAATCCACAGTTTGGCTGCATAATTTCCATATATGACATTCATGTGTACATATGGTGTCTCCTCATGCATAACATGCTTCCCCATGGAAGCCCTCATGAATCTCATACCACTGGTACTCAGGCCAAAGTGTAAGATCTCCAGAATATGTCTAATCCTTTCTGTCAGGTTTAGCTATGTGGTATTTTTGTATGTGCATTTTAATGCTTACATATAGTTGCAAATTATCTACACCTGACATTTGAAAATAAGAAAAATAAGAAAAATAAAATTAACAAGAAGTCAAATAAGGAATATTTAATGTCTACTGGTTCCTAGCATTTTTTTTTTAAATGTAAAGAGTATACCAAACATTTCTTGACTTTTCAATACACAGATGTTCTTGATTTAAGAACAAGAAATCTTTTATTCTTCATGAAAAGCATCCCCATCTTTAAAATTACCCAGTGTGCAACTTTTGAGGATATTGGTCTGAGTAGCAGGGCATTTTAGTAGCTAATTTCCTATAGGTATCAATATAGGAATTCCATATAGATTCTGGTTTCTAAAACGTCTAGTTCTTTGGTCTCAGAGCAAAAGCTTCTGTTAGAGTAACAGCCAATGGATACAAGCAGACTAAACATAATAATAAGCTTCAGAATCAGAGGGGCAAAGTTGCAAAATGAAGGGAAATATATTGTGGTATGGCTTATGCTTACTTCACAGTAAAGGCAAGACAGGTGTATATGTGCCTATGTTCTTCTGGGATTTCAGACATCCATGAGAAGAGCACCTCCAACTGATTAGAATCTAATAAACCATCATCATGCAGAAAAGGAAATCATTTATATAAGCAGAAAAGTCTATGTTAAATTGTTACTCTGAGTATTTGCTACACTCCAAGCACCTACGTCAATGACCAAGATCACAGTTAAAATAATGATACAAGAGGAAAACTGCTCTTGGGAGTTAAAAATATGACTACATGCTTGAGAAGTCAAATGGTAGCTGCAGCTCAAAAGGCAGAAAGTATATAAAAACTCAAAATTTCCAACTGATACTTGGGGAGGATCTATGCTATAAATATGAAATGATGGAGTAGAAGAAGAGTACCCCACTCTCCACAGATTCTAAACCATCTGGCAGATGATGTCTCTTCTGCCAGAAGAAACTCAAGTCCTTATAAAGCCACAAGGAAGACAAAATACTTCAGGGTCTCTGCACTACTACATACAATGTAAAATTATATACAATATTGTGAGGCATATGAATAACCAAGCTTTGAGAAATCCCAAAAACTTTACATGAATCCTATATTAACCTATGCATAGAAGCTTTACTAAGATTCAATGCTCCACCATGTTCATAGCAGCCATATTTATAATAGCCAGAAGCTGGAAACAACCCAGATGTCCCTCATCAGAGGAATGGATACAGAAAATGTGGTACATCTACACAATGGAGTACTACTCAGCTATTAAAAACAATGACTTA
>CM052705.1:66492042-66532085 GCA_028551405.1 Uromys caudimaculatus | reverse complement strand
GGGGGGTATACAAAGAGGAGACTCAGAAAAGGGGAAACATTGGAAATGTATATAAAGTATCAAAAATAAAAAAGGAGGAAAAAAAAAGATTCAATTTTCCAATTATATATTCAAGTGAGGTTGGAGGGACCTCTTCTTTATATTTTGTTGTTCTATGAGCACACTGATAACATATTACTTTGATATTTTGCATACACTCTAACCCTTTTGTTCATCATGTCTATGTGCTTTACATGTCTTTGAGTTCCCTATATGTTTTTCTCTGTTTTCCACTTTTCTTGTTCAATAGTCTTTCTTGTAATAGAATCAATAAGCCAGATCCTTTTCTAATTCCCATTTTATATATGAAGAAGCTGAATCAAACATAACAGAGCCAATCCACTGTCATAAAACCATGTCAGAATCTGGAAAGTCTGGTGAAAGAATCCATACACTGAATGTTTGGTTTTTATTTCCACTTAAAAAATACAAAAGTAATCCTTCTTCTTGAACTTCATGTGGTCTGTGAATTGTATCTTGGGTATTCCGAACTTTTGGGCTAAAACCCACTTATCAGTGAATGCATTCTATGTATGTTCTTTTGTGACTGGGTTACCTCACTCAGGAGACTGCCCCGCCTGGGGATCCATCCCATATACAGACACCAAACCCAGACACTATTGTGGATGCCAAGAAGTGCTTGCTGACAGAAGCCTGATAAAGCTGTCTTCTGAGAGGCTCTGCTAGAGCCTGACCAATACAGATGTGGATGCTCACAGACAACCATTGGACTGAGCACAGAGTTCCCAATGGAGGACTTGGAGAAAGGACTGAAGGAGCTGAGGGAGTTTGCAACCCCATGGGAAGAATGACAATATCAACCAATCAGAACCCCTAGAGCTACCAGGGACTAAACCACCAAGTGAAGAGTACACATGGAGGGACCCATGGCTCCAGCCATATATGAAGCAGAGGATGGACTTGTCAGGCATCAATGGGAGCAGAGGCCCTGGTCCTGTGAAGGCTCGATGCTCCAGTGTAGGGGAATGCCAGGGTGGGGAGGCAGGAGTGAGTGGGTGAGTGGGGGAACACCCTCATAGAAGCAGGGAGAGGGGGATGGGATGAGGGTTTTTAGAGGAGAAATCAGTAAAGGGGGTAACATTTGAAATGTAAGTATATAAAATATTCAATAAAAAATTCAAGGGTAAGATTTCTGTTTTATCAAACAGAAACAGAAGGAAAATATTTCAAGTTGTTAGAATGTTTTCCTATGTATTCTAATCTGTATTTTTGTATTTTCCCACTTTTTGTGTTATTTCCATAGTAATCCTAAAGAAAAATGATAAAGGTTAAAAATGAGAAAAATTATTGTAACCCACCAATAGTAACTCATTGTAACTCATTTATAATAAGAGCCCATGAATGACATGCTTGTTTTAGTATAAAGCAGCTACCTTTATAGTGATTCTCCCATGTTATGAAAATATAATTTTACAGGGATCCTACAATTTCAGTTAAATGTGAGTTGACTTGAATAATTTATAGATATGTTCTGTAGCTTCCTCCCAGCAGGAAATAATTCTTTTCCAGGTTTACCAACCATTTCAAGACACTACATTTTCATAAATTTTACTACAGGTAGCGATTTTCTCATTGTAGTTTAATGGGCTGAACAAATAGTTTTACTGCATAAACAATGTACTACCATCGCACTGTTAAAACTGAATTAAAAACAGAGGGGTGTAATAGTTCCCCTAAATGCACTTCTAACCCCTTGGAATGGAAATACATAGGTAAATCATTTTAATTTAGAGCTGCAAGAGTAGTGAACATTTGACAAAACAAATGGTGCTTGGTAACTTTAACCATGGAAAAATTGAAAGCAGATTTTAGAAGTCACTCTATAAAACAATAAGCAAAATCTATCCACTTGGATTGAGAGTAAAGTAATAGATGGCTTGGGCATGAAATCACGCAATGCCATGAGTAGTACCAAGTCATCGAGAGGACTGAAGGGAGACAGGAAGATGCCGCACATAGATCACTGAGGCAATGCCCATGTTTATAGCAGCATCACTCTCTAAACGGCTGCTGCCATAACTCAGCCACAGTGAGGCTCGCACTTTCTTCTTTGAGTTTGCACTGTGAAAAAGCCCACAAGTCATTCTGACTGGAACAAGAAAGGAAAAAGCTTTCCTGTGAAAGGTCTTGATGAACAACCCAAACAGCCTCCAATTTTCTGGATAGATTTGCACAAATGCTCTTTCAGCAAATCTGTGTGTGCATTTCCATTTTCAATGATCAAACAAGCCAAAATAGACCCAAATTGTAAGCAATCCCAGAAGTTCCAACTTGTTTGTAAAGTACACAATTTATTTATGTTTTACTTATTCACAGTGTAATTTATTTCAATTTTCACTAATTAAATGACAGAATCTGGCTAGAGCACTGGAGGTAGAACAAAGAATTAAATAAAATTCAGTACTTGCCAGATCCGGCATGGCTGCATACGGGGAGGTGTGACACAGTGTCTGCCCCTGGAGCATTAATCCAGCATGGCTGCGTACAGGGAGCTGTGACACAGTGTCTGCCCCTGAAGCCTTGCCAGGAAGTTGATTTCCATGATCCCCATATTTGCTGACCATTGCTATTGCCCTGAAGCTGATCTGCTGTTTTTATAACTTTACTTTCAATCTTTCTTTCCAGGGAATATTCTTCCACCATTACTCAGAACTAACCATGCCATAACAATGGAAACAGATGTGTTTTTCAGGAATGAGAAATGGAGATGGTCATGAGACTGTGGAGGACAAGCAGCAGGCCCTTTGCTTGGCTCTTAGGGCCTTGAGAAAGGATCTAGACAACCAAACCTCAGATGTCACTGAAGAAACATGGTCTTTGTAGAAATATTTCGTTGCCAAACTTGGCCTTGAAGTTGGACTCACGAGGAGATACATGTACCTCCAGTCCAATGACTGCTGTATTAATTAGCCAGGGTGTACTTGGGACATCAAGGATAGAGAGTTAAAGGAGTCTTAAGAAGAAAATGTATGGGTAGAAAAATAGGAATTTATCTATGATTTAGGAATAAGTAGTATTAGAAGGAGACTACATGAGGCTATGGAATTGCTTGGATAAGGAAATGAAGATTAGAGAATTAAAAGATAATGTAGAAGCATATAAAAGTTAGTACTTCGTTCTATCAATTTCAAGAATTGGAGACGATAATGCCTGGAAATGTGTTAGAGAGAGCTCACCACTTTACTTACATAAATTCAAAACTTTGTAAGGAACCATTTTAATTTTAGGAGTCTGTTATCTTTCTCTTCTTAGATGAAAATAGTTACTAGAGACTGCTGTCTACTGTACCAGGAAACCGCAGGAGTTGTGCTCAGCTACTCGTGAAGAACAAGTTGTATAAACCTATAAGGAAATATGCTTTTGCTTTGTGTTTAGTTTTAGCTCCAAGGAAATGAGGGTTGAGACTATTGATCCAGGACTCATCAAATTTATGTAAATTTAAGGATTTGTGAAGATTATTAACAATGACCAAAGCCTTGATGATGTAACTTTAGTTGATAAAAGACTGAGTTCAGGCTCTCTGGTTGGGATAAGGCTAAAGCATGAAGAAAGGAGAAGATGAAGAAGAAAAAGGAGAAGAGGAAGAGAAGGAGGAAGAGGAAAAGGAAGAGGAAGAGGAAGAATGATGAGAATCTTCAGGGAACAGAAAGAGCACCTGAACTAGCGCTTGCATCTACTACTGACTCTGAGTCATTATTGAATTAGAGTTCTTCCCATTTCTGCCTTTCTCAGGAACCCCCACATGCTGAGGCTAGACCTTGGCAAGTACTCATTTCTTCAGACAACAGCAGTTATTTCTTTTCCTTAACCATTTTTAATGATGTTTGAGTAAGATTTGGTGGCTTATTGCCAAACAGTATTGTAGAATATTTTATTTGTATAATGATAAAAATTCTATCATGGAGTTACAGATTTTGCATATTATTTCCAAGAAGAGTATTTCTAATAACAGTGCCATTTTCTGTCTTTTTAATGGAAATAATTATAGGTTTAAAGCAGTGACTCTCAACTTTCCTAACACTGTGACCCTTTAATATACTTCCTCCTGCTGTGGTGAACCTTATCCATAAAATTACTTCATGGCCACTTCATAAGGGTAATTTTGCTACTGTTATGAATTGTAAAGTAAATATATGATATTCAGGATATCTGATATGTGACCCCCAAAGGGCTTATGACCCACAGGTTGAGGACCATTAATTTAGCATAAACCATATTATATCTTTTGTAAATTTGTTTCTTTTTAAATTTTTGAGATTATAATTAAACAATTTTTCCCTTCCTTTTCCTCCCTCCAAACTTTCCTGTATGCTTCCCATTAGGCTCTTTCAAACTAATCACCTCAGTTTTTTTAAGTCATTGTACATTTTAAAATAAACTTTATTTTTAACTCTCTTTGTTTCTCTGTGTCTCTCTATGTCTCCTCTCTCTCTCTCTCTCTCTCTCTCTCTCTCTCTCTCTCTCTCTCTCTCTCTCTCTCTCTCATGTGTGTGTGTACCAGATATTTGTAGGGGCTTGAGAAGGCCAGAAGAATATGTCCACATAGCTTTAGTTTCAGGAAGTTGTAAGCTCCGAAAAATGGTTGTTATAAACCAAACTTATGTCCTGTGGAGAAGCATCAAGTACTCATAATCACTAAGCCATCACTCCAAATCCTGAATGTGATTGTTAACACTGAATACATATATTTGTGTTTGTTTACACATTGTATTTTTATTATAAGACTGGGCTTCATTCATTATTTCATGGTGATTAATGGTTTATTTAGAAATATTTCATTGAATTTATTATATTCTATTATGTTTGTAATGGATACATTATTAAGAAAATATTTAACCAATCTAGGAGTATAGCAGCATATCATTAGGAATCATTTTATTGTTTTTTTTTTTTTTTTTCTGAAGGAAACCAAAGGAAGAATGGATCTTGGAAAGAGAGGGGAAGTGAGGGGAGCTGAGAGAAGCAAGGAACAGGAGGCTGTAGTCAGGGTGTATTGTATGAAATAAGAATTAGTAAAGAAATAAAATGTTTAAAATATTGTTATAATAATCATTTGCATTGTAATACTTTTAGGGTAAAAAGATTTAATGTGTACGTTTCAAAACATGATCTATGTTTCTTCTTTTTCCAAAGCTAAATTAACATGGAAATTTACCAAATAATATATCACAAAACCATAATGCAACAAAAGTGTTGTGTTCACAGCGGTCGATACTGAATGCTATCACAAAGTGAATATAAACTAAAAAGAAGTAAAAAGAATATGCTAAAGTAGAAAAAGTCATTCTAAGGAACAAATAGACCACATTTTCCGAATTTTACACTGCCTAATGGCATTGAATTAGCTTTTGGCTTTCCTTCAGTGCAGGAGGTATTTTACTAAAATAGGTTATAAATGCAGAAAAGATTTTTATGCAGGTAAAGCCATCTGGTCATTAATTTGCCTGGAAATTTCTTTGAGATGCTAAGGGCAAGGCAACAGATGTCATCAGTGAACTGTGCAGAGACAGTAATTTAACATAGGAAGCATACAAGGGAGAGCAAGTGAGCGAGTGAGAGAGGGATGGAGGAGAGAAAGAAAGAGGGGGAAGGAGGAAGGGAGGGAAGAAGGGAGGGAGGAGGAGAGGGAGAGGGAGAGGGAGAGGGAGAGAGAAAGAGAGAGAGAGAGAGAATAAAACAAAGCAAAAATAGTTTAAATGCTCTCACAAGTTTAATCCAAAAATAAAGAAAATTATTTGACTGGACTCTGCAATTTTTTATTTCTAAATATTCACTATAATTAGGAAGCATCAATCAAATGGAAACAAATGTATTATATTTCTATTAGGAAGCAGAATCTTGCTCATATTTAGAAGTGGTCTACCAAAATGTGATCTTTATTATGAATAATATAATGTATCAATAACAATGAATAATGCAATAGTTTATTATTCCTTTCAAGCAGTGGTTCTTTGATGGCAAGAATTGTCCCTGGGGTATATTTGTTGATACAACGGTTTGCGTTGTTACTACTGAGGGGTAATACTGGCATCTAGGGGTAGCATCCAGAGACACTGAGAAACATCTGCCAATAAACGAGACATTCCAACATAAGGCACAGAAGTTGGAGGGGGAGAGGGAGGTATGGAAATGATATAAATTCAATATTCTTCTATAAAATTCTCATAAAAGATTTAAATGAAAAACTTTCTTTTGCCAAAAAGAATAAGAATCCCTGTTTTAAAGAAAACTATATTTTAATTATTACAAAGGTAATGTGACCTAGATGACTGTTAAGTTATAAGATTCAGAAAAGTTGATAATATCAAGATTACAAGAATTCCTTCTGTAGATTTCTTTTATAGAAAATCATAGGGACAGATCATAGCAATTCTGTTATTTCAAACATATTTATTATTGTAATGTATGTTTAATATTTGTGAGTATAACTATGTACATACGTTTTTATGTACAAAGAACAATACTTTCTCCTAAAAAACTGGAAAGACTGAAAGACTATGAAGAAAACACATTGTTAAACGCTTGTTAAATCCACAACTGGTCCCAACAGGCTGATGCACACCTGTTATCTTGGCGCTCTAGAGACTAAGGTAGGATGCTGTTTAGTTTGAGGGCTGCCTGGGGTACAACAGGAGATCTTGTCTCAGAAAAGAACCAAACAAAACACTATAGAGGCACAAAATCACAGCAAACGAAGGTGAACTATCTTTACTCCTTACTCATTACACAGATGACAGCTATACCCCTAAAGTTCGTAATACCGTGGACGATTCTTGATTATCAAGTTGAAACCTATGACTTATTGATTTATAGTAGATTCCCAGGAAACTTTAAAACAATTGTCAAAAATCATTTGTTCTCATTATAAGAATTAGTTTCTTTGGATAATTTAGCATCTGTAAGTCTAAAGGAAGGATTTTAATTTTTCCTCATTTCATTATTCCACTACTATTGTTTCCCTGAATTCTATACCTGACTAGTTGCTATCGGTCTTAAGCATCTCTTAAGAATGAAGTACCACCTGGATATGGGTTATCTATTCTTCTTACTAAAATTATTATTGTGTTGGCCAGAAAATTAAAAGCGTCATAACCAGATGAGCTTGGGAGCTTTTCAAAGGTAACAGTATTAGAAGGTCTCACCCTTTGCTGCTTTCTTACGATATGTCTTTAAATTTTTTTAAGTTAGGCACACATAGTATCACACAGAAAACAGGCAAATTTAATGCAGAATAAAATAAACACTCTTGGGATTGGGTGGATCATAGACAAAGGGCCATTGATCAGATGTCTATTGTCATCAAACTTAATATTATTTCTAAATTCTCTAGAACTACTTCTTTTGGGAAGGGATAATGATATGTCCTGATATTATATCACAAAGCTTCCTGCTATATAACTATAATGTTTCTGGGGCCAGTTTTAAATAGTTATGTATTAAAGACTTGGAAAATTCAAGATGTCAGTCTCCTCTTAACAGCAAATATAACTCAGGCCCTATTCTTCTGACCGACAGTTGACAGTCCAATGGTTTGAGTCCTTGATTTTAGAAGCTGCTGAGTATGAGGGAGGTTTGTATGCCCACTTCCCTCTAATCTTGATTTTTATCTGAATAGGTCTCAAACAGTGATAGTGTCATGCATTTAAAATGTAGTTATAGAATATTTAGCCACCCTGTGAGTTTGCAGTAAATGGTATGAAAAACAGGAGATGTCATCTTTTTGAATTAGTAAGACTGATATAAATAAACACAAAATCAGCAAGTGGTCTGTAACTTTATGATACTCGATGCTGACAGGAATGTTAGGCACGATTCAAATGTAAATAAAATAAAACAAGATGTTGTTTGTTTGCTTGTTTGTTTTTTAAAAAAGGTGTTCATGGCATCCATTTGAAAATAATATAACCTGTGGTTAAGAACGTCTACCCAAGAAGAGTGTTTTCTGAACAATCTGAATCAAGCAAAACTAAATGCAATGCTTTGTCTTGAGTTAGGAGCAAGAGACACTGCGAGTGGCCCAGATTTTCCAAAATCTGTTACTATTTGTCTGTTTTTACCAGTGACCTTGATATTTTCAGGAAGTCTGTTTATACTTTCAAGAACTGAGGGTTTCTGAAATTCTCATATCGCAAGAGAACATAATTTTCATTTAAATGTAGATTATTGCAGTGAAAATATTTCTAATTTAAATTTACTTGCATCTTGTTTGTGGCTTAGTAAACGGCTCAGATAATATTTTAGTTTCCTAGATGTCAAACTGGGCTGCAGATTTTATTTTTAACACTGGGAAATCATGGAGTGGTGAAAGCCAGAAAACTTCAGGACTGATGGAATAAACCAGAAAATTCAGACAGTTGCTCTTTCAAGGGAAACCCTGATGATCAAGTTCCCTCCATATTGCTGAGTTACAGTGAGTTTGAGGGGAATGCAGTCAAAATGAGCCTTACATGGGAGAAATATTGAAGAGCTTAAGGCTGCAGGGGACTCAGAAAAAAAGTCAACTGAATTTACTAAGTACATGGTGCAGGCTACAAATAAGCTTTAAATGGACTTGGGAAGACCAAAATACATCTATCATGTCTTAGTTGTATATAGTGTTTCTCTCATTTAATGCTGCAGTTAAGACACAGAAATGAAGATTACCAGAATTATCAACATATATATGTGTGTGTGTGTGTGTGTGTGTGTGTGTGTGTGTGTGTGTGTATGTGTGTGTGTGTGTGTGTGTTTAAATTTAGAAAAGCAGATCATCAAATTCCTGCATTCACATTACTATTTTAACTAAAAAATGTCCTGTTTTAGATTTCATAGGTAGCATAGAAAAAAGTTTATTAGCCAATTTTATTGGAAAAAATAATTGAAATTTTAAAACATCTAAATTGTTACCTGAACACCCTATTTTATTATGTGCATTCATAAAATTTATGGTTTTCAATTACTGTGATAATATAAGTAAACCTAATGAATGATGAGATTGCCCAGTAGATGCATAATTATAGTTGAATATGCATTATGATTTTATTTGCTTTTCTTCAGTATTTAGAATGTTATTACCTTTGTTGTAATGGCCCAAATTTTATGTCTGTCCATCTGAGAAATTATTACTATAAGAGAATTTAGACTCATGAAGAAGCATTGTGCTTACAAATGCATAAGCTAATAAGTTACAAGTATGTCTATAACCCTACACACTTGTGTTGAATAAGAAAGCTGACTTTCTTTGAGCCATAGCCAGAGTCTCTTAAGTGTGTAGAAGTAGCATACATTTTCTCAGCAAGCTAAATGTTGCTGTGTAAAGGTTGCAACTGTGTATTGTTAACGAAGATCTAATGGAAACTGCTGTGAATGGAATGGTGACCTCTAAAGTTCATATGTTGAAGCTGTAGCCCCCAAGGCAACTGCATTTGGATGCCAGGATTCCAGAAATAATTATGAGTGAATGAAGGTCTCAGGATGGAGCCCTGTTCTAAGAAGAATAGTATCCTCATAAGGTGAGGGAGAAATACAAGAGCTTACTTTTATGTTTGTAAGGCACAAGACAAAAGCAAGAACCTGCAAGCAAGGAAGCAAGCTCTCACTAGATCCCAGCCACAATACAGTGATGAAACACATTTTGTTTGTTATTCTCTTGGGCCATTCAGACTGTCATTTTAAATTGGAAGCTTGTATCTAAACTTACTGTAAAATCTCAGTCACATAGATTTTGTCCTATATTTTCTGGGGATTTTAGTTTTGATTTAAATGTCACGTCAATAATATATCCTGAACTAATTTATGAAATTTATCAAATCTAAATCTACATATTGATCATCTTACACACATCAGGACTCTCAAGTTAATAGCCTCTTTTACTATGATTATTGTCATTACATTAATATAAGTATACATATATATAAGCACAAATAAAAATATAACTTTTTAACTCATTTTTATTATATATAATTATTTTATCACATACACATATATGTATAGATATATGTGTATGTATACACACAGATATACATATATATATATATATATATATATATGGAGAGAGAGAGAGAGAGAGAGAGAGAGAGAGAGAGAGAGAGGGACTCCAATAAATGAGGGACCTCACCTTATCCCGTCCCCTGGAGAAGTTAATTGTTCTTCTCCAGGCAGTCATTAATTTCCTATAGCACTTTTTCTAGAAGTGAGAACCCACAAAATAGTCCTTAGTGCTAACATTTTCATTGATACTGCCTTTTTTCTGGTCATGTTTATGGAGCCATTTCTAGAAGAAACTGTTTCAAAGCAGACTTCATTCTATTCTGACTCTCGTGGCTTCTCTGCCTCCTTTTCTGCTATGTTCCTAAACCACAAATGCAGGAGGTGTGATTTGTCCAGTTGGACTCGAATTCCCAGAATCTGTTGTTCCTCACCATTGTGTCCAGTTATGATTTTCTATGATGGTCTCCATTGTCTGAAAAGAGAGGTTTCTTTAATGTTAGTGATAACACTGCTTATCCAGAAAAGGTGGCTAGCATACAAAGATAGGTTTTGCTCTATTATTTTGATTTTTCACATATACTTATTCTAGGATAGTCATTTTCTTATGTGTGTATGTATACAAGTTTCTGTTCTATGCCTTTGGAATTTTTTAGATAGTTAAAAAAAAACAGATTTAGTCAGACTGTCATGATGCATGCCTTTAATCACAGCACTTGGAAGGCAGAGGCAAGCAGATCTCTGAGTCTGAGGATAGAAGGTTCTATAGAGTAAGTTCCAAGACAGCCAAAGCTACACAGAGAAAGCCTGTATCAAAAAGCCTAAAACAAACAAACACAAGCAACAACAAAGAAACCAGAGGTGGTTGTTTCTAACAAATATGTATGCTCAGTGCCCTTTTTATTTGTCTATTATTTATGTGTTGGGAATTCTAGTATCTTGTTTGGTATTATGCTGTAAGATAGAACAGTTTTGACTCTTCTGTTAAAAATTAACATCAAATTGATCATCAATACATATGATATTCACCAATAAGGTTTTTCATGATGTCATTTACAAATTTGAAATTCTGCATTGTTTATAATTTTCTTACATTTTGCTGTTTTGATTTGTGTTTTGTAAATTGAAGAAAAATAGTGGATTTCTCTGAACATTTTTCTGCATATGAATTGTTAAGATTCTGTGGTATACTCTAGATGTGATTGGTTTCACTAATGGATTTTCAAATATACATGTTCTCCATACATGGAATAGATCTCATTTGATGTAGTAAATAATTCTTTTTTTCTTTTTGGTTTCTGTTTTTAAAGCCATTTTAAATGTGAAATCACAGAACAGAGCACTTCACCAGGTCCCAGTCCTGTTTCTATGTCCTGTTCCTTTGGCATCAAAGGCTCCTACATTCAGACTCAATTAGGATGTCTCCCATCTGAAAATGTCCTTCAGTTCAGCTGCTCTTTCTAATATACCACTGTGTCCTCTAATGTACCACACAATATCCAAAATAGAACGTTTGATTGCTTGTCTTCCTCTTGCTCTTTGGCAAAAAGAATAGAGAATTTGTCCTCCTCAATCATCTCTTAAGTTTTATTACCCAGTATCATACAGCGGCCAGATTTCATCTTACATCCACGGTAGTAATCTCATGCTCATTCTCTAAAAGACAGTTGAAGTGAAATATTGGATAGCACTTTAGTAAATATCTTAAAGACAAATTAAGAATATCCAGACACTGGATTCTTAGTTATTCCACTGGGCACTCACTCCATCTCATCTCATCTCATGGCAGGAAGCTCTTGAGAATCTCTTTAGAACTTTACCATCATTTTCTACATATTTCTTATTTTGAATACCTATGACATACTTCTTTACATGATACCTATAGACAGCAAAAACATTAGAACACTTTTTTTTCTTTTTTTTTTTGTTGTTGTTGTTTTTGTTTTTGTTTGGTTTTTTTTGTTTGTTTGTTTTTTAGACATGGTTTCTCTGTGTAGCCCTGGCTGACCTGGAACTCACTCTGTAGACCAGGCTAGCCTCGAACTCAGAAATCCACCTGCCTCTGCCTCCCAAGTGCTGGGATTAAAGGCGTGTGCCACCACTGCCCAGCACATTAGAACATTTTCAAAGTACCTGAATGACACAAAATCTTTTGAAGTTCGACCAACAAAAAGAAAGCAGAGAAAGGAAAGACACTGTTCTTTGTCTCTTTAATTCTTAGTTCCCAGCCCTGAGTTCTGCAACACAACTCTGACACAGCGCAGCCTCACTGTTCTCTGTGGAAGACTATGATATTCATGTCTGCATCTTTTGTGCAATGCATTTGCAACTTTTTTTTCTTCTTCCTTCCTTCCTTCTTCTTTCTTTCTTTCCTTCCAACCATTCTTCCTTCCCTCTATTTTTTCATTTATTTCATGAACAAGATTTCAGAATGTTTTCAAACTAATTTCATAGTTGAGTTGACTCAAATGTTGATAAAATCATGCAGATACTGCCACATCTGGCTCAGTTTTTTTCTTCATTCTTGCCATAGCTGAAATATCTATAAAGACAGAGGTCTATTTGAAATATGATTTAACACTCTGGACCACAAAATTGGTCTACAAAAATGGATAATGAAAAAGCTTAAGTGGATTACATTCAATATTTTCCATAATAATGTTATCTATGCTTATGGACTCTGAGGCCCTGGAAGAACAAAAGCTCTGATGCGCCCTCTTCTGGCAGTATTTGCCAATCTCTGCCAATCTTCACTCTTATCAACAGCATTGCCATTCTTACTAACCAAGCATATTATCAGCTATTTTTATTTTCTTCGAATGGGATTCAAAAATGGCATCAACTGCTTCCTTGACCCTTTGTCCATCTTTAGATGTGTTTATTAGGCATACTATACATAGATTTACTTTTTCACTTGTACCTTATTAGTTTGTTTGGGGCTTGATTTTCTGGAAATTTTCAATTGAATTAACTATTATTTTATGATTCCAATTATTCTATTGTTATTTTTTTAAAATATCCATTATTTTTCACTTTTTGGCATTATTTGATTTTCATAAACTAAGTTTCCCTTACATATATTCCCATACCCTAGATGCTCTTTACCACCCCATCACTGTTCATATACCATTTTGTACCCACAGTTGGAACTTTATAGGCTTAATCTCTAAAGGAGTATAGTACAATTCCTTTGGGGTAAGGAACATGTCTGCTATTCTATTTTTCCAAGATTTCCTTGATCGCTCCAGCCTATTTTGTCTTTATATAAATTTTAGATCCAACGTGTTGAGAATATAAAGACCCCCATCAGATTTTGATTGTGATTGCAATGAGTTTGTTGTGTGAACTAATGAAAAATTTAGAGAAACTAAAACATTTTTCTCCATTTGGCTTAAAACTCTCATATATATATGGGCAACATTACAACGAGATACATTTGAGTATAAAGATGCTCTAAGGTTTGTGATACCTTTATAGAGTTCTAGGTGCTTTAATTGATGTGAATGCATAACTCAATAGAAAGATGGGTACAAAAGTTTGGCATCATCTAGAAAAAGCATAGTTATTTAAAGACCAAATAAAGATAGATTAAAAATAAAAATGAAAATTACAAAACTAATGGGCAATGCATGCACATTATCTCACAGTGAGGAAAGCTTCTATGCTGAAACAGATAAAAATTTTCACAGGAGTACACAAAGTTATGATCAAATTTTTTAGCTACTACCAACTAAAATAATTTATGAATTTAAATAAAGTCAAATTATTTGAAGAAAACATATGTATCAACAGACTTATTGCCTACAGTATTAACTTCAATAGACTGTTTAAGAGTGGTACAAAAGGAAATAGTCTGACACTTTCATGGGCAAATCCAGAACCTGTAGGTTTACAACAAATTCCAAGTGATTTTCTTTATAAGAAATATTTAATATATGAAACCACTAAAGACAGAGTACCTGAATCAGTCTTCTTATTCATTAATTTTCAAAAAAAAATCTCAAAAAGTACATCGTGGGTTAACATTTTTTTCTAACTTGAAAGAAAAAACATAGGGAATCTATATAATATTATCTTATCATGATATATAAACTAATGCACAAGACTTAGAGAAAAATATATATGTAATTATATTAAATATTATATAATGAATTTAGTATATCTATACTTTATATATATGTGTGTATATTAAGGCATTATGAAAACTAAGTTTATACAAACATTTTCAGTATAATTTTATTTATATATAGGAAGAGTACTAATTCTTTTTTTTTTTTTCCTCCTTTTTTATTTTTGATACTTTATGTACATTTCCAATGTTTCCCCTTTTCTGAGTCTCCTCTTTGGAAACCCCCCATCCCCTCCCCAAACCACCTCTAGGAGGGAATTCCACCTCCCACCCCACCCCCCAGTCCACCCATCCCCATATTCCCGCCTTGACATTCCCCTTTACTGAGGCCTCTAACATCCTCATTCTTTTTGCATGCTTCTACATTGCAAAAACTTGTTATCAGTTCTCAGAGGTTTTGGTGGAGTCTGTATGGTCTACTATATATAGAAACATACCATCTGTAAAAAGAGTTTGGGACTTCTGCAAGAGCTTCAAGTGCCATTAATCACCAAGCTATCTCTTTAATCCACACAAATAAAGATTAGAAAAGACAGAAGAGTTCAGTGATTTCTGATTAATTAAATGTGTAATTCTGAATGTATCTACATTCCTCAAACTCACTGTAATGACTATGCATTGAAATTAGTGAAATAAAGTTTAGCAACCGTATTAATATGGTATGTAATATTTACAGACATAATGGAATTATATTGAAATTAATTTTAACTTATTTCCTCTAATGATTTTCATTGTTTTCCACAGACAAATCATATATATATCAGATATTATTGAGCAAACAAGTAATAGTTTTAGAAAGTAGAATTTACTTTTAAGAAAACACCACAGCCAAGTTATCTTCAGAACTGCTATTAAAAAAAATTTGGTTTTTTTGGCTTTTAATACAATGAGTATATTAATTTAAAAACTCAAATATATCACTCATCTACTAAGAATCATGGATTTCAATGAATGCAACATATTAAAGGCTTGTATGAGCGGAAATATCTACTAAAATGTCTGTAAATGTAGCTAAAGTTAAGTGTATATTTTTTAATTAGTTAAAGCTAAATTCAGTTCAAGTAAAATGAGCTTTTCTTTTCATTTACAGACTTCAGATATGTTCATTTTGTTAATATGCAGTCCAAAACATTGCATTTCCAAATGAGTTATTTTACTTTAACCTTTATAAATTTCATTGTAACCATGGCTACTTATTTTATAATTGCTATTTTCCAAAGTACATGTTCTATTTATTAAATGATGAATAATTTTCATTCTGTGTCATCTCTTTGTGGAGTTGGCCTGGCTATCTTAAAAGAGCAAAATGGGAACTTCAAATGGGTACCAGACTTTGAAGACACCATTTCAGGCCCATTTTTATGTGCAGCCTTTCTGAGCTCTGCTTTAATATTCTGTACAGTAAAAACAATGAATTAATGACAAGGAGTCATATGGCATTACTGTGAACAAAACAATGTGTAGCTGTTTCTCCCAATGAAATACAGTATTGCACATATATTGGGTAATGGTGTTCAGAATCAGGATGACATGCACAATTCTGAAATGCTATTTGAAAATTAATATCACTTACATAGAGCTTATAAAGACAAAAGAACACTATCTTTTGATGCTCACCCAGGAACCTCACACAATGAGAAAGAGCAGGTTACAAAGATGACAATAGGGTAACTATAATCCCCTCCAAAATGATCATTGGGCATTTTGGGAATAATAACTTGTATTTTAAAGAGCACTAAATCTAAAGGAAGCAGACAAAATATGTTAGAATTATGAATTATGAATCATAAGTCACAAAGCTGTAAATTTTTACCTGTCAAGGCAGTAATTGCCATCCCTTCTCTGTCTGGAAGTATGCCTTCTCTGTTCTAGGAACTATGCATCTTTTGGGGTGTTTTCATTCAATTAGCCTACTACATTGAGAAGAAATTTCTTCTTTGTCTCACCTTATAAATATCAATTTTTTTCTTTCCATTTGGGGGAATAAGGTGAGAAAAGGTTCCTCTGCATGACCCTAGCTGTCATGTGACTCACTCTGTAGACCAGGGTGACATCAAACTCACAGAGCTCCTCCTGTCTTTGCCTCCAGAATTCTATGATTAAAGACAAGTGCCACCACAACCCAGCCAATTTTATTCTTATAATGACAGAATACATTGATGCCTAATTTGCTTTTAACCTAAAAATATGGTTGCCCACTGCTCCACAGTGTCTGAGCATGGTTCTGCTAAGCTTCTCAGTGTCTCCATCTGTGATACTGAATTCTACTCTGCAGTTTTTTGCTCCTGATTTCTTCTTCTTCTTTTTAGCTCTCTTCTTTCTTCCTTCTTCCTCCCTCCATTCTTCCCTCACTTCCTTCTTTCCTTCCTCCTTCCCTTGTCCTTTCTTTCCTTTTATCCTTCCATCTTGTTTGCATTTTCTTTTCTACCTTTTTGAAACATTTTACCTTTTCAAGCACTTTCAAGTTGGTAGATATTAATTATATAAAATAGCAATAAAGCAGACCACTATGACATTTTCATACATATATATTTCACAAATATACTTGGATCGCATTTGCTTCATTATAACCTACACTTATTGCTTATAATCATCCCACTGAATTCTTCCAAGTTCCTAATAGTCCTACTTTCATGTCTCCTGTTATTGTTGCTGCTGTTGAGATTTTATGAAACAAAAGAAAAAAAAGAAACACTTGATACTTGTTTTTTGTGAATCTATGTATCTCTGAAAATGGAAATAGTTTTACAGCAAAGAAATGCTAAATGAACTAGATATAATGGCTCACATCTGTAATTATAGTGCATGGGAAGTAAATGTCAGAAGACCGGGAGTTCAAGGCAAATCTTAACTATGCAGAGAGTATGAGGTCAACATGAGCTACATGAAATTCTGTAAATGTAATGAATAAATAAATGTGCTTATCCCTGAGTTGAAGGTTAAACAGTTCAAGCATGTGTTGTAACATTACATAACTCTCCCTAAATATGAGCAATATTAATGTATAATTTGAAGGAATACACTTTAAAAAGAGCTGAGCAAACTTAAGAAAGAGAGCAGTGAGACAAGCGCAACTCTAAATTCATAGCTCCTTCTGAAAGGCAGGTGTTTCTTCCCTTCCTTAAAAATCTCATTGAAATGACAAAAGAAATATAAACATACAGATTCGTCCACAGATGCGAATGCTGAGACAAGTCACTAGCTGAGAAGACATGAAAATTTCTCAAACTATAAGGTAGATATGATAAAAGGAAAGAAACACATAAGTAACCCAAAATCTTCATGTTACTGACAATAGACTGAACAGGGAAATGGTGATTTAATACAGTATTTAACTGAGAAGGTACTGGAGTTGGGGGTAAAATTAAGCTGTAGCCCATCAATTCTAGCCATATATAGGGTATATACTCTGTAGCACAACTGCCTCTGTATTGTAAAGAAAATTAGTGATAAGATCCTGTGCAGCCCTCTTTTTTATTAGAATAAAGATTTCTATTATCATAATTCAAGTTTATTACAACAGGAAGAAATTTAATTATGCTAATGATATCTATTCCAGCTGTCTATGCTACTTATCCTTGGTCGTCATTATTAAGCACTAATACACAATAACAACTTTACAGTACATAAGAAAACAACAGATGTAATGTGGACATCCAGTTGAATAGACAGCAGGATTAGCTCTTAAAGGAACAGTTAAAATAGGAAAGCAAATATATTAACTCACCATTATAATTAGTTATATTTAAGTCAAAACCACATATTCCATCTAATATCAGAAATAATACACACTATGCTGTGACCAATATTCCCCAAATGAAGAGGCTTATTTCTACAAAACTGAGGCTTCTTGGAGAGCCACAAGGGCAAGTCTGGATGAATGGTTGGTAATATCAAGAATGGTGGCTTTGATTTACTATGTAGTCAGTCCAGAATGAAGTTTCCAGGGAATAGTTAAAACCTTTCTATCTCCAAGTGAGAGCCCACATGTCTTTGCTTATTGACATGTTCAGAGTAATGTGATGGAGAAGAAAGAGGGTTTAACCACTGTCTGAGAATCAGGCACTGGAACGTATCTTCTGTCCTTACTCCAAAAGTTCTTGGAACAGATAAAACTGGCATTGAATTAACATTTAGAATATATGACAATTCTTGTTAACCGATATAAATAGATAAACAAGTAAACAGAAGAATGGGAAGATATGCAAACTAGTGTTTAACAGAAGACTTCATCTGAAAAGTTTATAATCCTATAAACACACAAATGTATAAATAATCAAGGAAATATAATTTGAAAGCACAATACTATCTTTATACCAACCTTACTGGTCACATTTTCAAAATGAAACAAATACAAAACTGGATAACATAACAAAGAGAGGGCATTCATACTGCTGGAGAAAAATAATCACCTTGAAAACAATTCATTTCCACCCACCAATCATAAGTATATCTACATTTTGTAAATAAACAATCATTTTTCCTTACACAAGGCTATTAGGTGTATTGACATATTTGGCCCATCTGGAATGATTTTTATATCATCTTATAATGATACTCCCATTCAATTATTTCAGAATCTCTGGTAAATTTGGGATACCAATATTTCTGTAGAAGTTTTTCTAGGACTCCTTAAAATATAGAAAAGAGCTGAGAACTACTTTCCTAAAGAAATTACTATGGTTTAGCCAGATATCTCAGTGGGTCTAAGCACTTGTAGCACAAATCTGAAAACCTGAGTTCAAATCTTCAGAACCTGCACAAAAGCTGAATATGTAACTTGTTTATATATAAGGAAATGGAAAGTAAAGGCAAGAGAATTTTTGTGGGTCATCTAATTTGGCATATGAACTGGAAAATCAACAGAGATGCTGTCTGACATCATCTGCTGTGGTTAACAGTTGAAGACTAAGCTACATGATGATATCCAAACCTGACCTATAACCTCCACATGAGTGCTGTGACATGTGTATGCTTACATCCACATACATGAATGTACATATATGCAGGCTCATGGGCCTACATGTGTAGGCATACATATACATACACCATAAATACATAAGATGAAACCGCTGTGCATACATTGCAGAAAAATAAGAAGGAAACATCAGAACAACATTTAGAAAATTGTATAAAACCAGAAAAGTTTCAAAACCACAAAAGGAATTTGGCTGGGATAGCATGCATCTATACTCCCTAGTATTGTAGGGTTGAGGAGTTGAGAGCAAGACTGGAAATGAAATGAGGCACTGAAACATAACACACTCCACTGAAGCTCACCTCAATAGGATGGATAAATAAAGAGAGAAGTAGATTCGATACACCCTTCCTTAAGCTATGCTTTCTTCACCTTTTCTACGGTCTTTCATACAAAATTCTGATAATATCCTTTCCTTTACATTTTACTCTATATCCACAGTAATAAGAGGGCCATTCCGGATAGCTCCTTGTAGTTTCTGTATAAATTATAAAAAAGCACACATTAGTGTTCAGAATACATCAGTACTTTGCACTGGAAAATATTCTTTGGCAAAATAACAAAGCTGCCTACCACTACAATACAGTGCATTCCTATTTACATTTGGCCTACTTACGTACCTTCCATTCCTCCTTTGAGACTCTGCCTTTATGACTTCTACATTCATTAGTGTCACTTTGGTAATTGTACTGTGGACTTTAAAATGTATGCTCTTATTTGGAAATTTTTGTTTCTCCTTTTAATTTTCTAAGAATATTATTTTTCTATTAAAATATTCATGAGTATTTCTATTTTTAAAGTTGAGTTTCTTTAGGCAATGATATTGGATTTCTTGGATTACTGTGGTATTCTGTGGTTTTTTCCAGAAAAGATACACAGAAATGACTATCTGTGCCAGATAATTAAAACACAATCCACCGCAGTCCACAGAAATGATTCTATAAAACGTCAGCTTGATGAACAATGAGTTTGTTGTAATAACTTCCAGAAGCATGGGTAAGGAGTAACTGACAGAAGTGTAGATGACTCCTGGCAGCCAGATAAGTGATTTCTGCTCTGTCCCCAGAGTAACAACTAGTGGAAATTGTGTCAGTATAATCAATGAACCTTCCACCTCCTTTATATTCTAGCACCACTAACAGCACATTTGACTACCAGGAAGGATTGGTGGCTGAAATCTTGGGAAAGATTCGGATGATACATCTCCCCTTCTCAGAGGAAATTGTAATTGTCATGATCATGCAAGGGTTTAACTCATGTTATCAGAGCTGCTGTTTCTTCATAACTATTAATAAATCATATTAAGGACATAGCCCCACTAAATGTAAGAACAAGTTATAGCAATGTGATATAATGTATCTATTTATTCCTCTGACATATGGATGAAAAACAATCTAGACAATCTTGATGAATCTAATAAGTTTTTATTCAACATTATTACTGGCAATTAAACTGTATTCTTTGTATAGATGATGTCATGAGTTTTTATAAATTCAAATGGTCTACATAAGGACTATTGATATCAGACTACAGATTTTATAATCATACAAGAAACAAATTCTCCCATGGATATTTCTTTGATTTTTTTTCACCCAAGATTCTAGAAGAAAAAACAAAGCCCCAGCCACCTATCAACAATATAATTGCTATTCCAATTTTCTTGTGACTGCACTCTAAGAGAGACTTCAGTGATCAAAGCTCTTCAAGATCTTGAGCCAATATCTTTTCTACCAGTGAATCTGTGTTGGCCCTTTATAACCAAGAGAACAAAATGCCAAAGAGATGTGCATTTTCTAGGCTTTCAAAAAAGGCACTTAGCTCATTCTCTGGTTTTGTGGTTCTCTTGCACTGCTATGAGAATATTGAAGTAGCCTATGCAGAAGCCAACTTGGAAGGAGCAAAAGACCTTGGCCAGTGGAAGTAGCAGTTTGCCAGCCCTGAGACTAAGTATTCTTAGAGCTGGTTCTTTACCCCATCAAAATTTCTAGATATATAATGTACTGAAAAAATCTCTCTGAAGTTCTATGAGGGCCTCCCAGTGGCAACCTTCCATCAAAAGCCTTTTAGAATTTCTTTCACATGAGTAAAATTTGATAATAAAGTCTTTTCTCTTTAAGCTTTAATAAATAAGCTTTAATAAATTAAGCTTTTAATAAATCAGAATTCTATCATAAATCCAAAATCAGTCTATATAACTTCTCCATGTTTCAGTTTTCTTAGAGTTTATCTTTCTCTCTTTCTTTCTTTCTTTCTTTCTTTCTTTCTTTCTTTCTTTCTTTCTTTCTTTCTTTCCTTCCTTCCTTCCTTTCTATCTTTCTTTCTCTTTCTTTCTTTCTTTCTTTCTTTCTTTCTTTCTTTCTTTCTTTTTTTCTTTCTTGCTTTCTTTGTTTCCTTTCTTACTTAATGTATATGGGAGTTTTGCTTGAATATATGTATTATACTGCATACATGTCAGTTGCCCAAGGAAACAAGAAATGGATACTACATCCTCTGCAACTGGAGTTAGAAACACTTGTAGTTGACTATGGTGATGCTGGCACTTGACAGCTGGTCCTTTGAAAGAATAGACAGTGCTCTTAAATGCTAATCCATCTCTCCAGCACTCTCTGAGTTTTTCTATTTTAACTCAAAGTTAATGTTTATTAAAGCCATGTTTCTCTAGAATATGTCTTCTCCACCTTGACAATATTAACACAAAGGCTTTTAAATTCTTTATCATAATACCTTTCATGACAATCTAAAATATACCCAGACATTTCCACCATTCTCTTTATAAGTGAGAGAAACAGAATCATAGTTAAGAACCAAAGCTTTACAAAATAGTAATGGCTTAAGCCAGGAACATGCTGTTTAATATTTAAAAACCAGAAACTGAAAAACAAATTAAATATCTATTTTATTGCATGCATGATTTCTTTGTTACATGTGTTCTTACTGTTAATAACTGCTTAGTGGTTTGTTGACAGGCTAAAGTTTAGCTAGGTGGTTTTTTCAGCCAGGTATCATTTTCCCAGGGAATTATGCTGCCCACAGTAGTCTGTACACTCCTGAATCAGTTAACAATCAAGTTTCATGCTCAACCTTGAAGCAAAACATCTGTAGGTACCTGCCTTTCCTCTTGTATAAGGAAAAATAATTGTCTGTTTACAAAGTGTAGATATACTTATGATTGATGGGTGGAGGTGAATTGTTTTCAAGGTGGTAGTTTTCTATTTTCTCTAGCAGTTTTTCATGGATGTTTCAGCTTTAGTCACTTTTGTGGATCCTCTCTGACCTCCCCCATCTATCCGTTTCTCCTGTCAGCTCTCAATACCTAGAAACACATTCAACCCTGGCCCCATCAATGGTCATACCAGGCAGAATATCAAAACCAGGCAACATACAGCCACAGTATTCTCCTGAGAACCAGAGATAACAACAGAAACAAGCAAAGGAACATCCACATAACAAACACAATACCAGATACACAATACTCAGAACCTAGACTTAAAATCATTCCTAATTCAGATGTCTAGATGCCAATGTAAAAACACAATTCATAACACCCAGAAAAAGATATCTCCAGTGAAGTGAAGCGACCCTACTATAGGAGACCCTGAGAAGTACAAGATAGCTAAGCACAAAACAATAAAGACTTCAAAATAGTATTTGTTACTATGATAAAGGACTTTAAAGAGGATATGGATAAACCCATTAATGGAATCTATGAATCCAGAAAAAGAAGTAGTAGAATGCCTTGAAGAAAACTGTTTAAGACTTTAAAGTAGAAAGGAAGTATTTATTGAAACCCAAACGGATGGAAAACTGGAAAGGAAAGATTTAGAAACATAATCAGAAACTTCAGAGGCAAGCATCTCTGAAAGAATACAAGAGATAGAAAAGATAATCACAGAAACAAAGAAAAGATAGAAGAAATGGATACCACAGTCAAAGAAAATGTAAAATCTAAACATCCAGGCATAAAACATCCAGGAAATCTGGGACAAGATGAAAAAACCCTATATATGACTAATAGAAATAGAAATAAGGGAAGAAGAAGAGAAACCAGGTCAAAGGCACAAAAAGTATTTTCAACAAAATCATAGGGAAAATGTCCCTAACATAACAGAGGGGCCTGTCAATGCACAAAAGACATGCAGGACACACAATAGGCTGTACTAAAAAAAAAGCCACTGGATACATGGTAATCAAAATATTAAACATAAAGGACAAAGAAAGAATATTAAAATCTTCAAGTGCAAAACACTAAATAAAACAAAGGCAAATTAATAACTGACTTTTGAATGAAAAATCAAAAAGCCAAAAAAAACTTGAATAGATATTGTACAAACTCTAGGTGGCTTCAGATACCAACCCTGAAAAACTTTGAATCACAATAGATAGAAAAAGAAAGATATTCTGTGATAAACCAAATTTAAACAGTGGTCATCTAAAATCTAGTCCTATAGCAGATGCTGGAAGAAAAACTTCAACATGAAATAATTAGCCACACCAAAAACAAAAACAAAACAAAACAAACAAACAAACAAAAAAAACTCACCAAGAATAAATAATCTCAGATCAGCAAATCAGAAGAGTTGGGTAAAACTGACATTAAAATAACAAAATAATGGGAATCAATAAACACTACTCTCAACAAGACTCTTAATTCCATTATTAGATTCCAGATGGGATTTGAAAACAAGATCCACCAATTCGTTTTATATAAGAAACCCATCTTAACATCAAGGATAGGCATTTCTTCATAGTAAAGCAATAGAAAAGGAAATTTCAAGTAAAATGACCCAAAAAGCAAGTCTATTCAGCCATTTTAGTACCTAACAAAAGAAACTTGTATAAAATAAATACTACCACAGCTAAAATCCTTTGTTGACCCCACTACAATGATAGTGTGTGAGATCAATAACCTACTCTTAACAATAGACAGATCATCTAGATGAAAACAAAACAGAAATATGCTGGAAATAAATGACTTCATGAACCAAATGACCCTAACAGATGTTTAAAGAACATTTTATTTTAAAAACAAAAGAAAAGAAATTCCTCCTGTCATATAATAGTCAAAACACCAAATGCACAAAAAAAGAAAGAATATTAAAAGCAGTAAGGAAAAAAGGTCAAGTAACATATAAAAGCAGACCTATCAGAATTACACCAGACTTCTCAACAGACACTATGAAAGCTAGAAGATTCTGAGCAGATCCCATACAGACCCTAAGACAACACAACTGCCAACACAGGCTGTTATACCCAGCAAAACTCTCAATTACCATAGATGGTGAAAACAAGATATTCTATGGCAAAACCGAATTTACACAATGTCTTTCCACAAATCCAGCCCAACAAAAGATAATAGATGGAAAACACCAAAGCAAAAAGGGAAACTACACCCTAGAAAAAGCAAGAAAGTAATCTTCTTTCAACAAACCCAAAAGAACATAGTAATCTTCTTTCAACAAACCCAAAAGAAGATAGCCACACAAACATAAAAAAGCATCAAAAATAACAGGAAACAATGACCACTATTCTTTAATATCTCTTAATGTCAATGGACTCAATTCTCCAATAAAAAGACATATACTAACAGACTATTTACATAAACATGACCCAGCACTTTGCTGCATACAGGAAATACCCCTTGGTGACAAAAACAAACACTGCCTCAGAGTAAAGGGCTGGAAAACAATTTTCCAAGCATATGATTCCAAGAAACAAGCTGGAGTAGCAATTCTAGTATTGGATAAAATTGACTTTCAACAAAAAGTCATCAAAAAAGTAAAGGACGAACACTTCATCCTCATCAATGGAAAAAACTAGCAAGATGAACTCTCAATTCTGAACATCTATGTTCCAAATGCAAGGGCACTCACATTTATAAAAGAAACTTTACTAAAGCTCAAAGCACACATTGTACATCACACAATAATAATGGGAGACTTCAAGACCCCACTCTCATTAATGGACATATCTTGGAAAACAAACTAAATAGAGACACAATGAAACTGACAGAAGTTATGGACCAAATGGATTTAACAGATATCTATAGAACATTTCATCCAAATCAAAAGAATATACCTTTTTCTCAGGACCTCATGGTACCTTCTCCAAAATTAGCCATATAATCAGTCGCAAAACAAACCTCAACAGACATAAGAAGATTGAAATAATCCCATGATCCCTATCAGATCACTACAGATAAAGGCTGATCTTCAATATCAACAAAAACAACAGAAAGCCTACATACACATGGAAGTTGAACAATACTCTACTCAATGATAACTTGGTCAAGGAAGAAATAAAGAAAGAAATTAAAGACTTCCTAGAATTATATGAAAATGAAAGTACCACATGCCCAAATTTATGGGACACAATGAAAGCAGTGATAAGAGGAAAACTCATAGCTCTGAGTGCCTCCAAAAAGAAACTGGAGAGAGCATACACTAGCAGTTTAACAGCACACCTGAAAGCTCTAGAACAAAAAGATGCCAATAACCCAAGAGGAGTAGAAGGCAGAATATTAATCAAACTCAGGGCTGAAATCAACCAAGTAGAAACAAAAAGAACTAAACAAAGAATCAACAAAACCAGGAGTTGGTTCTTTGAGAAAATCCACAAAATAAATAAATGCTTAGCCAGACTAAGCAGAGGGCACAAAGACAGTATCCAAATTAACAAAATCAGAAATGAAAAGGGAGATATAACAACAGAAACTGAGGAAATTAAAAAATCATCAGATCCTACTACAAAAACCTATATTCAACAAAATTGGAAAATCTGAATGAAATGTACAATAGACAGATACCAAATACCAACCTTAATTCAGGATCAGATAAACCATCTAAGCACTCCCATAACCCCTAAAGAAATAGATGCAGTCATTAAAAGTCTCCAAACCAAAAAAAAAACAAAAAAAAAACAAAACCAAGGACTGGATGGATTTAGTGCAGAATTCTATCAGACCTTCAAAGAAGACCTAATACCAATACTCTTCAAACTATTCCACAAAATAGAAACAGAAGGAACACTACCCAATTCATTGTATGAAGCCACAGTTACACTGATACCAAAACCTCACAAAGACCCAACAAAGAAAGAAAACTTCAAACCAATTTTCCTTATGAATGTCGATTCAAAAATACTCAATAAAATTCTCACAAACCTAAACCAAGAACACATCAAAATGATCATTCACCATGTCCAAGTGGGCTTTATCCCAGGGATGCATGCATGGTTCAATACCCAGAAATCCATCAAAGTAATCCACTACATAAACAAACTCAAAGAAAAAAAATACCCACATGGTCATTTCATTAGATGCTGAAAAAACATTTGACAAAATTCAGTATCCCCTCATGATAAAAGTCTTGGAATGATCAGGAATTCAAGGCCCATAGCTAAACATAGTAAAAGCAATATACAGCAAACCAGTAGCCAACATCAAACTAAATGGAGAGAACTTGAAGCAAACCCACTAAAATCAGGGACTAGACAAGGCTGCCCTCTCTCCCCCTATCTATTTAATATAGGACTTGAAGTCCTAGCCAGAGCAATTAGACAACAAAAGGAGGTCAAAGGGATACAAATTGGAAAGGAAGAAATCAAAATATCACTGTTTGCAGATGATATGATCATATACTTAAGTGACCCGAAAAACTCCACAAGAGATCTGCTACAGCTGATAAACCACTTCAGCAAAGTGGCCGGATATAAAATTAACTCAAACAAATCAGTAGCCTTCCTATACTCTCAGGATAATCAGGTTGAGAAAGAAATTAGGGAAATGACACCGTTCACAATTGTCACAAACAATATAAAAGTATCTTGCATGACTCTAACCAAACAAGTGAAAGATCTGTATGACAAGAACTTCAAGTCTCTGAAGAAAGAAATTGAAGAAGATCTCAGAAGATGGAAAGATCTGCCATGCTCATGGATTGGCAGGATTAATATAGTAAAAATGGCAATCCTGCGAAAGCAATCTACAGATTCAATGCAATCCCCATCAAAATTCCAACTCAATTCTTCATAGACTTAGAAAGAGCAATTCTCAAATTCATTTGGAATAACAAAAAACCCAGGATAGCAAAAGCTATTCTCAACAACAAAAGAACTTCTGGGGTAACCAGCATTCCTGTATTCTTTCTGACTACCCTGGATTAAAGCTGGATATCACCAAAAACAGAAATGACAGAAAGATTTACAAGCTCATGGATATTGAACAATTTATTACTGAATGTAAAATTAGTAAAATTACAAAAACTGTAAAAGGCATTAAAAACTTTTCAAATTGAATGCAAATGAAAATATATGCAAACTTATGTGACACAATGAAGGTGTGTCTAAGAAGCAAGTCTAAAGCACTACGTGTCTATGTAAAATTTTTAATAGAAGAAAACTGAGGACACCTCATTTTAATAACATAATTGCATACATGAAAGCTCTAGAACAAAAAGAAGAGATCACACCCAAAAGGAACAGACACCAAGAAATAAACTCATGGATGGAAACTATAAAATAGAAATAGAACCAACCAATCAAATGAATAAAATTACAGGTAATCAATAACACAAATAGTTGATTGATGTTTGAAAATTGATGTTTGACAGTCAAATTAACTAAAAGGTGAAAGAGAATAGCTAAATTGACAAAAGTAGAGAGGAAAACAGGGGCATAAGATCAGAAACATGTGGAAATCAAAACAATCATATGGACATTCTTTGAAAACCCAGACTCCAGAACACAGAAAAATCTAAAAGAAAGGGATAGTTTTATTGATATATACCATCTACCAAAGTTAATCCAAGATCATATAAGCCTTTTAAACAGATTTTTAACCTTAATAAAATAGAAAGGGAAATTAAAATTCTCACACAAAAAGAAGAAAAAAACTAGTTAGTTTTTAACATAATTCTATCATATTTTTAAAGAAAAGTTAACATTAATACACCTCAAATTATTCTACAAGGAACATTGTCTAATTCTTTTTAAGAGGCCAAAGATACAATAATAATTAAAGCATATAATGACCCAATAATGAAAGAAAATTACAGGCCAATTTCCCTCATGGACATAAAAGCAAAAAGATTCTCAAGAAAATACTTGCAAATAAATACAAGAACACATCTCGAAGGTCATCTACCATAATCAAGTAGCCTTCATCCCAGAGATGCTTGGATGGTTCAACATATGAAAATCAAAAATATAACCCACCATATAAACAAACTCATCTTCTCATTAGATGAAGAAAAGGCCTTTGACAAAATCCAACACCACTTCTTGTTAAAAATCCTGAAGAAATTAAGGATACAAGGAATAGGCTTCAATATAATAATGGCAACTTACTTGAAACCCACAGGCAACATCAATCTAAAATGAGAAAAATGCAAACATTTTAACTAAGATCAGGAACAAGGTAAGATTTTTTAATTTATGTCTATTCAATATAGCAATTGAAGTTTTACTAGAACAATAAGAAAAGTCAGGGATATCAAAGGGATACAAATAGGAAAGGAAGAACTCAAACTACCTTCATCTGCAGATGGAATACACACACACACACACACACACACACACACACACACACACGTAAATCTAAAAATTCCACCTCTTGCTTCTTCAGACACTACTACATCACATAAACATTCCAAGAAAAGTAGCAGAATGCTACTTTTAACATACACATAAAAAAAAAAAAAATCAGTAGCCCTCCTTCATACAAATGGCAAGCAAACCCAGACAGGAATCAGAGAAACAACACCTTTCACAAAATTTCCAAAGGAATATATCTTGAGGAAATGATAATCATGATGTCAAAGACTTGTATAATAAATACTTTACAACATTGAAGAAATTATAGATATCAGAAGTTGGAAACATTTCCCATGCTCATGGATCAGGAGAATTAGTATAGTATAGCCCTCGTATCAAAAGCAATCTACAAATCCAATGCAATCCCCATCAAAATTCCAATATAATTCTTGACAGAGCTTGAAAGGACAATTTTAGTTTCATATGGAAAACAAACACATACACAAAGAAGAGCTAAAAGAATCCAAAATAATCAAAGTACTCCAGGAGTTATCATCCTCCCCAACCTCAAAATATTCTAGAGAAATTGTAATGAAAACAAGCATGGTATCAGCAAAGAATAGATGTGTCGATCAATGGATTAGAATTTAAGGCCTACACTTAAGTTCCCATACCTATGAGAAGCTGATTTTTAATAAAGAAGCCAGAAAGTCATAATGGGAAAATTTTTCAATAAATGATGCTGATATGAATGTAAATAGATTCTCATGTATTACCCTGCAAAAAACTGAGTTCCAAATGGTTTAAAGGCCCTCAACATAAAGTTCAGATATACTAAATCTAATAGAAGAGAAAGTAGGAAATACTATTGAACTCTTCAACACAGGAGAAGACTTTCTAAACAGAACACTGTTAGCGCAGGCATTTGCATTTTCACTAAAAAAATACAAGTTTGCACTTGTATTGTAAAAAACAATTACAAATAAGATACTTTGAAACTGAGAAGTTTATGTATGGCAAAAGACACTGTCCTTCAGAGAAAGCAGCATCATACAAAATGGAAAAACAGTTTTTTTTAAGCCAACTATTCATATGATATTGGGCAATTATTTAAAATTTATAAAGAACTGAAAAAAAAAGCACAAATAACAACACCAAAAATCTGATCATAAAGAAAACAATTTACCCAACTTAAAAGTGGGGTGCTGCTCTAAATAGAATTCTCAAATGTTGAAAAGAATGCCTGAGAAGCATATAAATAAGTGTACAAGATGCTTAATCATCAGGGAAATGCACATCAAAACTGCTTACACCTCTCTGAACATCCAAGATCAATAAAGGAAGTGACATCTCATCTTGGCAAGGACGTGGAGTAAGGAAAACACCTATTTCTGGTGGAATTGTAAACATGTATATCAATTATGGAAATCAGTTGTGATTCCTCCAGAAAATGGAAATCAACCTACTACAATATCCAGATATATGCTCGGGCATATAGGCGGAGGATATTTCATCCTACTACAGAGACAAAGAACCGTGTTCATGGTTTCTCTACTCATAATATCCAGCAACTGGAGACAGCCTAGATGTGCACCAAGATAAAAATGGGTAAAAAAAACTATGGCACATTTACACAATAGAATATTATCAGTTGCTAAAAGAAATGGAAATTGCAAGTAAATGGATGAAGCTCAAAAATCATTTTGAATGGAGTTAGCCACATAAAATGACAAATATTTTGTACATTTGCTTATAGGTGAATGTTAGCTGTTATGCCTTCAGTAAGTAGGATACAATCATTATAACCCCAGAGGTTACTCATAAAGTAATGGAATATGGAGAAAGGGTTGCTCTCCATGAAAAAGGAAGATCGAATAGATAGTTATGTATAAATAGTTGTCAGTTGGAATGGAGGAATCAAATGGGAGGTGGAGAAACACGGAAGTGAAGGAGCAATATAAGACAGGACAAAGAAATCTAAGGGTCATTGGCAGTGCCATGTTGTGTGGAAACCTAATACAATAGAAGCTTCATAAAATATATACATCTGTGAAAGATTCCTCAACAAAATCACCAAATAATAAGAGATACAGAGACCCACTTTAGACCTCATCACTAAACAAAACCTTCAGTTCTGGAAATAGGTTATGTCTAATTAAGTTGCTGCCCAAAGGGGTCTCATGGAAATCCCCAACAACTCAGGCTATAGCTAAGGCTATAATCGCTGTAATCTAATGGTAAGGCCCCATTGCTGAGGACAACTCCTATACAACTTGAACAGGGAGAAGTTGAGCAGGTCTCTAAATGGAAACTTTGCTCCTTCTTAATAGTGTTCATAGTGTTGAAAGAAACTATCAAAAAGAAAGGTACACACCAATACAGCTAAAATCTTTTAATCCACAATGGTAACCTGCCTGCACAATCCTCTGGGGCAGTAATGATGCAAAACTTGTGAGCACTGATGCAATAACGACACAATGCTTGCAAGAGTTACCAGCCAATATCTGATTGGGTTTAAGGCCCACCCCATGAGATGAAATCTATCCCTGACACTGTAGACTAGGGAAGAGGGTCTTTTGCCTATACAATATCATTTTGATTTTGCATTTTTATGAGATTTGTGTGTGTGTGTGTGTGTGTGTGTGTGTGTGTGTGTGTGTGTGTGTGTGAATGTGTGTGCCTCTGCATCTATGTGTGCCTGTTTATTAGACCTTTCCTTTGTCTCTTTTTCTTCTGTTTACTTACTTTTGTACTATTATGGTTTGTTTTATCTTATTATTATATTTTTAGATGTATGTTTTTACATGAGAAGGAAGGGGTATGGATTTGGGTAGAAACAGAGTTGCATTTCATCTGGGTGGAGTTGGGTGAGAGGAAACCATACTAGAATATATTGTATGAAAATGTATTTTTAATAAAATGGGAAAATACAAATTTTATAAGTAAAAACTATGGTTGGATGCATGTAATATTTTAAGTCACAGTTTAGCTGAAAGATTTAGGAACATTTCTTTTCATATTGTGGGGTATGTGGTTTGGGTGGGTTTTGTTTTTGTATTTTTAAAAACAGCTTGCAGTGTTATGTTATTTCTCTAGTGTATCCTGATCACTTTGCCAAGATAACCAGAAGAATTTTTGGTGAATTTAGCACAGCTGTTACTGGGTTTTGTGCTACAGTTAATCATTCTGGGTGAATTTTTCACAGGGCACAGTATATCATTTAAACTTATAAATTCAATTCCTCCTTATTTGTGGAAATTCTCCTTGAATTACATTGGTAAATGTTTATGTTCTTACCAAATACTATGCTTTATTACTTCAGGGACATTAGCTGTAGTTAACTTAGCATCTTTCGTCCTCCATAAATGTTGACTTATTTCTTGTTGCTTACTAGTATTTACTCAATTCCTTGCATTTGCTCTTTCTCTCAGTCCTGTCCTTCACCATCTTTGGTATGTTTTCCATAGTATTAACATTCTTGCATACAGCTTTACCTCTGTGGTTATCTTATTTATGCCCTCAACTCTAGTATTTGTGATTTCATTATATATCCTTTTGCTTTTCTTGACTAGATACAAACTTATGGCTATTTCATTAAATTACAATTTTTCTCACGCTAATGGCTTTATTTGTACTTTACCATATCACTGATGAGATTGTTTTCTTCAGATTTCTCTAACATCCATTTTTTTGTAAGTTTTATTGTGTCCTTCCCATCTGTTCCTGTGTAGTGTGCTTGCATTTTCAACTCCTTGTTTCCATTCATAAGACTACATCAATACAGTGCTTTGTCATTCTTTAATTAACCTTATTGCATGGGGTCACAGCAAACAGGCTTTGATAAGAGATCACTTGACAACAATGACCCACAGAGAACCCTTGTCTCTGCAGAATGTTACTAAGTACACTAAGCAGCCTAGAGGATTAAAAAAAAAAAAAAAAAAGATGTACACATGAATTATAGTAAGCCTGCATATGCATGTTTGTCCGATATGGAGTCATATGTAGATAGGTCATGTGTATAAACACAATATCTTCTCTACATTGAACACATTTTGTTTCCTCAAACATTGTTTTATATATAAGTGACCATGTAGCTTCTACAGGGAGTGAAAGGAGATGAAGCAATTTCCCTGAAGACACTGGGAAAGCAGAATCAAATTGAGATACTCACAGCCCTAGTATATTTTCATTTATAGTATTTCTTTATTTTGTTGTTATTTTACGGAGCACAAACTAGGGTGCAAAAAATTGTCTTAGTTGCTTGAAGAACACCTAACTAGAAACTACAACAAGTTCTAAAATGAACAGGAGATATAGTTATTAAAAAGACAAATGCAATAATTGCTTGGCAAAGGATATGCAATTCCATTCTAGTCTTTTATCCCATTAAAACAAAACTACCAATATCAAAACTAAATACACAAGAGTAGTTCTTCCAAAGTTGTTTGTAGTTTTAGATACACAAAATTAAAATAACAGTTTGACAAGGAAGACAATGTTAAAGTCGATATGGCATATCTAGTTGGTGTAGTATAACGTTATTCAAAGAGGAATGCAGCTGTGCACCCAGTTCCTGAGGTCTTTCCACATGCAATACATCTGTATTTTATACTTCAGAGGTAGCTTTAGGTTGTTACTGATTTTTAATGTGACATAATATAAACAAATTAAAATAAAAAAATATCACAATATTCTGAGAGTATATGCTTATATGAGGTTTATAGAGTATTAAGTATTTTTGTCACTGTGACTATTACTTGAAACAAATTATTTAGCTTTATTTTATAAATTTACATTTATGGAATTGTGTTATGTGGTGTGTGTGTACATGTGTGTGTGTGGTGTGTGTGCTTGTGTGTGTGCGCACATGTGCGTGTGCCTACATGCTTGCTACAGTACACATGTTGATGTCATAGCACAACTTCTGGGACTCAGTTCTTTCTTTCTACCAAATCGGTCCTGGAAATCAAACTCAAGACAAAACATTTGACTGTATGTAACTTTCACCACTGGAATATTTCACTAGTCTTTGTGCCAGTTTTAACTGCATGAAGTAAAGTACCAATATCTGACCACCAATTTATGAATGTGGATTGGGAAGGTGTTAAGTGGAGGCTGACATGGTTAGAATGGGGCACTGTGATCAGAAGGTAAAAGCAAATAGAATAGTGGCTCACACCAGAAGTATGGCACCACTTCTCTCTGTCTGTGAGCTGTTGATTTCTATAATGCCAAGTTTTTCTTAATTTTTAATTTAATAATTATATTATGTATCATTGTGGTATTTTTTTAACAGTGTGTTTTACAGATTCTCCCTCCACTAGTCTGCTTCACCTCTCTGACCCCCTGATACCTTTCCTATCTTATCTCCTTTCATGCTACACGTAATCTTTTATGTTCACACAACTCTGCCTCATCACCTCTTTTCTCTCTTTCCTTCACAGCCTTTTGTTTTTTCTGCTTACTACTTTATCTACATTTATACCTATTTACATATGTACATGTGATACATTACAAACTAAGATCTTCATATAAGAAATAGCATGCAGTTACTGTCTTTCTGAGTTTGGGTGATTTTTTTTCCCCTTTTATTGAGAATAGATTTTTTTCCTCACATATATTCTGATTATGTATTCCCCTACCACTCTCCCTCACAGTTCTTCCCACCATTTCTCCCATCTGGATGCACTCCCTTTCTGTTTCTCATTAGAAAACAAACAGGCTTCCAAGGGATAATAATATAATAAAATAATATATAATAAGTTAAAGCAAAAAACTAACAAGTCAGAATTGGACAACACAAACAAACTAACAAATAGAAAGAAAGAAAAGAGCCGAGGAGTAGGCACAGGAAACATAGATTTTCTTATTCTCACACTCAGGAATCCCATAAAAAACCACTAACCTGGATTCCATAGTATATATACAAAGAACCCAGTATAGCCTCAGCCAGGGCCTGTGCATACCACCTCAGTCTATGGGAATTTGTGTGAGCTTTGCTATGTGGATTTAGACAGCCGTGTATTGTTGGTGTCCTCCATCCCCTCTGGCTATTAAATTTTTCTACCTCCTCTTTTGCAGTGTTTCCTGAGTGCTGAAGGGGAAATTGTGACAGGGTGTCCATATAGGGCCACGTATTCAATAGTCTCTGATTCATTTCAGAATTTCTGGCTGTAAGTTTTTGTATTTGTTCCCTTCTGCTGTTTTTAAGAGAATATAGGAAACAGGCTTCCATTTTGGTTCAAAGAAATCTTGGTTTTTATAGTGAATTCTTAATATAGTGTACTCACATCCTTTCCTATTAGAACAATGGCTATGGACACGTGCACTGATGCAAAATGTACAAAGACACCCAAATCTATTGAGTTTCTCAGACTAAGAGTGCAAAGAGCAACCAGAGAACACAGCTGAGACTTCAACAGAAAACTTAAAATGTGTGTTCTTAGATTCTTGTTTGGGAATAAAAGTCAAGTATGTTCCCTATGCAATAGCATTAAAAATAAATTGGAAAATAGTTAATTCTGCCAATCTATATTATCTAAGAAAGGCAGTTGCTAGATAGACTCAGACTGATTTTTTCCTAGAGGCCTCCAGAGTCAATAAGCTCTGGACATTGGGTTTGAACCAGAAGAGGTCTGCCAAAGATCTAATGCTTGTCTCTATTGAGAAGAGATTTGGAGAGAGAGATGCTGAGAAGTCAGCAGGAAAAACAAGTTAAATGCAATAAATAATAAATAAATAAATAGATAATGTCCTGATATTAAGATTAGCTGAGGTGAAAGCAATGAAGTTTCACTGAACAGGAGAAAAATCAAACACAAAACCAACCAAACAAACAAAACCCCAAGCAGTGTGAAACTGCAGTGCCATTCTTATAGTGCCAGAAACAGTAACTGCACAGGGGCCAGCTTCATCCAGTGCCCTGTGACTCCATAGTCAAACTGACTAAATGAAAGTGGTGGTAGCAAGCTTTAGCCAAACACCTGAATGCTCATTTTCTGTCAGAAATGAATTTAATTTTAGAGCTGTAAATCACTTAATGTTTATTTTTAACGTTCAGTAAAATATCAATGGTTAATTCCATACTCCTGCCATTAGGTAGAAAAGCTTGACATGCTTCTGAAAATAAAACAGGACAAGCTTTCAGTTATGCCCAGTATCTGGTATGCAGTGATAGAACAACATACACTGTGAAGATGCACTTGCACTAGACCCTGTAATCAACGGGGAAATTTAAAAAACAGAAAATAAGAAAAAAATGCTGTAACTCATAGACACCCTCCATCTGGACAGTGTTGAACATGATGTGAAAATAACTACCCTAGATAAATACAGATTGGAACCAAAAGAAAGTATGGATAAACAGATGGAACCCCTCAGCGAGGAAAACTAAAAGAACACAGAAATCCTGATTTTTCTTTCTGAATCTGGGTATGGTTGTAAATTTCGGAATTAGAAGTGGGCCATGAGAGTAGAAAGAGAAGAGTGAGATGGGGAAGAAATAGAAAGACAAGAAGGTGATAAAATACATGTGACATGAACACATATGACATGAATACATGTAACATGAGCTTAGAAGTGGAGCTGCTGAAAAGGAAAAGAAGCACCAAGGGAAGCAGGGGAATAAGAAGTAGGAATGGGGCAAGATCAACACAAACCGAACAGTAGTGAAACTCATGCCTCTCTGGTATACTCAATTCAAAACTAAAAAATTAAAAATAAAAGTATGGTTTGTAATACAGAGTGGGTCTCACATTGGAATGAAACTGAAGAAGAAATTATCAGTGAGTGTAAAGGTGGGATAATGATAGGTCTTCTTAAATACAGAGGAGAAAGAGAGTCAGATGAAGAAAGAGAGAAAAGACACACAGAGAGACAGAGAGAGACTCACACAAAGAGAGGAACCTAGTTAACAGAAACCTCTGATAAAGTAGCAGGAATTAAGTTTACTGATATACATTCAGAATATAATTAATGTAACTCATCACATTAAGAGACAAAGGAGATAAATCACATGAATATTTAACATTTACCAAAACAAAAGAAGTATTAGACAAAATTAATATTTATTAATAATAAAAATAACTTCAATGTGTTAGAGAGATAGCTCAGGGATTAAAAGCACCATTTTCTCTTCCAAAGGTCAGGGTTCAATACCCAGCACTCACATGTATTTCACAGCCTTTTGTAAGTCCAGTTCTGAAGAATTTGGTGCCTATACTGTATTCCAAGGGCATCAGCCATGTACATGGTACACAGACATATATGCAGCCAAAACACTACATACATTAAAATAATAAACCCATAAAAATAAAATAGTTGAAGTAATTGATATAAAATAATTTCATGATATAGAATTAATAAAGGTTTTTTAAGCTAAAAAACAGAATTTGTAAACCTAAGAATATTAAATAGCACCAATACCCCTACTATAATTAACATTTTAATCCCAAAATTACTATAAAGCTCAATGGGCATGATATCAACTACTATATCAAAGAAACCAAAGGGAGTGTACAGACAGAGACCATTATAGAAAACTATAGCTGATCAAAATGTGGAGTTGTGGAGCTGAGTCCCAATGGGAACATCAATAACACAGCCCTTATACCTAAAGCTCAGGATCGTTGAAGAAGATTAGCAGAAAGATGATAAGAATCAGAGGATCAAGGGATTTTGCTGTGAGATTGTGTCTCCAAATAATGTCCCATGAACTCTTACACACAAGACTGCCTAGACATGAGTTGCTCAAGGCCAAGCTAAAGTGGACAGGGAGAAGCTCAGGAGGCCTCAGCCTACACAAAGAATTACGGGCAACTAAGAAATTCTGAGAGTGAGGGAAATGGTTGTTCCCAGGGAAGAGCACATCAGCTGGCTAGCCAATACCAAAAGATCAACATACGCACACAGATAATAGTGTGTGAACTGCGGAAGCTGTACTTACGTATTTAGGAATTAAATTTCTTTAAAAATAAAAACCGTATCCAGCATTTGAGAAAAAGCAAGAGAGACAGTACATTGAAGAAGCTGGTGAGGGGAAAGGAAAGACAAAATGATGTAATTATATTATAATCTGAAGTATTTTTAAAGGAGTTCAAAAATAGCTCTGCAGAAATGAAATTAGATTATTTTGACAGTCAGCAATGTAATTCAATGAGAAAGAAAAATCTTTTCGGCAAGCGTTTATTTTTCCCACTGAACAAGAAAATGGAGGAGGAACTAAATCTCCTTCCCTTGACACATCAGACAAAAATAATTTTCAGTAAGTCATAAGCCTGAACATAGATCATAGATGTTGAAATTATAAAACACCTAGAAAAAAGAAGTTTCATAGTTGAGCAAGATCATGAATAGCAGATGCCTATAAGCCCACAAGAAGAAACAAATAACCCAAATTAGCAAGAACTAACCCACACAAAGGCACAGCATCGAATCCTTTGTGTACAGGGATTGATCTTCTTCTGCTAAGAGCAGAATGTTCTGCCAAAAGTAAAGAATACAAAATTATATATCATGAATTCCTATGCACCTGAGACAGTCAGTATAAGAGAATGTTGAAGAAGCACATACTGGAGGATTAACCATGAGGATTAACTGTATTCCTCTGCTAACACAGAGAGCACAGCAGTTAATTTACGACAAACTTCAGGCTACTTAGATGTTGGTTAGATGGATAAGTTAAGTTTAATAATGTAGATGAGCAGGAAAATCATTTTCTAGAAAAGCACACATGTGAAATAGAGTAAAATGAGCACAGTTATGGACCACATATGAGACTACAAGCAATCATCTGCTTGGCAGAATGATCAAGGAAGAACAGTAAGTGAAGGTAGCAATTAAATTGATGCTGGGTTGAAAACGGCAAATATGCCAAGTAACATTTACAGATGTTAAACGTCATATGTGAACTTTACCTCTTTTCTAATATTATAAAATATTCTAAAGCGTGTTATAGGTTTTTCATTGTAGATATGATAGAACACTCTCGGAGTTTGGGTATATATATGTGATAAGTAGTATTATATCTTAATGGAAATTTAACTTTTCTCTTTATGTCCAACTAATTTTGAATTCCATGCCTTCTCTAACAACTTAATAAAACTTAACTTAAAAATTTACTAAAGTGGCTCCTTTTGTTTAATTAATATTAGTGTGTTGTATTTCATATAACCCTTTTATTGTTAATCTATATGAATTACTGCATTTAAAGTAAGATTTTATACATGGTACAATTTATACACGGTAATTTTTATATCTGCTATGATAATTTGTATCTTAACTCTGAATTTGAACTAGTTACACTTAAGTAATAATTGATAAGCTTGATTAATTAGCCTACAACATTTATTTGTATAACTGCTGTTCACCATATTTTTATTTTTTCCTCTCTTTTGTTATCTTCCTGGATTTTAACGGAATATTTCATATAATTCTCCTTTACCTTTATAAATTCTACATCCGTTCAAGGAATGTGTATAATGATTTCTTTAAAGCTACAATATATGTTAATGGATCTACCCCATTCTCAAACAGCATGCTACTGCTATGAGTGTAATAATGATACTCAGTCTTGTCTTTCATTCATTATAACTACAGAAGTTTATCTAACTTGCCATAGGCTGTGATCTGTTGATATGTTTTTAATAATAGGATGATAAACTAATCTTTTGGTCAATTAAAATAATAATCAATTAATGGTTATTTAGTTAATTAGTTAAAATTTATTTATTTTCTGGTGATCTATTCTTTGTACAAAGTTTCTGACAACTATTATATTTTTGCATTAAGGAACTCATTTGCCTGGAAACTTGTTTTCCAGCCCTTTACTCTGAGGTAATGTTTGTCTTTATCCTGGAGGTGTGTTTCCTGAATGCAGCAAAATGCTGGGTCCTCTTTATGGATCCAGTTTGTCAGTCTATGTCTTTTTATTGGGGAATTGAGTCCATTGATGTTAAGGGATATTAAGGAATAGTGACTGTTGGTTCTTTTTATTTTCGTTGTTATTTTTAGGTTTGTGTGGCTATCTTCTTTTCAGTTTGTTGAAAGATTACTTTCTTGTGTTTTCTAGAGTGTGGTTTCCCTCGTTGAGTTGACGTTTACCATTTAAGATCCTTTGTAGGGCAGGGTTTGTGGAAACATATTGTGTAAATTTGGTTTTGTCATGGAATATTTTGGTTTCCCCATATATATTAATTCAGAGTTTTGCTGGGTATAGCAACCTGGGTTGGCAGTTGTGTTCTCTTAGAGTCTGTATGAGTTCTGCCCAGGATCTTCTAGCTTTCATAGTCTCTGGTGAGAAGTCAGGTGTAATTCTGATAGGTCTGCCTTTATATGTTACATGACCTTTTTCCCTTACTGCTTTTAATATTGTTTCTTTGT
>CM052705.1:66468185-66491542 GCA_028551405.1 Uromys caudimaculatus | reverse complement strand
CTGGAGTTTGGACCACCAACCAAAGAATACACATTGATGGACTTATGGTTTGGACCACATATGTGGCAGAGGATGACCTCGATGGCCATCAGGGAGAGAGGAAAGGCCCTTGGGCCTGAGGATGTTAGAGGCCCCAGTAAAGGGGAATGCCAAGGCAGGAATATGGGGAAGGGTGGACGGGAGGTTGGGGGGGAGGTGGAATTCCTTCCTAGAGGCGGCTTGGGGAGGGGACAGCGGGTATCCAAAGAGGAGACCCAGAAAAGGGGAAACATTGGAAATGTACATAAAGTATCAAAAATAAAAAAGGGAAAAAAAAAAAAAAGGAACTCATTTAACATTTTCCACAGTCGTCCCCTTGGAAAGGGCTTATCTATTTTAGTTGCAAAATGTGTAATTTAAAGATTTTTCTCATTGTCTTGGCTTTTCTCCAGTTTGGAGGTGATGTGAAAGGTGTAGATTTTCATATCTATCCAACTTGGTATTGTGCTAGTTTCCTAAATCTGTGCCTAAATGACATTAATTTTGAAAATTTCTAATTGTTTCAAATATGTGTTATGCTTGTACTTCTTTATATCTGGCAATTGAATTATGTATTTAGTATACATTTTAAAATGTTCCTACTCTAGAATGGTGGTTTCTAGATTTTTATTTATTTATTTTTTGAAATTGTAATGTAATTATCTCATTTCATCCCTTAACTCTTTTTGCCTCAGTCCTTCCAGTGTACCATTCCCCTTGTTCTTTCTCAAATTGATGGCCTCGTTTTCTTTAAATATTGTCACACACACACACATGCACACACGCACACACACGCACACACACATTTCTAAATACAACCTGTTTAATCTGTATGTTGCTTGAATGTAAGTGTTTCAGGATACATTTATTTCTGGATAACAAATTGGTGTCCTCTTCCCTAGGGAAGACTACTTCTGTGACTCAGCATTCCCTATTGCTGCTGGGTTTTGTCTTGAGAACTTCTGAACTTCCTGTCTTCTACATTAGCATGTCAATCAAGGTAGACCTTGTTTGGTAATTTTAGTCAGCCATATTATTGAAGACTTCATGGGTGTAGATTCTCTGATATTTCTAGAGGACTCAATCTAACAGCATACTCCATGTTTTTCTGTCTCTTACAATCTGTCTCCTGTATAGTCTTCTGTAAAGTCCCCTAAGCCTGAGGTTCAGGAATTATTTTGTAGATATTATCAACTGGGACTGGACTCCTCAACTCTACTTCTTGATCAGTTGTATTTCTGTTTGTTGCAAACAAAAGTTTCCCTGATAAGAATCAAGAACTAAATTTATCTATGGCCCAAATGATAAATATTTCAAATATATTTAGTGATTATGCTGGTTTACTTAACTGGTAGTTCAAGTCCTTCTCTAAGATATATGACTTCACTAGGCCTGTGCAAGTAGCTAGGTTTCCAGTATCAGATATGGTTTCCTTCTCATTGAATAGGCTTTAAGTTCAATTGGAAAGCTGTTGATTACCACCTAGGCATGTGTGCTACCCTTACATCCTTAGGAATATTGTACCATACTAGTCATCACTGTGGTCATTGGCATCAAATCTGTGTTTGCTTATTGGTTACTTCCCTATTTGAAAGTTTGCATGTTACCTTCTATTACCATGACAGTTAGAGTTCAAGGAAGAAATTTAGGTCAGATCCAGTTCTGGTCTTCTAGGTCTTATGCCCAAATAACTTGGTGACTTTAGGAATAAGAACTTATTTTCATTTGAAGAGGAAACAAAGGGCAACAACAATAGCTTATAATGTTTGGACACTCTCTTGAGCAGTCTTAACCAACCATGAAAGATGGTTTCTCATGCCTAGTTTTAGGAATTTTATTACTCAATCCAGAGGGAAAAATCATAATAATGATTATTATATATATATAGAATGATTATACATTATATATCACTATATATAATATATATATTTATATATTAATATAATATATAATATATATTACATATATAATAGATGTTAGTATGATTATTAACATCTTTAATATATTTTTACTCTTCTGTTCTTATTCTAGATTAATCTCCCTAATTAAAGCATATTCTCATTTTTGCTATTTTCCATTCAGATGACTGACTTGTACCATGCTGTCCTCTCTATTGCTGCACTGCAATGGACCCTTTTTACTTTCCCGGTTTCTGTGGTTACTCCAGGTTATACAGTTACATCTGAAATCTTTAAGCTGGGAATCTCAGATGAGAGAGAATATGTGACATTTGTCTTTTTCAGTCTGTGCTATGTCACCCAATCTGTTCTTTGCTAGCTCCATCCATTTGTCTACAAGTTTCATGATTTTATTTTTCTTTATAGCTGAATAGTATTCCATAATGTATGTGTACCTCTTTCCATTATCCATTCATTGGCTGAAGTACCTTTATATTGTTTCCATTTTCTACCTTTGAGGCTAGAGTAGCAATGCACATGACTGAGCAAATATTTGCTTGTGGGATATTGTTTCCTTTGGGAATATGAGTGATATGACTATGCCAAATGGAAGGCTTTTATTTAGATATTATTTGTGGTTTCTCCACACTGATTTCCATGGATGTTGAACCAGTTTCCAAGTGCCATGGATGAGAGTTCTTTCCCCTTATCCTCTAGAGCACTTGGATCTTCTACTTCCATTGGTCACATGCCTGATTTTGTGTCAGTATCATATTGTTTTATCATTATGTTTCAGTAACGTCTGCCAATCCCTCCAGTATTTTTCTTTTTGCTCAGTTGTTTGGACTAACTTGTATCTTTTGTGAGGCCATACTAATTTTAGGACAGTCTTTTTTCCTATTTCTGTGAAGAATAAGATGGGGGTTTTGACTGGGATTGCATTGAGTCTATAAATGGCTTTTGTTAGAAGGATAATTTCACAATAATAATTGGACCAATGTTATTCTATGTTCTATTGTCTTTTTCTATACATTTCTTCAGAAGTTTAAAATTTTTATTAAAAAAGCACTTCACTTCTTTGGTTAGGTTTGTTCCTAAATATTTTATTTTATTTGAGGCTATTATGAATGAGAGTATGTCCATGGGATCCTTTTCTGAATGTTTTATGCTGGTATATAGACAAGCTATTGAATTTTAAAAGTTGATCTCTGCCCTGACACTTTTCTGAAGTTTTTTGTTTTCTTATTCATTTATCATTTAAAGATGCTTCTGGTGGAAATTTGAGACATCTTACAAATAATTTCATATCATCACCAACCAGGGGTGGTGTGTCTGAATAACATATAACTCAGGCAGTGGGTTATCAGAGTCAGCTGTGTCACAGGAAGAAACCTGTACTATGCAGCTTTATATCGTCCTCAGTTCTGGTTAGAAAACCCTTAAAATGTACCTCGACTCTTCAAAACTTGGAGGAAGGAAAATAGACATCAACAAAGTTGCCCCTTCTCCTAACAGTATTATCTGGCATGATTGTTTTCCTTCAGTTTTGATTTTGTCAAAATGTGGGTAAAATATTCACCTTTCGTTTCAAGCAAATGTTCGGGCAACCTGCTAATCACATCTCTGGATTGATTAAAATACAACCAGTCACAAAATGACCAAGGAAATCTTGCCATAGTATTATTAAAACTTCATCACTACTATCCTCTGGGAACAACTGACATAAATAACACAACCCAGAAAAATGTGCAATATAAATTTAAATTTGAAAGAAAATTTGTTATAAACTTTGAAGTGATTAATTTCAAATTAATAAAGATGATATGTCATTTCACAAATCATATTTTAATCACTACCTTGTGAGGATGACATTATTACCTATGAGAACGCAGTAAAGGTGACAATGAAAATATGTGACTCTGCTATTCACTAAGATTCAAAAGTATAAAATGGAACAAAACTTTTCCATATACATCAAAGCAGGAAATTTTGGTTCATTTATTTCAAGCATATTTAATTTATACTTAGAAAATATTTTACTGTAGTTGATAACTAAATGTAGAAAAGAAAAAAATAAACCTTTCTCATTTTTTAATGCAGAGCAGATGTGAAACAAGTCCTTTCTCTTTAGGGACTCATTGCCCACTTGGCCCCTTTAACTCTGATACACACAGGGAGTGAGCATTGCTGTGGAGCAACTCAGTGAATGTAAGATCCTTTTTTCCAGTAGTTACTCTGGAAATCACCCAAAACCAATTGACGATCAAAAGGCCAGTGCATCTTTCCACTCCAAAGGGCAATGCACTGCTGAAGCCTCTACGTTTGCATAACAAAGTAGCAGTGAAAACCAGGCATTCTCAGGCATTATACGTTAAAACCAGCCTAACCTGACAAATATTAGGTGTTTCAATCATTTGTATGGTGAATAGTTAAATATCTGATCCCATGTAAAATAGTCTTTAAAAAAATCACAGATGCTAACCGAAATTTAGAATTCTCTATATTTTAATGAAAAGAAATTTTAATGACTAAGATTGATTGTAGACATTTATTTAGTTATCAAGTACCTTATTAGTCTGATAGTAACACTTTTATGGTCATTTCCTTGCACTCGGCCATTATCCATGTAGTATATAAGGAATTTTTTCCCCAAACTTTGATAGTTCCATTATTTAGTGTATAGTTTGGAGGAATATTAGCATGGATGTATAGATGCCATTTATCTCTTCAGAATTACTCAATTTAATTGCTGTATACCTAAAACATTATGTAGTCAAATTCCATCTTTTTTCAACAGTAAAACTACCTTATTACAGTTGGATAATATCTGCTGAGTATACTTTTTGCCAACTTTTCATAGTGTTTTTTACCTCTCGGTCTAAGATTGTTATATTAGCATTTAATCCCTCAAGGCCCCAGTGGCAGCACTATTATTGTTATCATTTGATAAAATCAAATATCTTTTGATTTTATCTTTACTCAAATCAGATATATGTTTAAATATATATTAATTCATGAAGAGTAACTCACTTACATATTATATGATCATATAAAATACATATACTACACATTTAAGTAAGCTTATAAAATAATATGCTGCCCTTTGACTTTTTCAAACATCCTTGTTGCTATTTATCTTCCTTTCTCCCCTCTACCTCTGTCTTACCCTTGATCACCCATCCACGGTAAATGCCTACCCATTTTTTCCATCACCCCTTCGTAGCAACTGCCTCTTACCACAGGTTTCTAGAGATCTATTTTTCCCTATTTCTGCATAGTCCCTTTCTATGTTCCCAGCTCCTGATACTTCATGCTATACAGTCAAATCTAAAGATTTAGAGCTAAATCTAAAGATTTAGAGCACACATCTATAGTCCCAGTGCTCAGATCTATGAATTCCAGGGAAGACTACAAAGTGAGTTCCAAGACATCCAGGACTACACAGAGAAACCCTGTCTCCAAAACAAAACAAAAAAGATTCGGAACTAAGATCCACATGTGTTGTTTGTTTCTGTCTGGATCAGCATTACTTTACTTGTTTAACAATAAAAATTAAAGAATAGACCATGAGTTTCAGAGGAGGAGAATATGGGCAGAGCTTGAGACAGAGGAGGTAGGGTTGAGGGCGATATAACCACAATTCTCGTTCACAATCTTCTCAAAAATGAATAAAGATTTAAAAGATAAATAAAATAAAATCAGCAGAGAATAAACTCAGAGATCCTTTAAAGGAAACAGTAGCCACTTTAGTGGAGCACTCCCAGAAGCCCCAGTGAGAAAACCTTCTACCTAAGTGATAAAATGTTATAACTGAAACTGAGCTTACCAGTACAGCATCTGCTTTCTAACTACACAACAGGGAGCAAAAAGGAAAAAGCTGCCTGTCTTAGAAGGTGAATTCCAATCTACAATTGTAACCTATACTTCAATTTCTTCCCACACTGGTGAGAATACATTTGTATGAACATACTATGAAGGAGACTGACAGAATTACCTGTCTAAATATCTAGAGCACAGCTGGGACTCAAGTGAGTGTGCTTTGTATTAACAGAAAGGGAGGTGGTGGGTAGGAGCACAGGCCACTCCATTCAACAGATATTGCTTGTTGCTTGTTAATTACATAATTATCTTCCAAGAGCTGATAATTGCAAATACAGTGACAGAATATAAAATTCTGCTGTCCTGGAGAAAGCAGAGTATAGGAGGGAAAAACAAGTAAAAGCAATAAAACACACGTGCTCATTATAGATAATTATAGTTTCTTAAGATGGACAGATGAAACAAAGGGAACTTTTCATGAAGGAAATTTGGGAGAAGGAAATGTTAGAATGCTTGGAAGCCTTAGATAGCCTCTAGTATAAAAAAAATTAATTTAATACTCAAAGTTATTCACTATCTGTTATTGAAGAAGTTATAAGCTAGAAAAATAAGATTACTGATATGCTTATGGAGAGTTAGCTCTTTATGAAGTCTCTCTGTCCTCTGTTTCTCGCGCTCTCTCTCTCTCTCTCTCTCTCTCTCTCTCTCTCTCTCTCTCTCTGAGAACAATTTGTTTTGGAAGCTATGACATTTGAAACAGAAAAAATTGATTGAAGTAAATTGCTTGACATTTAAAGCTGGACTAGGAGAATAGCAGGAATTAATTGACATTAAGAAGTCTATATCCTTAAGATTTCATGATATGAGCAAATTCTGTACACACCATCCCTTCTTGGGATGGCCACTTCCAGCTGTGTAACCTGAGTGTGGTACCTGACAGAGTTGCCAAATCTTCCCTACCACTTCCGTTTGGTTGACAGGGTTGATTCTTCTTCCAATGATAGATGCTTTTCCATGTAAACCTGGCTCTATCTACATATTCTACAGCAATAATAAAGGATTTTATTCCCATATTTATAAAGCTTCAGACTTTTCCCTAATATAATATTTTTAAAATAGAACTTTAACATTTAGGATAAAATGCTATTATAAATAAGACTGCTACGAATATAGTGGAGCATGTATCCTTGTTATATGTTGGAGCTTGCAATCCCACCAAAAATGGCAGAGTGTTCCTCTTTCTCCATATCCTCGCCAGCATCTGCTGTCACCAGTTTTTGATGTTAGCCATTCTAACTGGTGTGAGGTGGAATCTCAGGGTTGTTTTGATTTGCATTTACCTGATGGATAAGGGTGTTGAACATTTCTTTAGGTGCTTCATGGCCATTCGATATTCCTCAGTTGAAAAATCTATGTTTAGCTCCGTACTCCACTTTTTAATAGGGTTATGTGGTGCTCTGGAGTCTAAATTCTTGAGTTCTTTGTATATATTGGATATTAGCCCTCATTGGATTGGTAAAGACTTTTCCCCAATCTGTTAGTTGCTGTTTTGTCCTATTGACAGTGTTCTTTGCCTTACAGAAGCTTTGGAATTTTATGAGGTCCCATTTGTCGATTCTTGATCTTAGAGCATAAGCCATTGATGTTCTGTTCAGGAAATTCTCCCCTGTGCCCATGTGTTTGAGACACTTCCCCACTTTCTCCTTTATAAATTTCACTGTGTCACTGTGTCTGGCTTTATGTGGAGGTCCTTGATCCACTTGGACTTGAGTTTTGTACAAGGAGATAAGAATGGATCAATTTGCATTCATCTACATGCTAACCTCCAGTTGAACCACCGCTATTTGATAAAAATGCTGTCATTTTTCCACTGGATGGTTTTAGCTCCTTTGTCAACTGACCATAGTTTTGTGGGTTCATTCTTGGTTCTTCCGTTCTGTTCCATTGATCTACCTACCTGTCTCTGTACCAATACCATGCAGTTTTTATCACTATTGCTCTGTAATACAGCTTGAGGTCAGGGATGGTAATTCCCCCAGATGTTCTTTTATTGTTGAGAATACTTTTCGTTATACTGGGTTTCTTGTTATTCCAAATGAATTTGCAAATTGCTCTTTCTAACTCTATGAAGAATAGATTTGGAATTTTGACGGGAATTTCATTGAATCTGTATATTTCTTTCGGCAAGATGGCCATTTTTACTATGTTAATCCTGCCAATCCATGCGCATGGAAGATCTTTCTATCTTCTGAGGTCTTCTTTGATTTCTTTCTTCAGACACTTGAAATTATTGTCAAATAGATCTTTCACTTGCTTGGTTAGAGTCATACCAAGGTATGTAATATTATTTGTGACTATTTTGAAGGGTGTTGTTTCCCTAATTTCTTTTTCAGCCTGTTTATTCTTTGAGTAGAGGAAGGCTGATTTGTTTGAGTTAATTTTACATCCAGCCACTTTGCTGAAGTTGTTTATCAGGTTTAGGAGTTCTCTGGTGGAATTTTTAGGGTCACTTAAGTATACTATCATATCATCTGTAAATAGTGATATTTTGACTTCTTCCTTTCCAATTTGTATCATTTTGACCTCCTTTTGTTGTGTAATTGCTCTAGCTAGAACTTCAATTATTGTATTGAAAAGATAGGGAGAGAGTGGGCAGCCTTGTCTAGTCCCTGATTGTAGTGGGATTGCTTCAAGTTTCTCTCCATTTAGTTTGATGTTGGCTACTAGTTTGCTGTATATTGCTTTTACTATGTTTAGGTATGAGCCTTGAATTCCTGATCTTTCCAAGACTTTTAACTTGAAAGGATGTTAAATTTTTTTCAGTAGCTAATTAAATGAACATGTGGTCTTTTTCTTTGAGTTTGTTTATGTAGTGGATTAGGTTGGTGGATTTCTGTATATTGAACCATCCCTGCTTCCCTGTGATGAAGCCTAGTTGATTTTGGTGAATGATCATTTTGGTGTGTTCTTGAATTCAGTTTGAGAGAATTTTATTAAGTATTTTTGCATCAATGCTTGTAAGGGAAATTGGTCTGACGTTCTCTTTCTTTGTTTGGTCTTTGTGTGGTTTAGGTATAAGCATAATTGTGGCTTCATAGAACGAATTGGGTAGTATCCCTTCTGTTTCTATTTTGTGGAATAGTTTGAAGAGTATTTTTATTAGGTCTTTTTGAAGGTCTGATAGAATTCTCCACTAAACCCACCTGGTCCTGGGCTTTTTTGGTTGGAAGACTGTTAATGATTACTTCTATTTCTTTCAGATTATGGGACTGTTTAGATGGTTTTCTGATCCTGATTTAACTTCAGCACCTGGTATCTGTCTAGAAAATTGTCCATTTCATCCAGATTTTCCAATTTTGTTGAGTATGAGCGTTTGCACACAATATTCTTGTTGCTATATTGATAATATTCTCTGAAGAAAGACAAGAGGCAATATTGAAAATGTAAAATCCCCAGCAAGAGTTCCTTTAAAAGTTCCTCCCAAATTCCTGTTACTCCCATGCCATATATATGTACAAACAGATACACAGAGATTTTCTTACAGAAAAGAATCTACATCCATAACAAGAAAACTGAATTTCTTTTAAAAGGTAGCCTCATGTGGAAAGTGTCTACTCCTCATCATGAAAATAGCCTTTTATATGTTATACATGATGCTTAAGTTCCCAGCATGGGCCCTGTGCTCATGTAGTTCTAAACAGTAGTTCTTAAGATTGTTTTCCTGTAAAAGAGCTACCTACTCACAGTGTCTACTCTTCAACAAAAAGAGGCCTTGATTTTTTCTATGGGCAATTTCTTCTTTTCAGATACTGAATGCCCATGCTTATTGCTGTTCCACTCACATGGTTCACAGTGTGTGAATCAGCTCAAATGTTTATAAACAACTGAATGGATAAAGAAAATGCAATTTTTATATACAAGAGACATAACAAATAAAACCCTTTCCTTTGTAGCAAAATGGATGGGAAGGAGGGTAAGAAGATAATGTTAAGCAAAATAAGCTATAACCACAAGTAAACATGTCCATTCATATGCAGAAATTGAAAATAATGACTTGAAAGCAGAAGAATGAAGACTAGAGTTTATTTGAGTTAGGGAGAAGGGACAGACAATCAATAAAAGTTAGAGACAGTTATGTACAGAAATGTTCTGCAAAAACACCTTAGTATGGTGAATAATAACTATGCTTAATAACATGACTTATTTTACATAGCCTTCTGCCTTAATCAGAGAAGGAACATAGTAAACAACATACTTTTCTGTTTGTAACCCAAGATCAAGTATCAAATGCTTCTGTAATCTACTTATATACTACAAAACATTTTAGATACTGCTAGCCCATAGTATAAAATTATCCTGAAATAAAGTATGGTGTTATATTCCCATGGAAAGAATAAGAATAAAATCCATTTCATATAGTAAGTATATAAGATACTCCATTACCAAAATAAAATAGTTTATGAGTGGTACATCATGTCTCACACCAGCAATAAGGAAGCTTTCTTAGAAAAGCAATAACCCTAAAGCACATCACTCTTTATTACAGGTTTAGGAACAACTGCAATTCAGAAGAAAGACACTGAATCCATAAAACACATCATATCTAAGCACAAGAGATAAAACAATAAAGCTCGTAGAAAAAGTTAGGAGTAAATATTCCTGAGCTTGGCATAAACAATATTTGTTAAGTGACACATTAGAATTCTAGTGGTAAAACATTATAGGTTCAATTTCATCAAAGTCTAATCATCTAATCATATTGGATAAAATAATGTGTCCAAAATGGAATACTATGTTCAAGTGGAAGAGTCTCAAATAGCCATCAACATATCAGTGGGGGGAGGAGGGATCTGTGGCTTGTCTCCATCATGGAGTAGTGTAGATTAGTGAAATACTGACACCTGTTTTAACCTTGATGGTCTTCAAAAGCATCATCTTAAATAAGAGATGGCAGCCATGACTCAAATTACACAAAAGTTAAAAGCTAAATCCTGGAAAGAAACACAGGAGGAGCATGGTCATCTGTGATTGGGGGGAGTACAGTAGAAATGATTGTTCAAGCCCATAGAGTTTCCCAAACTAATCATCTAAAAATGATTAAATGATTAAAATTAGAGTATGGCTGAGTGTAGCGGTGCACATCTTTAATCCCAGCACTAGGAAGACAGTTTGAGGCCACCCAAATCCACATAAGGAGTTGCAGGCAAGCCAAGGATACAGAGTGAGACTCTGTCTCAAAAGAATAAAGTATTAGACAATTTGAAAATATAGTGAATTATGTCTTGAGAGTGATGCTAAAAAACAGAATTCACTAACATCAGGTATGGTGAAGCGGCCCACAATTGCAGCACTTGACTCTGAGGTGAGATGATGACAAGTTCGAAGCCAGCCTGAGCAACCTAGTGAGACTGTCTCTAAGACAATACTCTATTTTTATTATTGATATGCTATAAAACTCCTTTTATACGTCACAGGCCCTTTTGTTTTCTGAATGAATCATTGTTCACACTAAATGACTCTATACATATAAAGTATCAGTTTAAATTAGTAGACTTCTGGCATTTATGCTCAAAATGAAATATACATAGGACCCATGGTACACACCTCTCATCCCACATTCCTAGGAGACTAAGATAGGAAGATACTTCGTGGGCTACAGAGTGAACTCAAGATCATTATGTCAGCTTAGCTAGGTCCTGGTTCTGTAACCAGGGGCTTTTCTACCCAGCCTCTTTCTTCCCAGAGAAATAACTTTTGAGACTTAATTATTTATGAATAAATCCCTAGACCATAAATTTTGGCTCATTCCCCAACTAGCTTCTAACTTCTACAACCCATTTATTTTAGTCTATGTCTGCCACATAGTCCTCAGTTTCATGCATCAGACTTCCTCAGAGTTCAGAGTGTATCTACTGCTCTTGACTCTTTCCCAGAATAACTCTCTCAGTCTGCTGGATGTCCCACTTTCTATTTACTTCCTTAGCTAAGAGGCATGTACATACTGTGTGGTAGCATCACCTGTCAATTAAAAGCTTTTTATTGACAGTACATAAGTGATTCTTTCTACATGGTTCAAACTAAAAACTGTGGATAGAGTTCAGTGGTAAAGTATTTGCCTGCATGTACAAGGCTCTGTATTCAATCCCCAGTACTTGACTCCCCAGAAATCAACAGTGCAAATTCTTCATGAATGTATCATGAATAAAGTATAATAAAATATAGTGACAAAAGATAACTAAAAAATTCATTTTCTCCACAATAGATAAACTATTCTTTTGTACTACATGCATTCCCTAATGAACCCCCCAGTTATCCAACATTTAAATAGTAGAGAAATTTTAATTCATTGACATGGCTGTTCTGGCATAGGACCACATCCAATGACCATCAAAGTCGGTGTGAACCAGCTACAATGCAGACATGCCTCTCATCTTTAATCACTCTAGCTGGAATAGACACACCTTTATCCCAAATGATGATGTCTAATTGAGGGGTAGATAAGGTAACAAATCAGAGAAAGATTCAACAGAATAATGAATCAGCGATAGAATATACTCAGTTCTCAGGAGGACAGGAAAGAGAGACTGCTTAAGAGCAGTTCAGAGTCAGTGCTGCCAGTTGACTTTGGTTGAATTCAGTTAAGAGGCAGTTTTTACCAGAATAGTTTTACAGAAACAGGTTGCAGAGAGAACAAGCTAGGCACAGGTGAAAACACAATGAGCCAGAAAATAAGATGGACACAGAAGATTAGAGCAAATTGCCAGAGTTAGTTTGAGGGCAATCAGGGAAATTCAGTGAGGACCCGAGAGAACCCAGTTTGAATCAGTCATCTTGGAGAAGAGTTTGAGCCAGAGACAGCTGAGCTGAACCAGCAAGCCAGAGTTCAAAAAGAACTAGAAAAGGTGAGTTTATTAGCAGTAAGTCTCAGAAGCTTAAACATTCTAGGCTTAGGGTAGCAGACAGAGGCTGGAAATTTACAGATACTGGAAACTTAAGGATAGATAGCACAGAGATAGAAATTCTCTGGGTGCAGCCCAGGTGAGACTCCAATAGACTCCATAGACTCAGTGTAGCTGTAAAGTTTGAGTAAGGCTCTCAGCAAATCCTTTTATTGGAGGAAATAAATGTGACATTTACATTATATATGTCTTAAAGCCCAGAAAATCTAGTTATGATAAATTGGTGGATTGAGTTTCTCATGAGAGCATATGAAATCAGGCTGTACCCCCTATTCTGAGGGAATACTTCAAAAATACTTCAAGCTGAAAGACAAGGGGGTAAATTGTGAACAATGTGGAGATTTAGCTTGGAATCATTGCAGTCCAGTTACAATGTGAAATAATATGTGTCACCTGATCTTTGGGAGACATCTCATTTCTGTTTTGCAATTCTGCCCTAATTCACCTGGAAGGATATGTTTTTATAAAAGAAATGAAAGGCACATCATAAGTTCTTTCTCTGTAGGAAGTTTTGCTTTGGCAAATTAATGCTTTCCATCTCATTTCTTAATATCCACTGAAAAATTTTCCCACAACAAAGTTTAACAAGTACATAAAATAAGATGAACAGAATTCATTTACTTGTGTCCTTTTAAAATAAAATTAAAACGAAAAAGATTTTTCTATAGACACAAATTTAGAAACTTGTATGAAAATTGTGTGATATAGTAACCTAAAGGAGTTATTTCATTTACAGATACCTTAAAGACTGAATATTTGCTAAATTAAAATTATTCTTAACCTTCTCCATAAAAAGAATAGACACCTAATTTGATGCATTTTTCGTAGTCCCTTTACTTGCAAGTTTCTGATTGAGTAGCAAAGAACTGAATTCTGATTTCATAATGATCTCCTTTGTGAATATAAATATAGAAGAAATTATAAAAATAAAAATACTATACAGCAGGCTTGTTGTGTAATGATTATGAACTTATTATTTACAGATTGGCAGCAAGGACCAATGCAAGCCCGGGATTCACTGTGAGTCAGTGCCAAGGCCCAGTGAAACTTCCCAGGGCAGATGGCAACTCATCTGTGCACGCTCCATCTGCCTTGCAGCCTAGAGACAAAGGCAACCAGGCCACCAGGGGTTTTATGTCTCATTGGGCTAAAGTGTCAAAGGACATACTGCTTTCACGGAAGACCTGGAAGAGAGCCCAAGCTATTTTATATTCCCCCTCAGCTTAGAAGATTTCATCCCATTCCATCCTATAGCTGTTGTTGGAAAGTATATAAGTAAGAATATAGCTGTGTTGGTCTAAGGTCACCTGTGAAAATCTCAGTAATCACGGAAATTGTAGAGTGAAGGAAAGAAATACTAAAGTCTTGGGTTTGTTTTTTTGTTTGTTTGTTTGTTTGTTTGTTTGTGTGTGTGTGTGTGTGTGTAATTATCTAGATGCTTTCACTACTTCATAGTCATCCAACATCAGATCTTTCTACAAATTTCTTTGCTTATCTTTGTAGTTAGTCAGCTTTCCGTTATTGTGGGAAAATTCTTGGCATAAGCAACTTAAAAAGGAACATGTTTATTTTGGGATGTGATTTCAGAGAGTTTCAATCCTGATTTCTGTCCTCATTGCACTGACTCAAAATGTGTTAGGAGTAATTTGTGGGTGCTGGGATAGTAGGATTGTCTACGTCATGATGATCAGTATCTTAGTCATTTTTCTATTTCTCTGATAAAACACAATGACGTAAAGAAACTTGGGAGGGAATGATTTCATTTTATCTTAAAACTTCTGAATCCACCACGGAGGAAAGGCAAGAAAGGAACTCAAGGAAAGAACTTTGAGGCAGAAATTGAAACAGGAATGGAAGACCTGAAGAAGAGACTATACAGTAACATTGCTTATTGGACTAAGTCCCCCAAAGGCTTGATAAGTCTGCTTTCTTGTATAGCTCAGGGCCATCTTTCTGGGAGTAAAACCACCCACAATGACCTGGACCTTCCCAAATTAATCACTAATTAATACCTCAGAGTTGTCTACATACTAATCTTAAGAATGGACTCTTTCAATTCTAGTTTCCTCTTCTCTGAAAATAAAGCAGAATAATTGACCCTTTGTAACCTTGACAGAAAAACATAGTTATTACATTACATTTTCTTCTTTTTTTTCTTTTTTTTTCTTTTTTTTGTATAGAAATAGAGTTTATTTAGGGCATGGGGAGGGGAGTTAAGACGGTAGTAGAGGCAGAGAAAGGCAGAGAGAGAGAAAGAGTAGAGAAGTAGAGGAGTGGAAGCCCGCCATGACCACATGGAGAGAGGGGGAAGGGAATGAGGAGAGTTAAGAGAAGTAGGAGAAAGGCAAGAGAAAGAGATAAGAGAGACATTACATTTTCTATCCTGTTCATTTCCAAAATCTTAGTATCCCTATAGCAATATGAAACACATTCTAAAATTTACAAGTCCCACAGTCTTTAAAATATAAAATGCTTTCAATTTCCTCTTTTAAACTTCAAAGCCTCTTTATAATATCTAAAATCTCTCAAAAATATCTAGTCTCTATAAAACTCCAACGTCTATAAAACTCCAAATTCTCATAAAGGTAGATTCCTGTAAAATCAAAAGCAAGTTAAATACTTTCTTTCTCCAAAAATGAACAACCAGTGCACAGTAAAATCAAATCAAATTAAAACCAGACTTCAACAACATAAAAAAGTAACAAGCTTGGCATCTGTGATACTTGTATGATAACAAGGACCTGGGCCACTTCTCTTGCTCTGCCCTCTGCAGCATACAAATCTTGTCTCATAGGTCCAGGCTGGCTCCACACCATAGTTTTTGCTGTTCTTGGTCGTCATCCCATGGTATTAACATGTCTAAAACATTGGAGTCTTGACTTTAATTATGCTGCCCCTTCAACAACAGCCTCTTGAAGGCTCTCTTCAGATATACTAATTCCGCTATATGATCTCAAGTATCAGCTAGCTCACATGACCTCTTCAATCCTGTGACATTTAATTGAAACTGAGGTTGTACCTTTGACAATGTCCTCAGGCAATTTACAGTCATAAGCCCAAAATGATCTCCATTTTCTTTCATGCCTTCAAAAGCAATACTATGTGGTAGATTCTTACACATTACCAAATTATTCTTTCAGCATGAAGTAGAGCCTTGGTCTTCCTCTAGCCCAAAGCTGCTATGTGCTGACCCTAAAAAAATATTCCCAGAAGATTTTTGTCTCAATGATGCTGGTCTTTCTTAATCAACACTAAGTTCTCAGCTCCAGTAACCAACATTGATTGTCCCAGCAAAGTAAAAGTTTCACTTTAGCAGTTCTGGTCTTTTCTTAATCACAGGAGATTCTTCATGCCCAGATGACCATAACCACAGGTTTATAATTCAAAATATCATATAAATAGCCTGGGCAGAATTTTCACTAGTCAAAATATGGAAGACAAGTGATCATGAGTTGTGCGACCCCAACTGATACATCTACAATGATTCCACACACTTAAGGCTCAAAGCGCATCATGGAAGCAGATACAGAAAGTATATAAGAGCCAGTGAACCAGGGATGCCTGCTGTGAGTTAGCTGGAAATCTGTGCTCATGAAAACTCAAAACTATTGTTACCTAAACGAGGCCTGAATTTTAAAATGCAGGTTGACATAATAATGAGGAAGAGATAAATCTTAGAGGACTCCACTTCTGGTTGAAGAATTACTTACAATTAGTGGCTCCTGATAGAGGAAGACACAGTCTTCTCCAGGGATAGGCTCCCAAGTGGTCAGGCTTAAACACATAGACATGAATAATACTAAATGGTCTCAGCAGGATAAATGTGTGTATGTGCTGAAGCCAGCACAGTACTGAGCATTACATGGTGCTGGAATGGAGAGTGAAGGGAGAGAAAGACAGGACTCTGAGTTCATTTCAGGAATAAACAGTTTTTCCGTTGTTTATATATTGTTTAGCTATCTGATAATAACAGTATTGCAAGCAGAGCTTGAACATCATTCTTACATTTACACTTCACCTCTGCTGTGGTCTGTTTCTCCAAGGATAACATTACTGCTAGACTTCATTCCATGCCTGTAACTTCCTACAGTCACAGGACCACAGCTGGGACAGGGTTTGTGCTTGGAAAAAGTAGCCGTTGCAGTCCTTCTGAACCTGAGTATGTGTGTGCCTATTATCACAAATATTAAAGAAGAGATCATGAATTTGAGAGGGACTGGGTGGAATGTTGTAGAAATGGTGAATAAAAATGCAATTGTCATTGACAATGGAATGAAAGGTACCTGTTGAAAACTGGAAGCTGATCACAAATCACCAGCTATACATAATATCAATAGAGTTAATACAAAGAAACACCTCTCTTGTACAGTTTACTGAACTGAAGACTGGAGCAATAAAGAGATCTTAAAAACAGCACTGGAGAAAGTCCTCTAAAAAAAGCACATGCCAATCTCAGTAATGGGATCTAGATAGCACTGAAACATTTATTTTATTATTGAGATTAAATAAGTGAATTGTAGCAACCAAAATAAATGGGGCATCTTTCACAAGCATTTGTGCTATTGTATGTCTTCTTATGAAAAATGACTATTCCTGTCTTTTGACTCATTTAATATCTGCTGGTTTTGTCTCCATTTTGTTAAACAATTTTTTAAATTAATTTGAATATAAGTCTAAATCAGATGTGTGTTTTGCAAACTCACTCACCAGATCTCTAGATTGTGTTTCATTATTGATTAGTTACAACCGCTATGCAGAAGCTTCTAAGTTTATCACAATTCTTTTTTATGTGATATTTCATGGATGAAGAAAGCAAAATTCAGAATCTTTCGTGGTGTTGAGTTCAATGTTTTACTGAGTAAATGCATGAACCTCACATTTTGAGCCTGAAAATTGTCACATGAGATGCTGTCAAGAGCTAAGAAATTCTGACTTCCTAGATGTACTGGAGAACAAGATTCCCTATGTTGCAGAATACATGCTGTGAACCCTGAGATTGTGTTATTTACTGAAAATCCTTGTTTTTAGTTGTGCTGTGCCTTTAGCATACATCTTTAATCCCTCTGGTTGAAATACAGACACGCCTGTCGTAATCACCTTTAATCCCAAACAATGATGGTAAAGGTAGTTTGTAGAAGGAAGCACCCATGTTTGAAAGTTATGTCTAATTGAGTGGCAAAGTGACAAATCAGAAAGATTTAACAGTATAGGATATACTCAACTTTAATGAGAAGAGAGAGGAAAGGGAAGATATTTAAGAGAGGATTGCAGAGAAAGAGAGAGAGAGAAGGAGGAGGAGGAGGAGGAGGAGGAGGAGGAGGAGGAGGAGGAGGAGGAGGAGGAGGAGGAGGAGAGAAAAGAGGAAAGAGGATAGTTTTACTAGTACAGTTGTACAGAGACAGGTTGTAGAGAGAGAACAAGCTAGATACAAGAGAAGACAGAACAAGACAGAATGAGAAGGAGCCAGATTACAACATATTGACAAAGCTAGTATGAGGCTAAGCCCAGCAATTAAGGAGAAGCTGAGAGAAGCCAGATTGAATCAATCAGCTTTAAAATGAGTCTCAGCCAGAACAGCTAAATTGAATCTGTACAAAAAGAACAAGAAAGGGTGAGCTTATTATTCTGAGTAAGTCTCAGTGGCTGAAAACACTCCAGACTTTGTTAAGATTGTATGGAGGCTAGAAGCTTCCAAGACCAGGCCTAGGTTAGCAGTCTGAGACAACAGTTACCTCTGGAGAATAAAAGTTGCAATTACAACCCTCGACCTATACAAAGGTCTTCTCTACTTTCATTTCTCTTGTTAAAATAAAAACATGACAACCAGTAACTTAGGAGAAAAACTATTTTAGCTTGCAAATCCAGGTTAGATTCTACCATTGCTGACAAATCACAGTAGCAGGAGTTTCAGATAGGTGGTTATGTCATATTTACAGTCGGGAGCAGAGAGAAAAATGAATGCATGCCTTTGTTTTGCTTAGCTAACTTTCTATACTTCTGTACAATCCAAGGTCCCAAACCAGGGAATAGTACTGTCCTTTTGGATGATGGTTTTTCCTACTTCCTGTGAAGGCAATCAAGACTGTTACTCACAGACATGTCCACATGATCTAGATAATCTCGTATTGTGATTCTTCATGGTGATTCTAGGTTGTCTCAAGTTGAAAATTAAAAGCAACCATCATAAGGTCCCAGCACTTTGGGAATACAAGGAACCTGTAACTGTAAATGACTCTATCTACTGGTCATCTGCTTGTCTGCTGCCACCAGTTGTCAAATGTTAAAGCACATGAAAACATCCAAAGACCAGCATAGGAAGACTTTCCTTTCATGTAGAGGAAAAAGACCCAACCACCTCATGATAATGCTCTTCCAAAATTTCAGAGAGGTAAACATGGTTAAATGACTTCATTATAGTCTTCCTTAATAAAATATGATAAATTTTCTTTTAAGAAGTGATTATACATGCTCATGGTCACATGATACACAGAACATAAATATATAAGTTAAGTGCTGAGGCCTGTAGACATTTGGTTCATGCTTACTACCTATTTCTTTTGTTGCTGTAACATGCCTGCCAGCCATTAATGCAGAAAAACAACTTCACCAGGAGCAGAATCATGCTTACTACATACCCAGTTATGTTCCATATGTTTTGAGGTTGGTTAATCTTAGCAATTCCATGACTATAAGCTTCACATTAAGCCCATCAAGTAAGAGGTCAATATGAACTGTTATGTAAAAAATGGCTTGAGTCAGGATTAACCACAAGGCAACACTTTCGACCCCTGTATATGAGCTCATTGTAGTTGTTTGTTTGTTTGTTTGTTTGTTTGTTTTAGCCTTTATAAGCTGGCCCTGAGAATTGTCACACACAGAGTTGAGCTGTTGCCATGGTCAATCACTCTTGGAGTGTGCATTCAATAAACTGTCCCTAGTTTTGGCTGAGATTGGTCTTTGGTTTGTAGGGCAACTCCTGGATCCCTCCTGGAAGGAAAGAGGCATTCAGATGAAACCAACCCAACCAACACCCTGATCTTGAACTGTTAGCCTAAAGATTTTTCTCTTTAGAAAATCAATTTCTGTTGTTTAGATTCCCAGTCTTTGTTATATGGCTCCAGAAACTTAATACTAGATGGCAGCCATTACTGTATTCTTTGCTTTATCTACAAATGAAGGGCAAGGTTTTATATTCTTTTGGAAAATTCAGGAAGCTGGAAACCTGACAGTCATTTTACTCCAACTCTTGTCAAATAATTGTGAAATTGAAAATCAAGTAAATATCTCAGGTAAAAATGTCACAAAACTGGCTAATAGGCAAATTGTTTTACTGTGGGCTTCCTTGTATTCTTCCCCAGTGAGTCTGCTGTCATTTTTAATCTTATTTTTTCCATTTATTTACCTAAAACCATAGATAAATTTCTCTATCGCTTTGGTTTAGTTTTCAATGGTAAAATATGGAGAATTGTGACTATATAATGTTGTCAATGTGAAAAGAATATTTATTATGGAAACGGGTCACATATAGGCAATATCTGAAAGTTGACATATTTGGGAGATTTTTTTTATTGGATACATTGAAGTAAATAAACTAGCTCATATAGTTAAGGTATTTGCATTAATATTTTAATCATAATTAAGGATTGAGTAGTTTTAAGCTCTAAAATAAAGCTATAAAATTGAAAATTTGAAATAACTGATTTAATTGTACTTTTAATTAATGTAGAAGTAAGATAATTAGTCATGTAATGTACATGTAGAAATTTAATATACAAAAATGGTTACAAAACATGCTAGCCTTCTTAAAATTTAAGATATTAATAAGTAAACATTAATATATGATGATTAAAAGAAGCGTTTAATTTCAAGAAAGGCTTGGACTCATCTCTTTTGACTCATGCATTTTCTAATGAACTCTCCTTGTTCTAAGGGTTTTTAGCAGCTGAACATAGACATTAGATTTTATAGGTACAAAATTTTGCTTAGTGCTAAAGTACACACAATGTACCTTTGCTGGAGGCATGATTTTAGTTTTTAGAAAGCCCTGGTGTGGAATGTACTTTCAGTGATATAAAAGTAAAACCAGCAGATAAGCAAGCACTAGGCAACACTAAGCAGTATTCCTTTCCAAACACTCCCCTGAGATGTAACTACTCTGTTTCATTTCGCCTAAAGGAATCATGCAATATTCTTCTCAAAACTATTTAACTAGCTCAAATTCAAATGATAATACAGAACAACAAAGAGTAAATATGGAGACAAGTTACAACCACTGGATATGGCCTGATGTTTCAATCTGTTTGTGCAAAGCCAAAATGTCAATGTGTTTAAGCCCATTATAATGATATTTTTAGTTATAATACATTAAAACAATATACTAAGGATATCTTGCTTACATTAGTTTTTTAAAAACAAAGATCCTGAAATGATATATTCCATAAATTTATATGTAATAATCTCACCATTTCCATTTAATTTTATTTTGATCTGCAAATAATCAAAACAAGTTAAAGACCATCTTTCCATATAAAACAATCATTTAGATTAGTAGAAATTAGTAAAAATATTAGTAGTAAATTAGGAGAAATATTTTAACAAGTTTGTTATAACACAAATCTGCACTCCACTCAACTGTAGAATGGTTTTGTGCATACCTCTTGTAGTTCTTTGCCTTGTTACTGTAACAAAGTATTTGGCAAATCAAATTCAGAAAGAAAGGGTTTATTTTTGTCTCAAAGTTGTAGCACACAGTTCCTCATGGCAGAATGAATGCATGTACTCAACTCACTTTCGATTTATTCAGTTCAGGACCCCAGCCCATGAAGAGGTGCTGCCTACACTTGAACTGAGTCTTCCCAGTTCAATTAAACTAATCTAAACAATCTCTCAAAAACATGACCAGAGGATTCTAGATCCTACTACATTGACAATCAATATAAACCATCACAATATTAAAACTACTTACATTGATTTTAATGGAATGCTGATAAAATATAAAACTGTAATACATGACATTGATTGCTAAAAAACAAGTCAGTAATGTCAAATTCTATCTATAATGTTATATTAACCAATAATGATCCTACCTCTTATATTTGCAAGCATCTCTAATACACCCATTTTAAAATATAGAAATAATTCCCCAGTCTGTTTTTAGCATATATCAATCACTAAAGACAAATCATTCAGTCATTTTATGAAGTTTATGTATAGTGAATGCTGTGACATCTTCAGTAAAATATTCACACAATCTATTCTTTTGCTAAAGGTTTTTGAATAATTACAGGTGTTTGCTCATTGAGTTTTAACTGCTGCTTAAGGGAATGCCATTACCTGCACAATTTCCTGCTTTCAATTTCCTGTCCTTGTGAGAACTGTTGCTATAAACTGTAAACATTTTTCATGCATCTCCTGTTCACCTGTGTATTATACTCTGAGGAGTAATAATGTTTAAGCATTCAGATAAATGCACAGAGCTCCACAAAAGAATTTCGGCTAGTTTCTAAAACAAACATAAAAATTACATATTTATTTTGTGAACATCAGTACAGTCATTTTCTTCATGATGCCTACCATGACAAATGATATGAATTACGGTGTTTTTATGGCTTTTATTAGCATCTTTGAAATTAAAATAATTTTAGCCTCTGGAGTGAGTCAGTCTGCTCTGAGCATCCTGCTATCCCACGGAGACCTCCATTTCCTTATCCCTCTTTAACTTCTCTGCCATCTTCATCAGACCTTTGGATCCTGAACCACAGAGGTAAGATTCCCTTGCCCCACCCATATTCTCTGCTTGCTGAGTCTTCGGGGCACACCAAACTGCACTGAGGAGCCTGCAAGCCATTCTGCTCTCACCTCATTTTCCACCTTCATTGGACCTGTGGCTCGTGAACCAGACAGATCTTGGGATCCTGATCCATTGAGAACTGCAGATATGGAAACATACAGTCCAAGAACACCCACCAGATGACTGCCACACCAAGACCCATCGAGGTTAATTCTCTTCCCAGTACCTACTATAACAGGAACATCGAGAAACTAAAGCCAACTAGATGGCTAAAGGCCCTCGAAAGAACACAATCAACAAAAACCAGGACAGTAGGCCACCTTCAAAGCACAGGTATCCTATAGCAGCAATCCTGGATATCCTAACAAAACCGAAGCATAAGAAAATGACCTTAAATCCAATCTTATAAAGATGATAGAGGCCTTTAAAGGGAAAATGAGTAAATGCCTTAAAGAATTACAAAAAAGGTATAGCTGGGTCCTCAGTTAGTATTATGTCCATTTTTCTGAGGATCCGCCAAACTGATTTCCAGAGTGGTTGTACCAGCTTGCAATCCCACCAACAGTGGAGGAGTGTTCCTCTTTCTCCACATCCTCACCAGCATCTGCTGTCACCTGAGCTTTTGATCTTAGCCATTCTGACTGGTGTGAGGTGGAATCTCAGACTTGTTTTGATTTGCATTTCCCTGATGACTAGGGATGTTGAGCATTTCTTTAGGTGCTTCTCAGCCTTGCGAATTTCCTCAGTTGAGAATTCTCTGTTTAGCTCTGTTCCCCATTTTTTGATGGGGTTATTTGGTTTTTTTGGAGTCTAACTTCTTGAGTTCTTTGTGTATATTGAATATTAGCCCGCTATTGGACATAGGATTGGTTA
>CM052705.1:66454401-66468085 GCA_028551405.1 Uromys caudimaculatus | reverse complement strand
ACATCTATGGATCCATGGTTCGGACCACATATGTGGCAGAGGAGGGCCTCGTTGGCCATCAGGGAGAGAGGAGAGGCCCTTGGGCCTGAGGGTGTCAGAGGCCCCAGTAAAGGGGAATGTCAAGGTGGGAATATGGTAATGGGTATGTGGGTGGGTGGGAGGTGGAATTCCCTCATAGAAGCGGGGAGGGGGAAGGGATACAGGGTTTCCAAAGAGGAGACATTGGAAATGTAAATAAAGTATCAAAAAAAAAAAAAAACCAACAACAACAACAACAAAAAAAAAACAGTAATAAATGTTAGCTAAACTAAAAAAAAAAAAAAAAAAGAATTACAGAAAAATACAATCAAACAAATAGAGGTCTTTAAAGAGGTAACAAATAAATCCTTTAAATATATACAGGAAAATACAATTAAACAGGTGAATGAAATAAGTCAAACTGTGCAAGATCTGAAACAGGAAATAGAAGCAATAAAGAAAGTACAACTGATGGAATCCTGGAGGTGGAAAGCTAGGGAAGAGAATAGGAACAACAGATGCAAGCATCCCCAACAGAGTACAGGAGATGGAAGAGAGAATCTGAGACATGGAAGATATATTAGAAGAAATTGACACATAAATCAAAGAAAATGTTAAATCTAAAAAATTCCTGACACAAAACATCCAGTAAATTTGGGATACCATGAAAAGACTATCTAATGATAATAGGAATGGAAGAGGGTGAAGAGTCTCAGCGCCAAGGCCCAGAAAAATATTTTCAACAAAATCATAGAAGAAAACTTTCCCAACCTAAAGAAAGAGATGTCTATAAACATACAAGAAGCATATTGAACACATATTAGACTAGACCAGAAAAGAAAATGTTCCTACCACGTAATAATCAGAGCACATTATCTACAGAAAAACAGGAATAATATTAAAAGCAGCAAAGGAAAATGACCAGGTAACATACACAGGCAAACCTATCAGAATTCCACCTGAGTTTTCAACAGAGACACTAACAGCTAGAAGGACCTGGACAGATATCTTAAAATCTCTAAAAAAAAAAAAAAAGAAAGAAAGAAAGAAAGAAAGAAAGAAAGAAAGAAAGAAAGAAAGAAAGAAAGAAAGAAAAAAAAGAAAAAAAACACATAGGCCAACCTACAATACTATACACAGCAAAACTCTCAATCACATTGATAGAGAAAACAAGACATTTCAAGATAGCAATTCTGCTTGTCACCCCCCTTTCTCTCAACATCACAAGTCTGCAGGTCTGCCAGATAATCTGCTGCCCATATTCTTTTCCTGATTTCTTTCTCAGTCCATTTTTGTTTGTATAGAGAAAGACTATGGCTTTTTGAATGTTTATTTTTTTAACCTGCTACTTTACTGAGTTTTTAAATCAGTTGTAGGAGTTTCCTGGTAAAACTTTTAGGGTCAATTATGTATACTTTCATATCATATCATCTGCAAATAAAGATATTTGATTTCTTCCTTTTTAATTTGTATCTATTTAATCTTCTTCAGTTGTCTTATTGTTCTAGCTAAGACTTCAGATACTCTATTGAGTAGATATGGAGTGGACCAAGTTCTCTTATTTCTTATTTTAGTGGAATTGATTTCAGTTTCTCGCCACTTAAGCTCCTAAATAGTTGAGAATGAGACCTATTGATTTATTCAACAAGCTTTAAGCATAATAACTGAGAGATATTCCTAATCTTCTGTGCTGTCTAGCTACTTCCCAGCCTCATATCTTGAATTAGTTACATTTAGTCTCTCCTTGACTGCTCTGACATAGCTGTCTGTCCACACTGGAGAACTCCTTTGGTGAGTCTTCCTCATGCCTGATGGCAATCTCCTCCTCCTCCCCCTCCCCCTTCTCCTCCTTCTCCTCCTGCTCCTCTTCCTCCTCCTCCTCCTCCTCCTCCTCCTCCTCCTCCTCCTCCTCCTCCTCCTCCTCCTCCTCCCTCTCCTTCTTCTTGACTATCACTTGCCTCTTGGCAAACTATTTTTCCTTGTTCTTCTCCCTCAGACCTCTGACTGTGATCAGAAGTCTGGTCTTTTTACCTCTTCTGCCCAGTCATTGGCTTTTCTGCCTGTTATTAACCAATAGGAGATGATTGGGGGGACATTCTTTACACTACATTGATACAGGACATTCTTCAATATTCATGGCAATGCTCATGCCCAGACTGTAACTAGAGCTCAGACAGAAGTCAGCATCTGAACACACAGTTCCTCCGCCAATAGTGTCATCTGAGTTAGTTCCATTTGTCATGGAAAATATCATAGAAAGAACCTATGTCTGTCATGTTTAGATAGGCTTTGAGAAATGTTCTGATTTCTAAAAATGTGTTTTCTACAAATTATGTTCAAATTGATGCTAGGCCAGAGCTAAACAATGAAGTTAAATTATTCCTACCTGTGAGTCCACTGCTATACAAATGTACTTTTCCTAGAACCAGAAAATCCATCTGTCATCTTTATACTTCACCTATGAGAACATCTCTATTATGTTTTACAAATGAATTTTGATTACAGGAGGATATTGAAGAAACAGGTATCCTTATGTAAGATATCTGGGTTTCATAGGTAATGGGAATGAAAACACATGGTTTAACATGTAGATGGATGTTGAAGGATTTAATGACCATCCTAATAGACAGAACAGTATGGGACATACTTATTACATACAACTTTTAACTCATACAGAAAACAGCTCAGCAATTTAAATGTTAAAATATAATCCTTAAAGGAAACAAAACATTTTTGCCTGAACATTACAATTTCTAAAACCATTTAGATAAAGGAGTTTTCCAATATTTATGCCCATCTTATGGGAAAACTAATTATCCAGTGCAAAGTACTTACGATCACTTCAGATAATTAACTGCTGGTGCCTGTTGAGCATCAGTCAACACTGTTACACACAATTATATGACAGACAAGAAGATTGCCATGGTCCCCAGAGGCTCACCCTTGCCTGTGGGAAGCAACAAGCTCTTCTCCCACATCCTGAAGTAGAAACTAGCAAGGTGTTTACTGTGCTCACATAATTGTTAGCTGTGAGATCCCCTGGAGCCTGTGAGCACACCACATTTACCTAAGGCTGTTGATACAGAACTTACAAGCAGACTGCCAAAGGCAGGCTTGCTGGGATCCATTCATGCAAGTTATAGTACTGGATATTTGGAGTTTTATGGTTGTTACTGTTATAGGTGTTTTTGCTTGCCCCTAAACTAAATTTCAAGGTTATTATTTTGGAACAGACAAAAATCTGTTTTTATAAGAAAAAATTAACAATCACTTCTAAGAAAACAAATGTGCCCAAAAGATACACAAAAGTAGCAATAATTTTCATCATGTTGAGATTCTAAAGCATTTGTTCTAAAGAAGGTTGATAAGATTTATTCACACCTTCAAGTTCCGTACAACCTAAGAAATTATAAACTACAAATTCATCCCTGAGCTGCAGGTTCAGTGCTTGTTTTAAAATTATCTGCAAGGTATGCAGGCAGTATGCACTGCGCAGGTTGTTAAGACACAACAGGCTTCACAGCTATTAAGGTCTCACCAAAGCAAATGTTATTTAAACAGATGTTATTTCAGTTTAAATTTAAATAAATAAGAATTCAGTGACACATAAGCCTATGCAGCTCCATATGAGTGCCCAAGTAGCACAGACACAGAACACTGTCACCACTGCAAGAAGCTCAGATGCAGCTACTAGGTCTGCACAGTTTTCATGTAAAATATTCCTATGGTTTTATGACCGCTTAGAGATGAAAATTTTTATTCTTATAACTTAGAATATTTTATATTTGTCATGTCATACTCTTGGTTTTTTATTGTTATTCTTAAATTTTTTATTATGTGTATGCATGTGTGCACATGTGTGTGCATATATACATGTGGATACATGACTGTATATGTGTTTGTGTGTGTGTGTGTGCATGCTTGTATATAAATGTGTGTATGTCTGAATGCATGTACACGTGTGCTTTTGTGTTTGTGTGCATGTGTGTATGTGTTTGTGTGTGTGTGTGCGTGTGTATGTGTTTGTGGCTCAAAAGATGACTGTAAGAAAGTTAGCTTTCTCTCATTCTATAGTGGGTTCCAGTATGAAACTCAGTATTTCAGAATTGTGAGGCACAACCCTTACAAGTAGAGGTAAGTCACCAGCCCTCACCTAATGGCATTTACATTTTGTTTCCTTAGCATGTTATAAATTACAAGTGCTTTACTCCAGCCAGCAATAACTAAAAGTATTTGTGTATGCTTTCAGTAACACTGCTGAAGAGCCACTGCAATAAGACTGGCCTTTCAGAATAAAGTAAATTCAAAAATAAGCTTAATGGGCTTGAAGGGAAATGTTTGAATTAATTAAGAGCTGGAGATATGGTTCAGAGATTAAGAACCCTGGGTTTTCTTCCAGAGGACCTGAGTTTAGTTCAAAGCACCCACATGGTAACTATCAATGACTCTAGTCCCAGGGGATCTGAAGCCCATATCTAGCCTCCAAGGGCACCAGGCATGCACATGGTACAGAGACAGCATGTAGACAAAACATATAAATAGAATTAACTTGAAATGTTTAAATTATTTAAAATGAAAACATTTATACAACTATACTAATGCTTAATTACAGTAATACTTAGGAAATTTTCCCAATTTCATTGAAATAAATGAAGCATTGTCTTCAGACACAAATTTAAGAAAATACTAAAAAAAGTTTTAAAAACTAAGCATTATTTAAATATTTGATTAACTTTCATTAGTTATTTAATTTAAAACTACATATTTTAAATGAATGCGAAAATATGTGAAAATAAAGGCAGCACCTCTCATTATATGCCTCAGTTCGTTTTCATCACTATGACCTGTTAAACTGTCTTCTTTCCAAATCCATAACAATAGGAAAAATAAAAGTAAAATAATGCATTATAATGTGTCAGAGTCTCAAATGGCCTAAGAAGTCTCATAATATACAGGTATGTATATGTTGTTATAAAAATATGGAAGCCGTTAGTTTTTGTTCACTTTGGAATTGCATTTATTTATTTGAATTGTGCATACACGTTCTGTAGATCCATGTTCGATGTCATCTGTGTGGAGATCAGACGGATCAGTTTTGTCTTTCCACCATGTGGGTCCTGGGGATCAGATTCAAATCATTAGGCTTTGCAACTGTTTGTTTACAGCCTGCACTGTTTTGCCAGCATGCTGCTTGTGGGAGGCCAAGAAAGCCCTGAGTAGATGTGTAAAGAGCCAATGTAGTCTTGAGTAAACATGGATTGTTGACATGGGCACTTGCATGTCAATGGCCAGTGCCTAAGATGTATCAGAAATTGGAAAAACCTTATGAGGATGAGGCTCCAAGGGATGGCAAAGACCTCTGGTCCAAGTACAAATGTCTAATGTGTGTGGATTTACTAATGTTTATGAATGATTGACCAGTATGAACACACAGTAACAGATGCCACTTCATCCTCTGATGTGGACAGCCTGAGACTGCTGGCTTACAGAGACCTCCTATGAAGACAAGCTAACCCCTCCCTGTGTACAGTACAAAATAAACACACTAAGGTGGCAGGTTGCTGGTGCAGCTCCATCAGAGTACACACAACCCATCTGACCCCTGCTTTCCTTTTCAGATACATTATCAAATATTAACATTTCAATTTTGTACCAGGGAATTGGTACATTGCAACTTTTACACCAACTAAAAATAGTCTTTGTATAAATGCAAAATATATTAGAAACACACTAGGTTATATATAAGAATCAAAATATTTTACACATCACTCTACCTGTTAATTATATTTTAGAAAACCATAATAGAAAAATATGATGCTTGTATATATATATTATAAAATCATGACACATGACAAAAGATAAAAACAGTATCTGTCTATACATCCAGGCCTACAGCAGGCTCTAGAAGAAAAATTTCAACCTGAAGAGGTTAACCACACCTGTAACCCAGGCCCAAAGAAGTTAAACAAGACCCTAAGAAGTTAAACAAGAAGGAAGGCCCAAGTGAGGAGACTTAAATTCCACTTAGAAGGAGAAACAGAATAATCTTGGAAGGCAGAGGGAGGAAGGGGCATGGATCAGAGAGAAGAAGGAGAAGAGAAAGGGGAGCAGGATCAGGTATAGGGGAAGACAGAGGCCCAGAAGGCCTGGAGATGAATGGAAATATGTAGCTGCTGGGGCTGGGGTGGGGGTAATTTCTAGAAAGTCCCAGAGACCTTGTATGGAGGATGCTCCCAGCACTCAATATGAGTGACTTTAGCTGAAATGATAGCAGTGCTGATATGGAACCTCAAGAGACCACCTCCAGTAGCCAGACAGAACCCCCAGTGGAGGGATGGGGACACCAAACCATCCACAAAACTTTTTACCCTAAATTGCTTCTATCTAAAAGAAATGCAGTGGGGAAATGGAGCAAAGACTGAAGGAATGGCCAACCAGTGACTGACCCAACTTGTGATCCATCCCATCAAGAGGACCCAACCCTGACACTATGTTGTGCTTGTAGACAGGAGCCAAGCATAGTTGTCCTCTGAGAGACTCTACCAGCAGCTGACTGAGACAGATGCAGATATTCACAGTCAAGCATTAGCTGGTGGTCAGGGATCCCTATGGAACAGTTAGGGGAAGAACTGAAGGAACTGAAGGGAATGGCAATCCCATAGAAAGACTAACAGTGTCAATTAAACTGTAACCCTGGGAGCTTCCAGAGACTGAACCACCAACCAAAGAGTTTGCACAGGCTGGCCGGAGGAGGCCCTGAGACATATGTAGCTGAGGCTGCCTTGTCTACACATGGTGAGAGAGGATGTGCCTAAAGTCCTGTAGAGACTTGATGTCCCAGGGTGGGAGGATACCCTGGGGGTCACTCTCTCAGAGGTGAAGGGGAGGGGAATGGGGTAAAGAACTCTGGGAGGAGGGCTGAGAAGGGCAACATTCCCTTTGGCAATGTTAAAAAATATGCTTGCTGTCTCTAAGAATCAAGGGTCTGGGGTCATGGGATGCCAATTTATGGGATCATCAAAAGGGAACTAAGGGGAAGGTGGTAGATGACTGAATTGATATGTAAATAAAAGACTAGACTTTCAATCTGTAAGAGATGAGCTATCCAGAGAGATTTTAGAATTCCATTAAAAAGCTGTTCTGAGATTGAGCAATCTGAAAAACTGTCTCAAGCAGAACATAGGTCATCAGATTGTAATTCCACAATTTGACTTTGAGTCGTTTGTTTTGCCATTCTCAAACACCCCTTCCTCAGAACTCATTCCCAATCTGAGGCTAATCCTTGGCATTATTGCAACAAATATTTGCAAAGAAGTGTGGACAAAAGGGCATACTGTGAGATACACTGTGACACACTACCATTTCCAAAATGAGATTTGTTTTTCTTTCCTCTGTTGGGGTGGAGGTTGCAGGATAGAAGGAAATATGAATGGATTTGCTGTGCATGATGTGAAATTCACAAAGAGCCAAGGAAAAGTTAAAAAAAATAATGTCTTGGATTAACTTTAACCACGAAAGTGAAAGACATGCGTGATATTAATTTTAGGGCATGGAACAAAGAAACTGAAGAAGATATCAAAAGATGAAAAGAGCTTCCATGCTCAGGAATTAGTAGAATAATTATAGTAAAAATAGCCATCTTACTGAAATCTGTACAGATTAAATGCAACCCCCATCAACATTTCAACACAATTCTTCATAGATCTTGAAACACCTATTTTAAGCTTCTTATAAATACACAGAAACCCAGAATAGCTAAAATAATGCTAAATTATCAAAGAACTTCTGGAAGTATCACCAGTCTGAGGAAATTTTAAGGCAGGGCAGCAGCTCGATTATGTCGTGGCTCTCACTGGAAGCAGGTACCTGATTTATGTAAGAGTTATCTGTGTTGATATTAGAATTTTGAATGTTTTTCCAAACTTTCACTGTCATACAACTAATTATACATGTATCTTATATAAGAAAGAAAATCATGTAAGTATTTTAAGAGAACATTTTTATTAAAAGTTCAGGCATTATTTCCCCTTTTCACTACATTGAGTCAAAAGAAACAATATGTGAGACTGTGCTCCTTAGGAAAAGATAAGGCAATATGCCAAACTCGGAGTCAGTCATCTTTTATAGCCGCCGTGATTTGTCCTTTCTCTTGGAAGTATGATAGGAGAGAGAGGAAGGAAAGAAGGGAGAGGAAAAGAGTGATAGATGTAGAAGATGAAAGAAAAGAAGGAAGAAAGAAAAGAAAGAGACAGAAGGTAAGAAGGCAAAAGTAAAGGAAGGGAAGGAAGAAACCCATTTCATCTCATAATGTTCTTGATGAGAACAGAAAAGAGTTTTGATTTTGTTAAAATCGAATCTTTCTATTCCATCTTCTACCCATCAGAATGCCACAGGTCAAAATTTCAAGTGACAGCTCATGCTGGCGAAGACATAGAGCAAGGATAATACTCCTCTGTTGCTGGTGGGAGTATGAATTTGTACTGTCACTTTGGAAGTCAACTTGGAGTTTCCTCAGAAAATTGGGAATAGATCTATCTCAAGATCCAGCTATACTTCTCCTGAGCACATATTCAAAATAATCTCCACCATTCCACAAGAGCAATTAATCAACTATGTTCATAGCAGCTTTATTCATAATAGCTGGAAACTCAAAGCATCTTAGTTGTCTCTCAACCAAAGAATGGATTAAAAAATGTGGTACATTTGCACAATGTAGTATTACTCAGCTATTAAAAACAGAGACATCATGAATTTTGTATCCAAATGGATGGAATTAAAAATAATCATCCTAAGTGAAGTTATCAAGACCCAGAAAGACAAACATGGCATGTACTCACTTATAAGTAGATATTAGTCGTAAAGTAAAGTATAGCCATGGTACAATCCACAGACCCAAAGAGGCTAAGTAATAAGAAAGGCTCAAGGGAAGAAACTTGAATCTCATGGAGAAGAGGAAATAGAATCGGCATCATCATGGGTGGATCAAGAAGGGGAATGGACAGTTTTGTGGGTGGGGATGGAAACAGAAGGAATGGGATGGGGTCAGGATGGAGGATAAGAGTAGTGGGAGAGACAACTGAATTGGAATTGGCTCATCTCTGGAATGAGCTAGAACCCTAGATTCATGGAAAGTCCCAGGAATCTGTGAAGGTTACCCTAACTAAGAAACCTAGGAATGGGAGAGATAGAGCCTGAATTTGCCACCTCCTGTAACAAAGCAAGACTTCTAATGAGGGACTGGAAAAAATCCAGCCACAAAACCTTTGTCCTACTATTTGTCCTACATACAAGATGTGCAGGGGTAAAGATGGAATAGAAATTGAGAAAGTAGTCAACCAATGACTGATCCATCTTGAGACCCATGCCATGAGAGGGAGCCTACCCCTGACACTGTTAATGGTATTCTGATATACTTGCAGACAGAAGTCTAGCATAACCATCATTAAAGAGTCTTCACCCAGCAACTAGTAGAAACAGATGCAGAGATCCATAGCCAAACATTAGGCAGAGCTTGGAGAATCTTTCAGAAGAGGTAGAGGAAGGATTGTAGAAACCAGAGGAGTCAAGGAAACTACAAGAGAACCTATGGAACCAACTAATCTGGGCCAATAGAGGCTCACAGAGATTGATTGAAGCACCAAATAGGTAACATGCATGGGAAGAACTTAGTTCTTCTGAATATATGTAATATATTCCTTAGTTTGGTCTTCATGTGGGACTTCTAACACCAGGAGCAAGGGCTTCTTTTGCCTCCCTTTAGGATCCTTTCTCCCTACAGGGCTGCCTTTTCTGGCCTTAACAAGAGAAGATGTGCTTAGTCTTACAGAAACTGGATATGCTAAGGCTAGTTGATATCCATGGGCAGCCTCCCCTTTTCTGAAAAGAAAGAGAGAATATGTGGATGGGGAGAGAGGAGGTGGAAAGGGAGAAATAGGAGGAGAAACTGGTCAGGATGTAAAGTTAATTAATTAATTAAAATTAAATATATTAAAAAGGAAAAATATCTTAATATTCTATATAAGTATGAGTTCATAATAAAGCACAGAGGCTGACTCGAGTAAAAGTATGTTTCAATTGTACTTCACGTTGAGCTGGCCAGCTTCCTACAAACCTCTAATTTGATGAACAGATGTAAAGAAAATTAGGAACTCAGACTTGGATATATGGTAACTGTTGTTAAACTAATGTGTTCATTACTCAAGCAAAACAACTTATAGTATATTTGGTAGTGATAAAATTTGAGCTTTTATGAAAAAAATTAGAATTTTAAAAAACTTTTTTTTGACTATCTAAGGTGCTATTAAACTTGAACATTTTTCAGAGGAGATCAATGTGGCATTTACAGATCATATTAACAGCTATGATCTTGTTAATGTTGCAGAATAAGGTGTGTTAACAATTTTGTAGATCTGCCTAACTCAGCACATTGCTGCTTCCCTGTGATAAGTAATATATTATTCTCAAAGCAGGAGAAATATCCCTGTGTTTTGATAAAATAGCATAAGAAATGTTCAGAGACAAGGCTTCAAATTCCATGCTCCCTCAAATGCCAAAAAGATTATACTTTTTTAATATGGCTAAAATACCCAAATGAGGATTTCTATAATTTAGTGTGTGTTATTTGAATGTAACATTATTTTCAACCATACAGCCCATTTCTTGTGAATTTAAACTTAAAACAATCTTACACATAAATAAAATCTGAAAGTAAACAGTATGATAATATGTATTAGACTGATGAATATAAGCGACCCAGATGCCATGAGTTGTTCCCTGCCCCCTGCACTCCATTTTTAAACCCTTAGCACTGCCTACAATCCAAGAGATCTGCTGGCATAAGGGACAACTGGGAGAATCCTCTCCCCCTACAATCCCCTGGCTTCTTGGTTTCCCTGGGGCATGCTCAGCACTAGGGTCTCAGGGGTGAACTTCATCTTCTGGCCTAGTGTTCTCTTTGCACTCCCAGAGGTTTACTGGCACCAGGGATAACCAGCTCTGCTAGTGCCTGAACAACCAGGTTTGATGCAGCCCCAGGCTCCTTGCCCATCAGGCAGGCCTCTGTGAAAAACACCCAGAAGCTTTGAACTGTGCCCTGTTTCCTGAACTCTATTTTTTGGCCTACAAATTTGTCACCATTCCCTAAGACTTGCAGTCACCAGAGCCAACCAGGCAAAATCCCTCCCCTCCCCAACCACCTGCCTACCAAGCCCCCCCTAACCACACCCAAAAGCTGAAAATTTTACCCAGTCCCCTACAAAACATTTTCTGGCCCACAACACGGCCTACATTCCTGGATGCATGCCAGTACTCAAGACAACAAAAAGACTATCGGCCAGAGTGAGAACATAATCAACAAGAACCTGGGCAATGGTACAACCAGAGCCTAGCTATCCTAATATTGCAAGGCCTACGTAGCCTAAAACAGCTGAAGCATAAGAAAATTAGCTTACATCCAATCTTCTAAAGATGATAGAGGCCTTTAAATATTAAATGAATAAATCCCTTAAAGAAATCAGGAAAAACGATTAAACAGGTAAAGGAAACTAATAAAACTGTTCAAGACCTAAAAATGGAAATAGAAGCAATAAAGGAAAAGTATGAACTGATGGAATCCTGGAGATGGGAAACTTAGATAGGGGAACAGAAACTACTGTCATAAGCATCAGCAGCAGGATACAAGAGATGGAAGAGAATCTCAAGTTCAGAAGATACTATAGAAGATCTATAGATTGATGTATCTACATCAATCAAAGAAAACGTTGAATCTAAGAAGTTCCTGACACAAAACATACAAAAAATCAGGACACTATGAAATGACCAAACCTAAGAATAGTAGGAATAGAAGAAGGAGAAGATTAATAGCTCCAAGGACCAGAAAATATTTTCAACAAAATAATAGAAGAAAATTTCCACAACATAAAAAAATAGATGCCTACTAACTTACAAGAAACATAGAGAACAGCAGATAGATTGGACCCAAAAAGAAAATTCTCCTGCAACATAATAATCAAACTGCTAAATGTAAAGAACAAAGAAAGAATACTAAAAGGTGCTGCAAGGGAAAAGGGCCAGGTAATATATAAAGGCAGACCCATCAGAATTACACCTGATTTCTCAACAGAGACCCTTAACGCTAAGAGCCTGGGAAGATGTCTTGCAGTCTCTAAGAAACACCTGATGCCAGCCCAGAGTACTATACCCAGCAAACTTTCTTTCACCATAGATCAAGAAGACAAGACAGTTCATGACAAAAACAGTATTTATCCAAAAAACCAGTCATACAGAAGATACTAGAAGGAAAACTGCAATCCAAGGAGGTTAACTACACCTAAGAAAACACAGGAAATAAATAATTCCACATCAGCAAAACCAAAGTAATGGACACACACGCACCCTAAAACCACAAACCTAAAAATAACAGTATTCAATAATCATTGGTCATTAATAACTCACAACATCAAATGACTCAATTTCCCAAGACAGGCTAACAGAGTGGCTATGAAAATAGGATCAATCATTCTGCTATATACAAGAAACATGCCTCAGCAACAAAGAAAAACATTGCCCCAGAGTAAAGGGCAGGAAAAAAGATTTTCTAAGCAAACAAGCACAAGAAGTAAGCTGAAGTACTCATTATAATATCTAATAATAGACTATCAACCAAAATTAATTAAAAGAGATGGAAAAGAACAATTCATACTTATCAAAGAAAAATATCCACCAAGATGATGTCTCAATTATGAATGTCTATGCCCCAAGTGCAAGGGCACACACATTCATTAAAGAAATATTAAAGCTTAAACTGCACAATGAACCACACACATTAATAGTGGGAGATTTCAACACCCCACTATCACCAATGGACAGGTCATCCAGACTGAGAAATAATGGGACTAAACAACTTTAAGAATCAAGTGGACCTAACATATATCTACAGAATATTTCACCCAGTAGAAGAGAATATACCTTCTTCTCATCATTTCACAGAACCTTCTCCAAAACTGACCATACTCTTAGTCACAAAGCAAGCCTCAACAGATACAGCAAAATTGAAATAATCTTCTGTATCACACCACTTTGTATTAAGAAGGACATCAACAACAGAAAGTCTCTAAACTCATGAAAACTGAACAACTCTGTACTCCTTCTACTGGGTCAGGGAAGAAATAAAGAAAATAAAGAACTTCTTGATCTCAATGTAAATCAAGGCACAACATATCCAAATTTATGGGACACAATGAAAATGGTGCTAAATGGTAAGTTCATAGTACTAAGTACCTTCATAAAGAAATTGGAAAGATCACACCCAAACAGTGGGCAGGTGGGTGGGAGGTGGAATTCCCTCATAGAGGCAGGAATGGGGAGGGGATAAGGGGTTTCCAAAGAGGAGACCCAGAAAAGGGGAAACATTGGAAATGTAAATAAAGTATCAAAACTAAAAAAAAAATAAAAAGAAATGTTCAACATTCTTAGTCATCAGGGAAATGCAAATCAAAACAAGTCTAAGATTCCACCTCACACCAGTCAGAATGGCTAAGATCAAAAAACTCAGGTGACAGCAGATGCTGATGAGGATGTTGAGAAAGAGGAACACTCCTCTATTGTTGGTGGGATTGCAAGCTGGTACAACCACTCTGGAAATCAGTTTGGCAGACCCTCAGAAAAA
>CM052705.1:66440266-66454301 GCA_028551405.1 Uromys caudimaculatus | reverse complement strand
TATAATAGCCAGAAGCTGGAAACAACCCAGATGTCCCTCATCAGAAGAATGGATACAGAAAATGTGGTACATTTACACAATGGAGTACTACTCAGCTATTAAAAGCAATGACTTAATGAAATTTTCAGGAAAATGGATGGAACTTGAAAATATCATCCTGAGTGAGGTAACTCAGTCACAAAAGAACAAACATGGTATGTACTCACTGATAAGTGGATATTAGCCCAAAAGTTCGGAATACCCAATTTTCACTTTACAGTAACCGCTGGACTGAGAGTGAGGTCCGAGAGGGAGGAGTTGGAGATGGGACTGAAGGAGCTGAAGGAGTTTGCAGCCTCATGGAGGGAGCAACAGTGTCAACTGGCCTGACACCCCCCTCCCCGGTGCTCCTGGAGGCTGGACCACCAACCAAAGAATACACATCGAGGGACCCATGGCTCGGACCACATATGCGGCAGAGGAGAGCCTTGCTGGCCATCAGGGGAGGAGAGACCCTTAGGCCTGAGGGTGTTAGAGGCCCCAGTATAGGGGAATATCAAGGTGGGAATATGGGAGTGGGTGGGCGGGTGGGTGGGAGGTGGAATACTCTCATAGAGGCAGGGGAAGGGGAGGGGATGGGGGTTTCCAAAGAGGAGACCTGGAAAGGGGGAAACATTGGAAATGTAAATAAAGTATCATATAATAAATAAATAAATAAAAAGAATGGAAAGATCATTAAAAAAAAATAAGCAAACATAAGTAGTAATCAAACTCAGGGTTGAAATCGATCAATGGGAAACTAAGAGAACAATACAAAGAAGAACCAAAACTAAAAGTTGATTCTTTAAGAAAATCAGCAAGACAGACAATCCTTAGCCAAACTAATTAAAAGGCAGACAAAGAATATCCAAATTAACAAAATCAGGAATGAAAGGGGGACAAAATAACAGATACTGAGAAAATCCAAAAAATCATTACGTCTTACTTCAAAACCCTGTATGCCACAAAATTGGGAAATCTAAATTAAATGAATCATTTTCTTAATACATACCAATTACTAAAGTTGAATCAATATCAGATAAACAATTTAAGTAGACCTATAACACCTAAAGAAATAGAAGAAGTCATTAAAGTCTTCCAACCAAAAACACACAAACAAACAAACAAACAAAAAGCCAATGGCCAGATGGTTTTAGTGCAGAATTCTACCAGACACTCAAAGAAGAGTTAATACCAATAACTGAACAAACAATTCCACAAAATAGAAACAGAAGGAACATTGTCATATTCATTTTATGAGGCCACAGTCACCCTGAAACCTTAACCATACTACAGAACATTAGTAATAAAAATCCCCGAAGTGTTTGCATAAAACCAGACAATGTGATCAATGAAATATGATCAAAGACATAGAAATAAACCCCCACACTTATGGACACTTGAGTTTTAACAAAGAAGACAAATCTATACAATGGAAAAAAGAAGTCTCCTCAACCAGTGGTGTTGGTCTAACTTGATATCTGTATTAGAAGAACATAAATAGATCAATATTTATTACCTTGACAAAATTCAAGTCCAAGTGAATTAGTGACATTAACATAAACCAGGATAGACTAAATCTGATAGAAGAGAAAGTGAGGAATGCCCTTGAACACATTGGCACAGGAGACAATGTTCTGAGTAGAACATCAATGGCTTAGGCACTAAGATCAACAATTGATAAATGGGACCTCATGAAACTACAAAGATTCTATAAGGCAAAGGACACTGTTAATAGGACAAGATAGCAGCCTACAGATTGGGAGAGCTACTGAGAGAGGCAAAATCGATTTTTTTCAATGGACTGACAGTGGGTACATTAACCATATTGCAGTGCAGGCCTCCTGTTCAGAAGTAGTTGAACACAAGTAGGACTCTATGATTTGGGGTGTGTAGGACTCTATGATTTGGGGTGTGTGTGTGTGTGTGTGTGTGTGTGTGTGTGTGTGTGTGTTCTGTTTTGTTTTCACTTTTCTTTTTCTTTTCAAGAGAAAACACTAACAGAGTTGAGTAGGCGATGGGAAAATTTTGTTAGGTCAAAGAATATAATCACAATATATTGTATGAAATTCTCAAAAATTAAAAGAAACATAAAAATGTTCCCTCATGCAAAAAGAGGCTAAAACTTGAAGATACTGTTGATAAGATGTCAGGAGCATTATTATATATTCTAAGAAGTGACTCTATGCTGACAACCCAGATACTTTTAAAGCCAGTTATCATGTTAAGAAAATAGTAGAAAAACAGCAAGATTAAACAATGAATCTGAGTAGAGGTCTAGACTGAAAGTTCATCTGCAATATCTTTCAAATAAGTGGAAAAGTTAGCTGAAATGTTGCAGTGAGAAACCCAAGATAATTATCAACATCATTATTTAGTGTGAACTTATTCTCATTTAAACTGATTCCTGAAACGTAGATAAACTGTAAGGCAGTCATTATATATCTCACTATTTTTTTCTGCAACATGATTAACTAAAATCTGTAAAGTCTTCATTTATTAAAGGACCCAAAACAGGAGTTGTGTACTTTAAAACATCTAATTATGTTTCTAACAATTTAATCCACAAGAATTAGCTCAAATTGGTTAACATTATTGCTTGTATTTTTTTGTTATTGTTGTTTTGTTTTGTTTTTGTTTTTCGAGACAGAGTTTCTCTGTATAGCCCTGGCTGTCCTGGAACTCACTCTGTAAACCAGGCTGGCCTCAAACTCAGAAATCTGCCTGTCTCTGCCTCCCAAGAGCTGGGATTAAAGGCGTGCGCCACCACTGCCCGGCATTGCCTGTGTTTTTAACCTCCTTATTCTATCTCTGATATTCTATGAATTCTTAAGGAAGAAAGAATAAGATCTCCAAACATTCTTTGGATTTGTCTCCTTAGTTTTTCTCAATTTTGCTTCATGTGGTTCAAAGTTTGGTTATTAGGTAATGCATATTTATGATTGCTATTTCTTTCTGATGAATTAATTGGACTATTACCAATTTGGAAATATTCCACTTTATTTCTGGTAACACTTTCTTCTGGATGTCTAGCTTGACTTTTATTAATCTAGCTGCTCAAGCTTTCTATGCTTTTCTTTGCTATATATATATTTTTTATTTCCATTTGCAGATGGTATATATCTTTATATTTAGTCTATCAATTAAGCTAAAATATATGTGATACATGTAATTAGATACTGCTGTTTTGAAATATCAAAGCCCTTACATTGGATAGTCAAATAAAATTTTTGTAGCAGGTTTTAGGTTTGCATCTATCAGTTTGCTGATTTCAGTATACATATAATTTGTTGCTGGTCCTGTGTGTGATCTTTTTTCTAATAGAGTTAGATGAACTGCCATTTCAGTGCTTTTCTTCGTTTTTCTATTGCCATCTAAACATTAATTGGCATGAGGTTCGTAGCAGTTGCTTCAGGCAAGATTAGAGCATGTGTCCTGAATTTACACTATATCGTTTACTAGCAAATTATGAATCTTTATTTTTTCCAATAATGTATTTTTATATTCACTTCAAATCACAATCACAGCCCCCTTCCCTCCTCTCTTCCTACTCCCACACTTTCAAATCCCTCTCCCCATTGCTCTTTCCTCTTTTCTTCAGAGAAGGGGGAAATACCTTGAGAACCACCCCACCCTGCCACATCTAGTCACAGCAGGACTAGGCACATCCTCTCCCACTGAGGCCCAAACAGGCAGTCCAGGTAGGGGAAGGGGATCCAATGGTAGCGAATAGAGACTGAGGCAGCTCCCACTCTACTCATTAGGAGACTCACATGAAGACTAAGCTACACATTTGCTACAATATGTAGGGGGTCTAGGTCCACTACCTGCATGCTCCCTGGTCGATGGCCCAGGCTCTTTGAGCCCCTATGGTCCCAGGTTTGTTGACTCTGTAGGTCTTTCTGTGGTGTCCTTAACTCCTCAGACTTGCTCACTTCTATCCCCACTCTTCCATAAGCCTTTCCAAGCTTCTTCTGATATTTGGCTGTAGGTCTCTGTATTTCCCTCCATCTGATGCTGGATGAAGCCTCCCAGAAGAGAGTTACATAATCCTGTCAGGGGCTGGCTCTCACACATGGGATTCATGTGAAGTTGGGGCAGTGGATATTTAGCTGTTCCCTCGGTCTCTGATCCATCTTTATCCCTGCACATCTTTTAGGTAAGACAACTTTTGGGTAAAAGGGTTGATGTGCCCTTCCTCCTATGGAAATCCTGCCTGGATATAGGAGGTGGCCAATCATTCTATATATCTCACTCTGGTAGGAACCTCAGCTATGGTCACCCCTATAGACTCTGCATATCCTCTCCCATCCCAGGACTCCAGCTAGTCACCAGAGATACCCACTACAGATTTCCATTCATTCATAGTCCTCTCCCACCTGATTGCCATTTTCATTCCTCTCCACACCCTCTCTCCTACCCAGTTCCTTCTTTCCATCCACATCTAGACTAGTTTTCCCTTTTGAGTGAGATTCACGCTTCTTCCCTTGGGACCTCCTTATTACCCAGTATCTTTGGGTCTGTGGATTATAGCATTGTAATCCTCCATGTATGGCTAATATCTACTTATAAGTGAGTACATACCGTATGTGTCTTTCTAAATCTGGGTTACCTCACTCAGAATGAGAGTCTCAAGTTCCATCCATTTGCCTGCAAAATTCATGTTTTTGTTTTTAATAGTTGAATAGAATTTCATTGTGTAGATGCACCACACTGTCTTCATCCTTTCTTCAGTTGAGGGACATCTAGGTTTTTTCTAGTTTCTGGCTATTATGAATAAAGCTGCTATGAACATAGTAGAGCAAGTGTCCCTATGGTATCTTTTGGGTAAAAGCCCAGGAGTAGTAGAGCTGGGTCTTGAAGTAGAACTATTTCCAGTTTTCTGAGAAACTGTCAAATTGATTTCCAAAGTAGTTGTACACATTTTCATTGAGTTCAGTGATACAGGAGACAATGCAATTGATCAATGGAACCTCATGAAAGCTAAAAGCTTCTGTAAGGCAATAGGACAAAATGACAGCCTATAGATTGGGAAAAGGTCTTCATCAACCCTACATCAGACAGAAGTATAATATCCAAAATGTATAAATAACTCAAGAACTTAGACACCAACAAAGCAAATAAACCAATTGGAGAATTACCAGCAAACAATCTTTAATCACTGAGAAATATTTAAAAAAATGCTCAACATTCAGGGAACTTACCAGGAAAATGCAAATCAAAATGACTTTGAAATTCCATCCACCCATCAGAAATAGCTAAGATATAAAACTCAAGTGACAGCACATTCAGGCAAAGATGTGATGCAAGGGGAGTACATCTTCATTGCAGGTGGGAGAGCAAACCTCTAAGACAACTCTGCAAATCAACCTGGTGATATCTCAGAAAATTCAGAATAGAACTTCCTCAGGACACAGCTATATTATTCCTGGGCATACAGCCAAAAGATGCTCCATCGTACTACAAAGTCATTTAATCAACTACAATCATATCATCTTTATTCATAATATTCCAAAAACTGGAAACAACCTTGATATTCCTCAACCAAAGAATGGATAAAGAAAATGTGGTACATTTGCACAGCAAGCATGTAAAGCATTGGCATAGTGTTTGGCAAAGCAAAAGCAATTTAATATATGTTGGGATATATGTACTTTATCATAAGCTCATATAAAAATTTTGTTGTATCCCTGGGGCCAAAATACAGCTGTATAATTTCATATACCACTATGAAAGCTTTACATGTTTATAGTTCACTGTAACACTTGGCAGAAAATAATTGACTAGGACCAGTTATGAGTGATGAATCAATCTGGCTGTATCACTGTTATGCTGAATCCATACAATGAGAAAGCCAGTTCTAGCACACATTACCAAGGTGATCACTACCTCAGGAAATTATTATTAGATTGTTGTAATAATGATCTGAGTGATTTCCATAAGTAAATAATCAGAAGATTCCATAAGTTCTCATCTTCCATGAGTAAAATATTGATTTTCTGATATAAGTGGGCCCATTTCTGGGTGAGAGGAAGTCAATTTCTTTAAGAATTTCATTGGCACTTTAAAAGAATCTTCACCAGAACATTATGCTCCAAAATGGAATTGGATGGACGCCTATGCAAAGTGTGTTATGATAAGCAGGTGCAAATGAAGTAGCCAGAAAAACATGACACAAAAATGAAGAAGCCAAGTCCTAACTCTTCAGTCTGGATGAGGCATGAAATGGATGAATTTTAGTCTCAATTTACAGCAAAGTAAAATTACTTGCAAGAAAAAGAAATAGAATCCAAAACTTTAAATTACAGTGTAGATCATTCAATTCATTCTCCAATGAAGAAAATCTCCCCATTCCTCGCACTTAATGTGATCTGGGTTACTAATAGCCACTGTCTTGAGCTGTGAAGTTAGAAGTTATATTATCCATCTGTAGAAGAAGTTGGATATAATTCCTTACATAAAAAGAGTTTTGGGAAGAAATTTCTTCATCATAACACTTCTATGTGTAAAGTGCCATGAATAAAGTGGGTCTGTGCTTTGCTACAGCAGATTGGGAAGCCTTAACACATTCAGATGGTGGGAGGATTTCCTCAAAAAATTAATCATTCTATGTCCACCATTTTCTCTTCATTTTAAAAATATGATAGAAGTATGTCTTTCTTAATAAATGATTCTTATATCCCAATTTTAGATGAATTGTGGCTAGATTGTCAAAGTAAGTTAGTACAATGTGCTTAGAGGAGCTGTTTTAATAGGACTGGTCTATATTGCTTTGATGATCAGACAAGATTTTGTGCTAAAATTTTATTTATAAGTACAACAAATCATGACCCCTACTTGCCCTTCCTTACCTCGAAAGTAATTCTTACATTTTTCATTTGTAATCTCCTGTGAGTTGGTATTTGTGCTTTGGTAGAGGACATAATTTAGAACTTTTTAATCAATAAAGTGAAGCACAGTTTATTTTATCAATTTAAAGACGTATATATTAAAATACGAGTTATACTTATCAAAACAGGCTGTCTATTTATGCGAACTAAACTGAAATACCAATGGATTAAAACAGTAAGATGGCATGCATGCAGTGTGGTATGGATATTCCTAGGTAAAAGTCTCTCTTGCTAGCATTAACTAAATAACAAAGAGTCCTTCAGTCTTGTGATAGTATCCCTGGGCTACAGATCTCTCTGCTGAATGTTTTATTTCCATTTAAGAGACATGAAGGATAGGAAAAATATGAATAATCATGCTAGAAATCTGGTGATGGTAACCATAACTTCTGCCAGTGTCATAATGTCCCTAATCTATTATATCCCACATAATTACAAGAAATTTAACAAGAGAAAATAGGCATGATGATCATGTGATTAAAATCTGTTGTGAAAGCATTTGTCAAACATGAATGCATATAAAATGTATTTAAAATAAAACCAAAATTATTAGAGTAAACAAAAATGAAATGATGAAAAAAAGGATATGCATTAAAAAGAATTAAGAAATATGCTGTCAGCTATTACTATGTCTATTTTAAAGTTATTCAAAGTTTATTTAAAATTTAAACCAAAGTTGACTTACAATTTTTGTTAATAAATATAAACTCATCAGAAATTTTAGAAATATACTCAAAAATTCAGCAAAATAATATCAGTTTGAAATAATTTATCAAAAAATTTGAATTAATTCATCAAATTCTTTAATCTCCAGAGCTTACACAAATACAACTGCCAAGGACCTTGAGACCCTAAATTCATCACACATTTTAGTGCACCAACTATACATCAAGATCATAGTCATCACTTCTGATTTCAGTGGTAATGAAATGTTGTACCATATTGAATTATTAGTGCTTCTAGGGTTGTTTAGCAGGCAATCAATGACAGCATGACTTTGGCTTACAGGTCACTGTGTGAATTCCCAGGCTGGGTCAAACTCTTTAGAAAAATCTGGCATGGTAAGAAAAGGGGAACATTTCTAGAAATAGATCCTCTACACATTGTGGACATATTAGAAAAAATATCATTTTAATCACTGGGGAGAAACAACCCATACAATGATGCATGACAATTATTAAAGTTACAGAAGGTGTATATATGTATCTATTGGTTATTTTTAAAAGGAAACTTTTTAAAATGCCAACATGGTGTCAAAGAATAGTGTCACAGAGGTGTAGAGGTAATAAATCTCCAGTCAAAACTTTTCTTAATGATAGAACACCTGATTCATAGCCTGTCCTGAAACTCTTTGATTTATTATCAAATGAGGCTCAGCCATTTGTCCATTTATGGCAACATAAGCTTTTTCCCCACACATTCACACTTCAAAACTCTCCTAGCCTTTGCTTGTGGCCCAGCTTGAAATCATCGTTTCTTATTTAAGATATTTGCTATAAAAACTCCTAGATTCTCTGTTCTAATGTCTTTTTTATTCTCTTCACATGTCTATAGGACATAAGTTTGGTGGCTTACAACTATGAGAAACATAGTTTTTACCATTCTGAAGGCAGGGAAATCCAAGATGAAAGTGTAAGCATGATCAGTGTCTTTCAAGAGTCTACATCCTGCTTGAGAATATATTCTTACTATATCCTCATGAACCAGAGAAGATGTGAGGATGTTGATATCTCTTATAAGGATAAAAATGGCGGGTTTCCATCTGTGGCAGGAGACCTCTGCCTGGGCCACCAGGGTCCCATAGCCAAGCAGCGCCAGGAAAAAGTTACTCTCCCAGGCCCTCAGAACACAGAGACTGAGGAGGAAAAGTCAGGGACAGGAAATTTCTGGTTTCCATCTGTGGGGGGAAACCTGTGCCTGAGCCACCAGGGTTCCATAGCCAAGTAGCGCTGGGAGAAAGCTACCCTCCCAGGAGCATGGAAAAGCCATGAGTGGGGTTAAGAGGAGCACCACTGCTCACCGGAACCCGCCGGAACCCGCAGGACACAGGAACTGAGGTGAAGTCAGCATAGGAACCTTCCGGTTTCCATCTGTGGCAGGAGACCTCTGCCTGGGCCACCAGAGTCCCATAGCCAAGCAGCGCCTGGAGAAAGTTACTTTCCCAGGCCCTCAGAACACAGAGACTGAGGAGGAAAATCAGGGAAAAGAATCTTCCGGTTTCCATCTGTGCCAGGAAACCTGTGCCTGGGTCACCAGGGTTCCATAGCCAAGTAGCGCCAGGAGAAAGCTACCCTCCCAGGAGTGTGGAAAAGCCGTGAGTGGGGATAAGACAAGCACCACTTCTCACCGTGACCTGGGGACCTCAACCTGGACCACAGGGCTCCAGGAGAGAGCTGTTATCCCAGGAGTGCTGACACACCTTCAAGCATAGGCAAAACCAGCACTTCTGTTCGAATTCACTGGATCAAGAGGGACCCTTGCAGAGCCATCAGGACACAGGAACCAAGGGACGGCTGGGGACAAGATCCTTCTGGTTTCTGTCTACACCCCAGAACTGACCCTGTGCCACAGCACTCCAAACACAAACACCACTCAAAGAGAGCTGGTCATCAAGGAGTATTGATACAGAGGCCTGCAGGAGGGACAAGTCACAGTCAGACAGAGTAAGATCAGCTAACATCAGAGTTAACAAGATGCCAAAAGGCAAGGGCAAGAAAGTAAGGAACAGAAACCAAGGTTACTTGGCATCACCAGAACCCAGCTCTCCCACCACAGCAAGCCCTGGATATCCCAACACACCAGAAAAGCAACACTCAGATTTAAAATCAGTTCTCATGATGATGATAGAAGACTTTAAGAAGGACATATATAACTCCCTTAAAGAAATACAAGAGAATACAGGTAAACAGCTAGAAGCCCTTAAAGAGGGAACACAAAAATCCATTAAAGAATTACAGTAAAACACAATCAAACAGGTGGAATTACAGGAAAACACAATCAAACAGATGAAGGAAATGAACAAAACCATCCAGGAACTAAAAATAGAAATAAAAACAATAAAGAAATCACAAAGGGAGAAAACCCTGGAGTTAGAAAACCTAGGAAAGAGATCAGGAGTCAAAAATGCAAGCATCACCAACAGAATACAAGAGATAGAAGTGAGAATATCAGGTGCAGAAGATACCATAGAAAATATTGACACAACAGTCAAAGAAAATGCAAAATGCAAAAAGCTCCTAACACAAAACATCCATGAAATCCAGGACACAATGAGAAGACAGAACCTAAGGATAATAGGTATAGAAGAGAGGGCAGATTCCCAACTTAAAGGGATAGTAAATATCTTCAACAAAATTATAGAAGAAAACATCCCTAACCTAAAGAAAGAGATGAACATAAATATACAGGAAGCTTACAGACCTCCAAATAGATTGAACCAGAAAAGAAATTCTTCCCGTCACACTATAGTGAAAACACCAAATTCACAAGATAAGGAAAGAATATTAAAAGCAGTAAGGGAAAAAGGTCAAATAACATATAAAGGCAGATCTATCTGAATTACACGAGACTTCTCTCCAGAGACTATGAAAGCTAAAAGATCCTGGAGAGAACTCATATAGACCCTAAGGGAACACAAATGCCAGGCCAGGCTGCTATACCCAGCAAAACTCTCAATTACCATAGATGGTGAAACCAAAGTATTCTATGACAAAACCAAATTTACACACTATATTTCCACAAACCTAGCCCTACAAAGAATAATAGATGGAAAACGTCAACTCAAGAAGGGAAACTACATCCTAGAAAATACAAGAAAGTAACTTTTCAGCAAACGCAAAAGAAGATAGCCACATAAACATAAAAATAACATTGAAAATAACAGGAACCAACAATCACTATTCCTTAATATCTCTTAACATCAATGGACTCAATTCCCCAATAAAAAGACATAGACTAACAGACTGGATCCATAAAGAGGACCCAGCAGTTTGCTGCATTCAGAAAATGCACCTCCATGATAAAGACAAACACTACCTCAGAGTAAAGGGCTGGAAAACAATTTTCCAAGAAAATGGTCCCAAGAAACAGGCTGGAGTAGCCATTCTAATATCCGATAAATTCGACTTTCACCCAAAAGTCATCAAAAAAGATAAGGAAGGACACTTCATACTCATCAAAGAAAAATCTACCAAGAAGAACTCTCAATTCTAAACATTTATGCTCCAAATTCAATGGCAGCCACATTCATAAAAGAAACTTTACTAAAGCTCAAAGCATACATTGTACCTCACACAATAATAGTAGGTGACTTCAACACCCCATTATCATCAATTGACAGATATTGGAAACACAAACTAAACAGAGACACAGTGAAACTAACAGATGTTATGAACCAAATGGATTTAACAGATATCTATAGAATATTTCATCCTAAATCAAAAGAATATACCTTCTTCTTAGTACCTCAAGGTACCTTCTCCAAAATTGACCATAAAATCAGTCACAAAACAAACCTACACAGATACAAGAAGATTGAAATGATCCCATGCCTCCTATCAGATCACTACATATTAAGGCTGGTCTTCAATGGCAACAATAACAATGGAAAGCCCATATACATTTGGAAGCTAAACAATGCTCTACTCAATGATAATTGGTCAAGGAAGAAATAAAAAAAGGAAATTAAAGACTTCCTAGAATTTAATGAAAATGAAAGTACAACATACCCAAACTTATGGAACACAATGAAAGCAGTGTTAAGAGGAAAACTCATAGCTTTGAGTACCTCCAAAAAGAAACTGGAGAGAGCATATACTAACAGCTTAACAGCACACCTGAAAGCTCTAAAACAAAAAGAAGCTAATGCACGCAAGAGGAGTAGAAAGCAGGACAGGAAATAATCAAACTCAGGGCTGAAATCAACCAAGTAGAAACAAAAAGAACTATACAAAGAATCAACAAAACCAGGAGTTGGTTCTTTGAGAAAATCAACAAGATAGATAAACCCTTAGCCAGACTAACCAGAGGGTACAGAGACAGTATCCAAATTAACAAAATTAGACATGAAAAGGGAGACATAACAACAGATTCTTAGGAAATTTAAAAAATCATCAGATCCGACTACAAAAGCCTATACTCAACAAAACTACAAAATCTGGATGAAATGGACAATTTTCTAGACAGATATCAAGTACCAAAGTTAAGTGAGGATCAGATAAACCATCTAAACAGTCCCATAATGCCTAAATAAATAGAAGCAGTAATTAAAAATCTCCCAACCAAAAAAAAGCCCAGGACCAGACAGGTTCACTGCAGAATTCTATCAGACCTTCAAAGAAGACCAATACTCTTCAATCTATTCCACAAAATAGAAACAGAAGAAACACTACCCAATTCCTTCTATGAGGCCACAATCACACTGATACCAAAACCGCACAAAGACCCAACAAACAAAGAAAACTTCAGACCAATTTCCCTTATGATTATCAATGCAAATATAATCAATAAAATTCTCACAAAACGAATCCAAGAGCACATCAAAAACGATCATTCATCATAATCAAGTAGGCTTCATCCCAGGGATGCAGGGATGGTTCAATACCTGGAAATCCAACAATGTAATCCACTACATAAACTCAAAGAAAAAAATCACATGGTCATTTCATTAGATGCTGAAAAAGCTTTTGACAAAATTCAGCATCCCTTCATGACAAAAGTCTTGGAAAGATCAGGAATTCAAGGCCCATACCTAAACATAGTAAAAGCAATATACAGCCAACCAGTAGCCAACATCAAACTAAATGGAGAGGAACTCGAAGCAATCCCACTAAAATCAGGGACTAGACAAGGCTGCCCTCTCTCTCCCTATCTAGTCAATATAGTAATTGAAGTTCTAGCTAGAACAATTAGACAACAAAAGGTGGTCAAAGGGATACAAATTGGAAAGGAAGAAATCAAAATATCACTATTTGAGGATGATATGATCATATACTTAAGTGACCTGAAAAACTCCACCAGAGAACTCCTGCAGCTGATAAACAACTTCAGCAAAGTGGCCGGATATAAAATTAACTCAAACAAATCAGTAGCCTTCTTATACTCGAAGGATAAACAGGCTGAGAAAGAAATTAGGGAAATGACACCCTTCACAATTGTCACAAACAATATAAAGTATCTTGTCATGACTCTAACCAAGCAAGTAAAAATCTGTATGACAAGAACTTCAAGTCTCTGAAGAAAGAAATTGAAGAAGATCTCAGAAGGTGGAAATATCTCCCATGCTCATGGATTGGGAGGATTAATATAGTAAAAGAGGCCATCCTGCCAAAAGCAATCTACAGTTTCAATGCAATCCTTATCAAAATTCCAACTCAATTCTTCATAGACTTAGAAAGAGCAATTCTCAAATTCATTTGGAACAACAAAAAACCCAGGATAGCAAAAGCTATTCTCAACAACAAAAGAACTTCTGGGGGAATCAGCATTCCTGACCTCAAGCTGTACTACAGAGCAGTAGTGATAAAAACTGCATGGTATTGGTACAGTGACAGGCATGGAGATCAATGGAATAGAATTGAAGACCCAGAAATGAACTCACACACTTATGGTCACTTGATTTTCAACAAAGGATCTAAAACCACCCAGTGGAAAAAAGACAGCCTTTTTCAACAAATGTTGCTGATTCAACTGATGGTCAACATGTAGAAGAATGAGAATGGATCCATTCCTATCTCCCTGTACAAAGCTCAAGTTCAAGTGGATCAAGGACCTCCATGTAAAACTAGATACAGTGAATCTAATAGGAGAGAAAGTCGGGAAAAGTCTCAAACACCTGGGTACAGGGGAAAAGTTCCTGAACAGAACATCAATGGCTTATGCTCTAAGACCAAGAATTGACAAATGGGACCTCATGAAATTGCGAGGCTTCTGTACGGCAAAGGACACTGTCAATAGGACAAAACGGAAACCAACAGATTGGGAAAAAGACGTTAACCAATCCTACATCCGATAGAGGGCTAATATCCAATATATATAAAGAACTCAAGAAGTTAGACTCCAGAAAACCAAATAACCCTATCAAAAAATGGGCCACAGAGCTAAACAGAAAATTCTCAACTGAGGAAATT
>CM052705.1:66410911-66439766 GCA_028551405.1 Uromys caudimaculatus | reverse complement strand
ATGGGACTGAAGGAGCTGAGGGAGTTTGCAGCCCCATGGAGGGAGCAACAGTGTCAACTGGCCTGACATACCCCCCCCCGGTCCTCCTGGAGGCTGGACCACCAACCAAAGAATACACATCGAGGGACCCATGGCTTGGACCACATATGTGGCAGAGGAGGGCCTTGTTGGCCATCAGCGGGAGGAGAGGCCCTTGGACCTGAGAGTGTTAGACGCCCCAGTAAAGGGGAATGTCAAGGTGGGAATATGGGAGTGGGTGGGCGGGTGGGTGGGAGTTAGAATACCCTCATCGAGTCAGGGAAGTGGGAGCTCATAGGGGGTTTCCAATGAGGAGACCTGGAAAGAGGGAAACATTGGAAATGTAAATAAAGTATCAAAAATAAATATTTTTTTTAAAAAAAGGATAAAAATGCCCTGCTTGACTATTATCTATTCATAACCTAATAGAAGATCCTATTTTTTTATGTCATAGTATCTAGGTACATTATCAATACATCAAGTTCATAGTAGAAACTATTAGGTATGAAGGAGAACATTTCAAAGATCTTAGGTAAAATAAAGATAGATTTTAGAAGTGCATGATATGTTTCTTCATTTTTTTTCTAAGAATAGGCAGCAGTAGCCATGAATAGAATCAGAAATATCAGATGTTATCACAGAAATTCAGACAAGATATGTGGAGAGTAGAAAGAGTGATTTTCTGAGTGTGTTGAAGGCATAAGCAGTAGGAATTAAGAAGAAATACAGAAAATGAGACAATTTGTGGTGATTTGAATAAGAATGCCCTCCATAAGCATGCATTAGTCACCAGGGAGTGGAACTGTTTGAAAGGATTAGAAGGGTTATGAGGTGTGGTCTCATTAGAAGAAATGTGTCACTGAGGATAAACTTTAGGTTTCAAAAGCCCATTCCATGCCCAAATCTCTCTGTTTTCCTATCTATCTATCTATCTATCTATCTATCTATCTATCTATCTATCTATCTATCTATCTAATCTACCTACCTACCTACTTTTCTATCTATCTATCATCTATCTTTCTGCTTGTAAATCAGGACATAGCTCTCAATTACCTCTCTAGGAGAACACATGACTGCAGTGCTTTCTGGTACTATGATCCCTGCCATAATGACAATGGACTAACCTTATGAAACTGTAAGCAAGCCCCCAAATAAATGCTTTATTTTATGAGTTGCCTCAGTCATGGTGTCTCTTCACAGTCATAGAACTTCCTAAGACACAAGTCATTGATAATATCAGGTCTTTGTTCTGAAAAACTTAAGGAACAGATACAAAACAAAATGGGAACAAAACATAGGATAAATGTGGCAAGATGACAAGGGAGCAAAGGTCATGATCAAGCTATATAAGCTATATTAGAACACTAGTCTTCTTCATTATAGATTTTGGAAGATAGGACCTGGCAATCAACAAACACTTAAAACTCATTAGTTTAGGAGGTATAGGTTCACAATATTTACTCAAAATGTTATTGGATATTACTTCAAACCTTTAAAGGATTTTAGGACTGTTTGTATATTTAACAAGTTAATTAAGGCCAAGATCAAGTAGAAGATATAATTAATTTTGTTTCATATGTAACTTATACATTTTCTCTGAGGGCATTTTATATACTATTTTCAAACCATCTCTGTCATTTTTATTGACACCTGTCACCTGAGATCACATGTTGGAAATTATCCCCGAGTACTTAAAATTTTCCCAATTTTTGACATTACAGAGTTCCCCTTTTGGAGTACAAATACTAAACTTGTATGAAAAATCAGAGGAAGGGAAGAATTTACCAAAATGATAAGGAAAACCAAAGAATATAAAATGGAAATGTGTAGAGGCCTGGATGCACCAACATAAAAATCAACAACAACAACAACAACAACAACAACAACAACTTCAACAACAACAAAAACTAGGGAGAAATGTAATAACTGGGAAAAGCTAGCGAGAGAAGAAGTGACTGAACTGAAAATGATACAAGAAGTAACTAATGAGATGGCAAGAACTCAAGAAAATATGAGTCCTGTAAGACAAGTGATAGCAGAGACAAGAGGAAATTGGCTGCAATATGATATCATTACTGCTAAAATTGTAAGTAAAATGAAACTGAGAATTAAGTACTGCATTTAGACTTCTTTAAAAGATATGTTAAAAAGTCTGAGTAACTGCTCCTTATTAATTATATACTTGTTTCAGTTCTGGCCTTGACAATGATTTTGAGAATAACTACGATATTGAAGATAATTATACAAGGTTAAATCAAGTTGATTTTTGTAAAGACAGTTCAGAGCTGTCAACTGATTTGATCAGTTATTTCCAGTTCTGTTTGGTTTTCCCACTGCAGAAAGCTTGAAGTACATGTTTTCTATTGCTGTGATAAATATCAGGATCAAAAGCAATATAAAGAAGAAAGGGTCTGTTGAAGCTCAGGATTCCAGATGGATAAGAGTCATGACACGATGGCAAGAGGAGGAAGTTGGATGCTCACATTTTACCTGCATACAGGATGCATAAAGCGAGAGAGAGAGAGAGAGAGAGAGAGAGAGAGAGAGAGAGAGAGAGAGAGAGAGGGGAAATTGACAAGATTATAAACCCTTAAAGCCCAGACTCAATGACTTACTTCTCCCAGCAAGCCTCCTCCTTCTAAAGGCACTACAGTCCTCCTCAAACAATACCACTAGCTAGCAAAAAATTATTCAAATACATGAGTTTATAGGATATTTCTCATTCAAACTACAACATTTTTCAGTCGTATAATTTTATAATCAATTTATTCATATTAGTATGAACAAAAGAGATGGCCCATTTAAAATGTGTATGAAGTTTAATCCTAACTTTCTAAAGCTTTGTAAAATTAGAGAAACTAGTGGCCACAGAGGGAGAGATTTCACAGATTATAGAGCATTCTGCTTAATTTGATCAGGAAGTATAGTTTGAGAAGAATGTTCAATATATAAAGACATAGCAGACAGTATTTATCATCAAAACTCTTAAAAGTGCTAGAAAACCGTAACAAAACTTGAAAGCACAAGGGTGTCCATAATTCTCAGATACAGCTTTTGAGGTAGCATTTCTCACTAAAAGAAAATACCGGTTCGTCTAAAACATTCTGGGAAGCCATGATTTCTGGAAGCTATGCCACCTCTGCAGTTCTCCTGGAATGGAGATTGCCTATCATGTTTCAGCTCAGGGGTATATTGTACAATATGTTTGGAATTTTTATAAACAAGATTAAATGAACAAAAATACTATTAAAATCAATTAATCTTATATCTTAGTGTTGAATGAAGGCATGCATAACAAAGGAATTCACATTGTATCACTATACCTATAAAAGAACACAACACCACCAAAACCAGCAACTGAAGTCAGTAAGGACTTCTCTTCATGGTAAGTCCAGAATTTATTATCGGGAAGGCAAGTATGCATACACACACACACACACACACACACACACACACACACACACACTGGTTTACATCATCAAGTAACAGACGTGATTATGTTTGTTACTTATATACAAGAAAAAAAACTACGAACATTTCTTTAACAAATGTAAAAGGCTAATTTATACACAAAAGAAGTGGGAAATGGAAGACCACATGTAATTAAATAGCACACTTACTTCCTTTTTCTGAGATGCTTAAATACAGCTGTGAGTAGACAGGACAATCTTATCTGTTTCACTGAACAAGATAAACTGACAAGTTTTTCTGTTTCATTTAGAAAGGAATACAAATACCCATTCAATGATAGCTCATGGAATTATAGGTAATTTTCTACCTGAAAGTTGTAACAAAATAAGTTTTGCCATTACCAAGGAAGTAGGTAGATTTTCACAGTTCAATGACAATATTAAAGGCAACAATGTCTGTCAAAAATAAACATAAAAATGTACTTAAATCAGGTAGAAAAAAACATTCTCATTAGAAATTCTGTAAGCTGTGTATCAAATAATTGGATTTATGGGTGTAAAAATAAAGAAAACAGCCTATATTCACTCATGATTATTAAAATGCCAAGAAAGAAGATTGGTCATAATAATCTCAACATTCTCTCCTAAATTCAGGAACATGTTTCTCTATGAAAGGAACTGTTCCTGCTTTGAATGCCCAGTTTGGCTACTTTCTATTACCAGCCCTTCACATGTAAAGAGAATGGTGATTCCACAATAATGTGGCTCAGAGGTGTAATGAGATGCTTTTACAATACTACAGAGGTTGTAGAACAATTGGGCATAAAGCATAGTGGGCATATCACTTAAAGTAATTGTCAATTAATACCCTTCTCATGAGCTTAAGGACATATGTTCTCATGCTCTACACATAAGAATATTTCTCTACAAAGGTTTTGCATGTTTCTTTTTTGACAACTATTGGTGTGTTCAATAAATATCTTTTTTAAACTACAAAATATTAAATAAAATATTAGAATCTTTAAAATCACAGAATAAAATAATGGAACATTTCAAGTACAAGACTATACACAAAGTAATATACAGGTACATACTTTTTACTATTAAATTTTCTAAAAAGCTATTATGCATAAAAGTACTCTGTATGAAGATTTATCCATGCAATGCTCTCTAGAATAATTTTTACACTTTTAAATACTGGCTTCCTCACTTGAATGAGCATGCTAATTGTTCAACAGTGCTTTGGTCTAGATGGAAAATTTTCATTCAGTTAATCATCAATTGGCTATAGAAAATATATATTTTAAGAAAGAGGTAATTTAATTGAAGAAACACTGTTTTGGGCATCCAGCCTCTTTTGAGAATATTACTTTAAAATATCTTCCTAAAAATAAAATAAGTTGAAAAGTTGAATTATCATTAGTATTTAGAATGGTGGATAATGATTATTGAATCATTTGTATTGTATTGATACAATTAGTTGCCCACTCACCAGACACTAAAACACTAATCTTGATGACATCACACACTCTAGCCTCAGGACATATGAAAATCAAACTGGTACTGTGACTGAAACCTTCTTCATGCTAGCTATCCCTCACAGCACCAGAATATACTGTGTAGGTTTTGGGGAGAGAATTGCTATCAACAATTTTACTCAGCCATGGATCCAATCCTTGACACTACTAACTAGCCAGACAAGATGTGACCACTAGAGCAGTAGTGATAAGTCTATTATGAGAGTAACCAATCAATTTTCTGATTGGAGTTGAGGTCTACTCCATTAGAGGAAAGTCGCATCTGATGATATAAACATGATTGAAATCCCATGGCTAATACAGTAATAGTGCCCATCAGGGAAGCTATAATTTTGCTTTTCCTCAATGTGCATAATATGTTACCAAAATCCCTTATAAATAATTGTAATCCTCATAGACTAGTACTACTATCAGCTTCCTTTGGTTCAAAACAGCTTTTTTTTTTTTTTAATATAAAGACTTATAAGAGGTTGAAGTACTGAGAATAGGTGCATTTGAATTTTCAGCTATAAATGGGAAGTCTGTATCACTCCCTGTGAGTCTTAAGAAACATCGTGAAAGAGAGAGCAAAGAAAAACCATAAAAAACCAAAGACTGGGTAGGAGGTTGTGGAACAGTATGTTCTTTTTTTTTTTTTAATTTATAATTTTTGGTACTTTATTTACATTTCAAATGTTTCCCCCTTTCCAGGTCTCAACTTTGGAAACCCCCTAGTCCCCTCCCCCCCCACCTCTATGAGAGTATTCCCCAACCCACCCACCTGCCCACCCACTCCCGTCTTCCCACCTTGGCATTCCCCTATACTGGGGCCTCTAGCACCCTCAGCCCCAAGAGCCTCTCCTCCCCCTGATGACCAACAAGACCCTCCTCTGCCGCATATGTAGTCCAAACCATGGGTCCCTCCATGTGTATTCTTTGATTGGTGGTCCAGTCTCCAGGAGCACCAGGGGTCAGGCCAGTTGACACTGTTGCTCCCTCCATGGGGCTACAAACTCCCTCAGTTCCTTCAGTCTCTTCTCCAACTCCTCCATCTGGGACCTCACATTCAGTCCAACGGTTACTGTGAAGTGAAACTTGGGTATTCTGAACTTTTGGGCTAATATTCACTTATCAGTGAGTATATACCATGTACTACTCAGCTATTAAAAACAATGACTTCATGAAATTCACAGGCAAATGGATGGAACTTGAAAATATCATCCTGAGCAAGGTAACTCAGTCACAAAAAAACAGTATGTTCTAAGCATGACATCACCACAGCACTCTTGACCTCACAGAAACTGGGATTACTCACACAACATTCGATCCATAAACATCCTGCCATCAAGGGAAGAGAGGCTCATGAGACCGCACTCTTCCACAAGGATTTTTAGGTAGTTCGTGGTTGCTTCAGGGGAAGAAGCACTTTCTTCACTGGTGTGACTGTACTCATGTTCTTGTAAAGATCCTCCCAACAAAGTCCTATAAATAATCATAACAGAACTCATTAGGCCACCTGAAATAAAAATAAAAGATATGAAACTAGAAAGGGTTAGTGAGGGAGAAGAAAGAGACCAATATGAGCAGAAGATTACAAAATAAAAAGGTAATAGAGGATAAATATTATCAAAATGGACCTAATATATACTATATGCTACAAAAATATTAGAATTTAACAATGTCCAGCCATATTTTGTGTATAAAGTCAATTTATTTTTCATAAATGTACTTCACTAAAAATATAAATTCAAATAAACTTATATAAGTTAAAACATTGCTTATAAGAGCATAAAGGCTCTTCAAGTCAACTTCTATCTGGAAATAGGATTATTAATTGGGCATTCCAGTATTTAGATTTGATTTAGTTAGCTATCTGATTTAAGAGATGTATAAATGAAAAGTTTAAATAGCATTTTCTTCCTAATAAAATGTTGTCCTGAAAAGTTGGGAACCTAACATAATTTCTAAATAACCAAAGTATACAAATAGCTTTGCATAAATAATAGCAAAGAAAACATATTTTACTAATTTCAGAAAATGACCTCCTGTAACTAAATGATTTTATTTTCTGAACCCCATACACTATCCAAAATACTTTGGTCAGTAATGTTTTTACCTTATTAAAACCATATTTCAACTCTATTGTACATGCCTATAATACTAACACTCAGAAGCTGAGGCTGGAGGATCACTAATTAGAGCCCAGTGTAAAATATGAAATTCCAGGAAAGCCTGGGATGTCTTCATAGTTAGAGAAAGAAAGAAAAATGGGAAGTGAAGGGAAGAGGAAGAAGCAGGAGGTAAAAAAACAAAACAAAACAAAACAAAACAAAACAAAAAAAAACGGGGAAAGTGAAGGGAGGGAAAGGAAGGGAAAAGAAGAGAAGGAAGGGAGGGAGGAGGGAAGGGAGGGAGGGAGGGAGGGAGTAGAAGAGGGAGGGAAACAAGTTGCACAAGGATTTTAAATGCCATACATGCATTTCAGCCTCTTCCCACTACCCACGTAGCTCTGCGTAGGTTTCGGCATCATCCCGGGCAATGCTTCCAGACCACACAGCTTAGCTAAGACTGCAGGAGTTCAAACCTCAAGTCCATAGTTCAGTTCTGACTACAGTCCACATGCTCTATGAATGTTCTACAAACTAAGCAATGTTGTTTCTTTCTCCCAAGCAACTACAAGAACAATGCAAACTACAATCCACTCTACACAGAACTTCTAACCTAAGGAGTTGCTACAAAATCAATTATGAAACTTTGCTACAATTTCAGACTAGAGAAAAGAAAGTACAAGCTATATTAAAGCAGTTAGAAATGCTTACTGAATTTTTCATAAACCTCTTTTAGACACTTTCCTTTCCTAAGAGTTTTTATACATGCTTGACAAACTCCAAAATGAAGAAACATCATTGTAGTAAATAAATAATCTTTTTATAGTTCAACAAATAGGTGAATTTACAACCATTTACAAGAATATTAATAGTATTTAAAGTATTTAAGGACATTTTAGTGATTTAACAAGAATAGAGGAGGCTCCTCTAGTCCATTTGGAAATATCTTTTTGGTACTTCGAAGCTTTCAGCTCAGGTCCATAACTTTTTCCTCTTTTAAAAGAACAAAGTTTAAATTAATAACTTGAAGTTCAAATTTTCACATTTTCCCCATGCTTTAAATTTTTCTAGCACTGTATATTTAATGTTATTCTAAATTTCTTTGGAAATATAAAATCATATATTTTAATTTGTATTTATTGACCATTCTCCAGTAATATCTGTAGCTTTTTCTTTTTTACTTTTTTCCCAATTTGAGGAATATTTTCAGAGATCTGAAAGTAAAAGTGAGCTATTGGAAACTAGGAATAGACCCATCAGGAGAATAGAGAGAAAGAGAGGAAAATGAGATGAGTAGATCAGAGAAGATTACCTAGATATATGAAAGAATCACAAAGGAACATATTTATTTGTACTTGATATTCATACGCAAAATAAAATAACCAAATAGCATAAACTGGGAATTTAAAAGAATACTTATTATGTTTGAAGTCTCACTTAAAATTACTTTCTCCTCTAAAAGTTAATTTTTGCAGATTTGAAGAGAGGAGGCAGAAAACATGAAAACAACACTTCAAAAATGGCTAAAGCTGATATTGGAATTTATATCCAACAACAAGGCTGCTCTGATCACATCCAAATACCTTCTAGGTCTGTGTGATCTAGAAGAATGCACACATGCTCTTAGTTCCTCTGGCTGGGATCATTTAGTACACTCTTTTAATCTGAACAATGACATCTAATTGAAGGACAGATGTGACCAATTGAGAAAGATTTGACAGAATGAGTCAGAGATAGGATACACCCAACTCTCAGGAGAAAAGCTACTGAAGAACAGCGCAGGGAGAGTTCAATTCAGTTCAGTCAGTTGGGTGTCAGTTGGGAGCCACTGCAGTAAGTAGAGTGGAGTGTAGTTCACACAGTTCAGTGCAGTTCGGCAGAGGCAGCTGAAGCCAAAGAATAAGAAGGAGCCAGAAGATTAGAACAAATTGCCAGAGGTCAAGCAGCATAATTCAGTGAGAAGCTAAGAGAAGACAGATTGAATCAGTAATCTTGGAAAGGCATTTGAGTCAGAACAGCTGAGTTGAAACAGCCAGCCAGAGTTCATAAAGAACTAAAAAAGGGTGAGCTTATTCCTCAGTAAGCCTCTCAGGTGACAATTATTTCAGGTGAATAAAAGATACTCATACAAAAGCTTCTATAGAAAAATTGATATAATGTGGCTCCAGAGAAGATTTAGTCAGTCAAGTGGTTGTGGCACAAGCATTGGGACCTACATTAAGATCCCTAGGATCGGTAGTATGTAATGCTTATCTAAGCACTGGGCAGTTGCAGACTGGAGGCTTTCTGGGTACTTGCTACTTGGCACTCAATCTAGACAAATCAGTGAAGTCTGTGTTCATTGAGAGATTCTGACTCAGAATATAAAGTGGCAGCTGATGGTTGAAAGGGACACACATAAATAAAAACTAAGAACACCAATTATTGTATTTAATATGAAGCACTATGGGATGATGACACAACTGTAATACCCCATGCAGGGGAGGACTATGAACTACTAAAAACCAGGTTATATGTAATGAGATTACTATGATCTCCTGACTGCACCAAAATCTTTCTACAATATAGGAATGTTCATATTTCAGGAAAAATACCAAAGTAACTCTCCTCCCGACAATAGATGAGACAGATGTTTCATCATCTGGCAACAGCTGGATGTTCTGACTGGCATTTAAAGCCATTAGTATCTCAATTATAAATTCTCAACTACTAAAATTAACACAGAGTGCAAGATCCTCACATGTGGCAGGGCCTCTGACAGTGATCCCGCTTTTTTTCTTAGGTTCAAATGCCTTAGGCCAAAAAAAAAAAAAAAAAAAAAAGCCTAAAATTAAAAGGACATGAAAGGAGAAATAGGGTTATCGAGGGGGAAGATGGGTTCAGCACGAGTGGTAGGTAGATCAGAGAGCACAATTGGGGTTTGATGTGATCATAATGCATTGTACCAGTGTAGCCTTTGTCAAAATTAAAGTAGATTAACAAGTAAATGGCCAAAAAGACAGCAGCCTAGATAACTTTCTGACATGGTTTAATTCTTCCCTATGATTTCAGTTTTCTCTCTTCTTCCAAATACATTGCTAGTTGTGAAATTCTAAAAGCATAAAAACATTGTGAATTAATTTCTGGGTACACTGTAGTCACTGAAGTGATGCATGCAAAGAAAGTTTTCAAATGATAGCTATGTAACATTATTTAATTATTAGAATCCACTGGACCTTCTGGTTATATTTCTTAGAGATGTGTAAATATAACTACATCTTTAAAAATCTCTAAATAGGATCATCTTGGCATTTTCAGGAATGAGAACTTATCTGTTGTGGGAGATGCTAGTATATGGCTATAAATCCCAACACTCAAGAACTTAGACAGTGGCACGAGTTCTGTCCAGACTAGTATGAGGAAGCTGCCACATGAGTAAAGAAAGAGTAGCAGACCTGAATGACCAGTGGATGGACCCCAGGGAGTACTTGCAATAAACAAAATTATAGTAGGATAAAAAGAATTTTTAAAGAAACAATATACAACTCATGTAATGGATGACAGTATGGACGTTAGTAACTTAAAGAACATATAATCTTATAATATGGAAATTTCAAATTAGAAAAATGTTTCTTAAAGTTTCTAATCACAAATTTTGTATTAGAAAAGAATCATACTTTCAAAATCACAACTTTAGAGACGATTTACAAGTCATCTTGAATACCCACAATCCTTCTCTGTCTCCCATGTTTCTTTACAGTAGAACATAAGGAGGTCCTCCAGGAATCTATGTGCTACTGTACTGGCTAGTTTTGTGTCAACTTGACACAAGCTGAAGTTATCACAGAGAAAGGAGTTCAGTTGCGAAAATGCCTCCATGAGATCCAGCAGTAAGGCATTTTCTCAATTAGTTATCAAGGGGGGAGGGCCCCTTGTGAGTGGTACCATCTGTGGGCTGGTAGTCTTGGACTCCATAAGAAAGCCAGCTGAACAAGCCAGGAGAAGCAAGCAAGCCAGTAAGCAGCATTCCTCCATGACCTCTGCATCAGGGCCTGCTCCTTGACTGTCTTGATTTCCAGTCCTGACTTCCTTTCGTGATGAACAGCAGCATGGAAGTGTAAGCTCAATAAACCCTTTCCTCCCCAACTTGCATCTTGGTCATGATGTTTGTGCAGGAATAGAAACCCTGACTTAGACAGTTACCAACAACAGAATAAGTCACATGCAACTTAGCAAACTTAAAACGGGGCATTAATAGTTTAAAAAGAAAAACCTACCCACTTTCCATAGTATCATCTAAAAGTTGAACTACACTAAAATAGAACAATGAAAAATGAGTACAAACTATGAAAGAATAGGCAGGAATTTGATGAATTAACCAGAATAATAAAAAAGCAAAGAAATCTTTTAAGAAGAACAAAATTCAAAACAAACTGATACAAAGGTGATTAGTACACAGTGAAGGGAGGCAGTGAGAGGCAAGTTTACATAGCAAGCATGAAGAGGAATTAGAAATTAAGCAAAATATAAATTTGACTTTTTTTGAGACAAAATATCACATAACCCAGGCTGGCTTTGCACTCACTGTGTCAGAGGATGACCTTAAACTTCTGATTCTCTTGCCACCCCCTTCTAAGTTCTGAAAATACAGGAATATGCCACTTGATCCAGTTTAAAAAGTACAAGGGATAGAACTTAAGCTTCCCTCCATGCTTAGTAAACTCTATCAGCTGAGCCACATCCCCAGTCCCTCTTAATTCACAAAGCACAAGTATACCCTGGCCTTTGTTGTCTGTTCTTTCTCTTCAGGTTAAGTGACTTGTTATCTTCCTGAGACATTCCTACCAAGAATATAAGCTGGCCTGAAACCAATACTGGTAAAATTCTGCTTGTAGGGCTCTGCAAAACCTGTCAGGGGATCATACTGTCATTGGAAATGGTTAAATATCAAATCTATATACATGTCTTAGAAAACAGTTGACTTTTATGATAATGAAGTACAACTAGGAGTCACTGACTTAGGAATTTAGTGTAAGTTTTGAAATAAGGGGTCTCAAGGATTCTTTCCTCTTCCAATATACCCAGTTCTTCATTATTAGAAGTAGGTAGTGGAAAATTTATAATGACACCAAGCAACACCAGAAAGTCCCAGATACCAGGAAAGCAAGAGGTTCCCAGGACCCATTGGGAATGACATTAGCTGCATATGCAGCAAAGGGAAGAAAGACCTGTAGAGACCCTTTACAAAGGTTAGGCATGACCCTTGGTTGAGGGATGGGGCCACACACCCATCCCAAAAATAGTAAGCCAGAATTGTTCCTGTCTGAAAGAAATACAGGGACAAAATAAATGAAGCAGAAACTGAAGGGAAGGCCACCCAGAGATTGTACCACCTACAGATCCATCCCATCTGCAGATACCAAAGCCTGAGAGTATTGGTGATGCCATGAAGCACTTGCTGACAGGAGGCTGGTATAGCTGTCCTCTGAGAGGCTCTGCCAGCACCTAACTAATCCAGATGCAGATACTCACAGCCAACCATTGAACTGAGCCTGGGGACACCAATGGAAGAATTAAGGGAAGGACTGAAGGATCCTATGGGTATTGTAACCCCATAGGAAGAACAAAAATATCAACTAGCCATCCCCCCTGCAATCCCAGGGACTAAAGCACCAACCAAAGAGTATCTATGGATGGGTCCATGGTTCCAGCTATATGTGTAACAGAGGACTCATCTGGAATCAATGGGAAGGAAGGCCCTTGTTCCTGTGGAGGCTTCATGCCTCAGCTTAAGAGGATGCTAGAGTGGTGAGGCAAGAGTGGGTGGGTGGGTGGGTGGGGGAGCTCCCTCTTAGAGGCAAAGGGGAAGGGAATGGAATGGGGTTTTGGCAGATGGGAGACACCATTTGAAATGTAACCAAATAAAATAACCAATAAAAGAAAAGGAATAAAAATCTATCCATAAACTTGTTTCCCACCCTATCTACAGTGAATTACACTTTACACTGGTAGTAGATATCTCGATATCTTATTTAATCCTCATCCATTTTAAATTTTATTGTGTCTTTAAGAGGCTTCAGAGACATGATACTTTATTATATATCTCAAAGAAGGAAATGAAGTGTTCTAGCTCTGTGGAAAAGCAAATTAAATCTCATGATATATGAGAAAAGCAATTTGTATAACTACTGTAAAAGCACCTTCAAGAGTTCCCATAACCTCAGCTTTACCCATGTCACTCAGACTTTGGGAGTGTGCTTTTGCCTCATATTCCTCCCCTTCATTTGCCCTGAAATTGTCAAATTAAACAATTTGTAATTGGGCTAAGTTAGGGCCTTAGGGAATAGTAAGAGCAGTTTCAACATTGTCATTCAGTAGAATTGGTGGATAAGTCACTTACAGGAGGTTCTAGTACCCGATGCTTTTATGCCTTTTTATTTTAATCTGCCTTAGCAGACCTCCTATATAGATGAAGGGGGATGGGTATTGGTGGGTGTTATTTAAAATATGAACCTACTGATGAATGTGAACCTTATTTTATGTCATTATACCTATTCAAATGATTGCCTGCCAATAGAATATATTAATTTTCCAAACTCAAGAACAAATAGGTATCACAAATTCATCATTTGATGAAAGTATCCCTGTATTTCAGGTCTACTTCTTTAGACTGTCTTGTAGGAAACTATGCTTACTGAAATGAATCTCTTATATATGATTCATTAAAGAAAGGCAACTAAGATTTTGTAGTTCCAAAAGCCTCTGTTAACATTTCTGTCTTTAAATAGCATTTCAGTCCCAAACTGGGTTTTGTGCAGAGTTGTGCAGCATATAAGAGAAAATACCTGATGTCAAGATACAGAAAAATAAAAAAAAATTTAAAAAATGAAAATTGTGAACTAAATATATAACCTGAAATCCTAAGAACTGAAAACAAGAGAGTTCTGCAGCAGCTGGGAGTTCTATGTCATAGGACGGTGGTCTGAGAACCTTGATTGAATATTCCACAGTACATCAGACTTAGGAGAGCATAAGACAAAATATTAGTGCGTCTGGAGGAAAGAAATACACGATCTTTCATGAACCTCTTATAAATTATCTCAGCATTTGTTACATTTTGGGCTTTGTGTAAAATAACTGATACCTAGTTTACAAACCCATGTTTTAAGAACTTCAGTTATACAGATTCAAGATAAGCTCCAATATGTGTAATTTATTGGACATATGGCAAGAAAATATATACACTTGGTGTTTAGTATTCCCCAAGATTATCAAAATTTAAAATTAAAAATACAAAATAGTAAACCCAATTTTAACGATATGCATATTATGCATTTCTTTTCATGTTAGATGAATCCTTGAAGCAACTGTTGGCCATTTAACTGGTCACACATGTGTTTTCTATTATACACAACTAATATAATACTATATAGTTAATAAAATTTGATATAAGAATATTTAAAGACATATACACTAACTTGTATTCTGTGAGTGTGTGTGTGTGTGTGTGTGTGTGTGTGTGTGTGTGTGTGTGTGTGTGTGTGTTGCATGTTTATGTGGAACTCTAAATTGGAAATTACTCATTCATGAGTACATAATTCGTGTTCTCTCCACTCTATAAAAAAAACAAAAGGAATTTTGATCCTCTTTAATAAAAGTCATTATTTTATGACATTTCCCTTTGATAGATGTCTCCTGCTCTGCTGAGAAATGAGTGTGGCACAAATAGTGTGGAGATGAGGTATTTGCTTGTTTGTGATCTGCTCAGGTTACAGGAATTCTTTATCTGAAGAAAGATATTGTTTCTGTCTTGTATGTGACTCCAGGCTGCACAAGTGCCATTAAACAGTACATATACCTGCCTCTAACTTCCTTCTGTTTTTCCTCATTCAAATCTGTCCTCCAGATGTGTGGCTATGCCTAAGCTCTTACATATTGTAGTTTCTTGGCAGTGCTTCTTTTAGTTCTCAGAATGGATTTCTGAAGGTCAAGTCGGCAGAGTAAAAGTCACTGAGAAGACAGAGAGCAGGTGTCCATCATGGACAGTGTCTGAGGCTGTGAATAGCATATTCTGAGACAGTTCTGTCTTTCAAAAGACCCCCTTTCTGCTAGGAGAAACTTATGAAGAAAAGTTTCATTTTATTTTTCTCTTCCAGGTTTGACCTAAACCCCAGACTCCAATGTGGAACCATTTTTTCTTTAGGTTTTTAACTTGCTGTGAAGTAAGACTAATAAAAAAAATCAAATTTCTGCTTGATTTGTCAAAAATATCTTAGGGCAATGGATCATTTGAAAATCTTCTCTACTTTGCTTTGGCACAGGGGGTGGAAGGTAGAATTAAAGCCAGGTAAAATTTTATCTTTATTAGTCCAACAGCTACTTTAACATTAAGGCTGTCATTTTTCTCCAGTTTTAAAATAATGATAGGTATCATATAGACAGCTTAAATCTAAACTGCATCCGATGGGCTCGTATCCAGAGAATGTTTGATCCCCAGTTGGTGGAACTATTTTGAGAAGTTCTTGATACTTAAAGAGGTAGGACCTAGCTAGACAAAGTAAGTACTGAAGGTACAGCCTTGGAGATTTGCTTTCCCTGACCACTTTCTTTGCTTCCTGGTCCACAATAATGTGACCTGACCCATTCTACAGTGCCTTCCCTAACACACTGACTGAATCCTTTGAAAGCATGAACCCAAATAAAAGAAAGCCACAACAGTTATAATGCAGACTGCTAATAAAAGTCAGTGTGTTAGATAATATCTATCTTTGAATCCACCTTGTAAAAGCCACCAGATAAAATAGGTGCTAGAAATAAAATCTGACTTCTCTACAAGACAGTATGCATTCTTAGCTAGTAGGCCACCTCTTCAGCTGATACATTTATTATTACCTTATTAATTCCAATGCATTTCATACTTCCACAGACCATATTTATATTAAAAATCAGTTTCATATTTAACAAACAGTACCTTCACAATAATTATATCTATTTTAACCTTTCAGTTAAGGAGAAGGAAACTGATCCTTTAGAAGGTAAGTAACTCACTGGTCAGAACATCAAGAACTGAAGTTTACACATGAGAACATTTCACATATTTAGTGGGGCCTTATGCTAAACCACAGTTCAGTATTCTTTGAATCTGTCCTCAGTACCTCTCCCACCCATAATCCCCTCAGTATTAGGGAATGCTTCCTGGGGCAACTGGATTATTCAGTCCAGTCTGCCTACATTTCCTTTTGGTTCTTCCATGAATTCTCAACATTCCAAATACCTATCTCCCTTCACTCCTGAGACCCTGAAATAGTTACCCCTTGCTCACCAGATGAAAGAAATGTATAAGATAAATGGCCGGGTCTTCAATATCAGATGGAGTCTGCAACCACCAAAACAGCTTCAGTTTAACTGGCAACCATACAGCATTCCTCAGCTCTTTTCCTTGAAGGGGACAGGAAGGGGCTACAAATCTCATCTAACTGTGAACCATAACAGCAAAGAATCACTTACTTTGAAAAAAATAAATTGCTCTGGACATACGAATTTATGTTAGTAGAGGCTGTTAGTCCTCTACTGCCAGAACATACTGAATTATTTTTCTGGGTGCCTTCACCAGGGCTGCACAATCTTGTCTTTGTGTAATTTTTATAATTTAGTCTCTGCTTTATCTTGAAACCAATCTTTTTTCTTTCCAGGAGCAACATCTTCCTCTCAGACATAATGTTTTTTTTATCTTATATTTCCCTTCCTTTTTGATTTTGAAGAGTGACTGCTAGATGCTTCAATTATTTCTCCCCAGTTTTTTGAGGTTTCCCATGACTCCAGAGATCCACAATCAGCTTTCTTTGTCTGGACTTCTACAGAATTTATTCTTGGCTCTGCATCCTTTTGACACTCACTTGCTTTTTCAGTTCTTAGTTTATTTTGTTCATTTGGCCAGCAGTGTCTTGTGTGTTATGTACATACAATGTTTGAATGTACATACATATGTTTGAATGAATAAATTTTTCTGTAAGCCAAGGAAAACTGATACCAGAAAGAAGACTTTTACTGCATAACTTTCAGCAACATCAGTAAAGATGATAGCACAAGGTCTTAGTTTTAAAACTAGAGATGGGAAAAAACACTGAGAAGAACAATGAAATCATTTATCAGTTAATTAAATTCTGAAATTCATCATTTTTATATGCATGCAATGTCCCTGCTTCTATTCTAAGTTCAAGTGTATGAATGTCAATGCTGAATTCCAATTGAGCTTTTGTGAATGAGTAACTAGATCAAGGTTGGAAGGAGATTAAACATGCTGCTTATGAGAGTCACAGTTAGTATCCTGAAAATTGTAGGTATGACTAAAGGTCACTTGAGCATCCGAGAATTTACATGATTTCAACTTCTGGGAATATGATCTTACATCATAATGCCACTCTAATAACTGCTTGTTTTGAAAAGTAAGAACTATGTAACCATAGGAAATAAAACTCCTTCCAGAACTTTCACCTAAAGCACAAAAGAAGGTCACAAAAGTGACAGGCACCAAGAATTTTTATATTAATTCTGACAGTAGAGTCTATTTGAAGTGACAGAAGCCTGTACATGATATATATGAAACCATGCTATCATTTGTGTTCATTTGTATTCACAAATATGCATTTGTATTCATTTAAATATGCTAAGAATGATTAACTGGCATTTCATAAAATTGAGTGCTCTCCATCCAGGAAGTGTCATAGAACTAGTGTCTACACACTCACAATAGTGTACAAGTGTATGTTTGTATGTGTAAACTGTGGTCTCAATGTCTACAAAATATTGTTGGTATTTTAAGAACTATATACACATAAAGTATACAGTTATGATTAATATCATCCATGTCCCCAAAAGCTCATGTGTTGAAATCTTTTGTCCACAGTTCATGGTGTTATTAGGTCATGGTGGGGACTAGTTAGAGAAAGTAGGTTATTGGCAGTAAATCCATAGGTTATTGGCAGTAAATCCTTGACAGATATATTATGTTCTCTGCCTTCCCCTTCCTTTGGGCATCTATGAGATGAACAGCTTTTCTATCCCAGGTGGTCTCTCTGAGATGCTGTGCATTGCCACAGATCCAAAGTGACTGGGTAGGGCAATCATGTATTGAAATCTCTAAAATTGTCAGAGAATAGATCTGTATTTTTTATAGGTTGATTATTGCAGGTATTTTGTCACAGCAACAGAAATCCAATGTCCTAATTACCTTTTTATTGCTCTAAAGGGATACCATGACCAAAAGAACTTATTTTTTTTAAAAGGCATTCAATTGATGGCTTGCTTACAGATTCAGAGGTTGAATCCATGACCATCATGGCAGGGAGTATGGTAACACGAAGATCGGCATGGCACTGAGAAATAGCTGGTACTTGCATCTTATCTAAAAGTTAGAGGCAAAGAGAGAGAGACCGGGCCTGGCAAGGGCTGTTGAAGTATAAAAGCCCATTCCAAGTGACACACCTCTTTCAACAAGACCACACCTCCAAATTCCTCCTAAAACATTTCCACCAACTAGGAATCAGGCATTCAAATATATAAGCTAATGGGGACCATTACCATTCAAACCACCACATTCCACTCCTAGGCTTTCATAGATTTGTAGGTATATCATAAGAAAAATTCATTTAATCCAACATAGTCTTTCACAATCTCAAGACTGTTTAAAAATCCCAAATTCAGTGTCATCTAAGACCAAAGGCAATCTCTTAACTGTAAACTCTTGTAGAAGCAAAATTCAAATTATATACTTCCAGCACACTGTGGCAGAGGCTGTGTGTTACTAGTCCAAAAGGGAGGAAAGGGGCAAAACATTGGATCACATCTAACATACTTTGCTTGTCCCATCTAGGAATATTATTTCTTTCAAACTTTCCTGAGTCTAATTTTAAGCATGGGGGTAACACCAATTCTATTTCTTCTAAGAGCAACATGTTCAAAATGACTAATGTACATGCTACAAAGCTTTGCTATTTCGTTTTATTAATTTTATAAGAATTTACACAGTCACTCAAAATGGAACATTATTAGACACTTAAAAAGCAAGGGCTGTTGATGCTCTGAGTCTACACTCTGATTCTTATCTTGTGAGCTGATGCAATACAAGATAGTAAAAGTATTTCCTGCATGCAAATTTCATCCTGTGGAATTTGATGCCATACACATGGGATTTATATGTAGAATAAGGAAAGCCTACTCTTTTGCAGTATAGAGTTGGGATGAGAAACATCTTATATTCTCATCTTCATCTATGTCTGTCTAAGTGTCACACAAACATGGCTGCTTTTAACCTTTATGACCTAGAAGTAGCCCTGTACTTGAAGTTCATTTATTTAAGTGTAAACATGTGGGTTAATAGTCCTATGTCTTCCTAGAAGAAGAACATGACCTAACGACTTAAGGCATTCTATAGCACCAAGTGTACTTACATCAGTGTAATTCATTTACACAGATGGCTACAAACTTTTATATTTAGCCACTCCAATTTTTCATATGCATTTTTATTAGGATATGGTAGCTTTTCACAGGAACACTGAGAAATGTAGGTTCATTTCTTTCTAGCTCCAGGGGGATTGAATGTCTCTGGTCTCTCCAGGCACCTGCACTCACTACAAATACCCTCACTTAAGAACATGTACGTATACATGCAATTTAAAGCAAAATAATCTTGAAAATTGAAAGTAAAGAAATATAACCCTATATGATTTCTTTTGTACTCCACCGTATGTTTTAACCTTTATCAGTTCAGAGGTAAAGGAAGCATGTATCTGTACCTCATAAGTTCAAGTACACCATTCTGCACTGTCTATATAAGGAGATAGGCCAGTGGAATATCTAATCAGCTAATCAGTGGCAAACTATCCTTGCTGTAACAGCACATCTTTACCCATTTAAGATAACCATGACAAAAGAGGAGCAAACCACCTCTGTAGAGTACTAAGACTGCCATAATGGTTGTTCTTGTTTTTAAAAAATCTTAATTATTGTTATATTCCCTGGACAGTTTAGAAGGACATAGCCATGATATTTTCCTATCTACTGACTTTAAACTATTTAACACTGACAATTAAATGAAAGTGAAAAGATCCATTGGTCAAGTTATAAGCTTCCTGGCTCTTATGCTCTGCCAAATAAGAACAGACAATGCAACGTAGCCCTTTGTTTTTTCTGTAAGGACAAGGCACAGGTATACCAGATAACTGTCTCAGATAGCTTCAATCTACCCATAATACCACTCCAACGTTTGGGAATCATAGATCTTAAAATAGTATCAACAAATTTGTATGATAATTTTTAGATACAAATAAAAGTACCATTTGATTAAAATTCTACTACATAAAAATTGTTAATAGGAAATTGTAAGACAATTGCCTTCAGGAAGTTGGTGATGTCATGCCTTTTCCTTCTTACACATCAATACTGAGCTTTGCTCATCACAGAGAGATGAGAAAAGTTAGAAATGAAACGTAAACCCCAGAAAATCACCTAGTACACTGGATTTCTATCATCAAAGCTATATTTAAGTATATGACCGGATGTCTTTTTTGAAGAAGGGAAGAGAATGAATAGCATTAATCTGTATTCATTTTGTGAATCTTAATTCAGGGTAAAGAGACTTTTCAGACGACAGCAGACCTAAAAGAACCACTTCTGAGTGGCAAAGAAATTTCTAGCATTCACAGGGGTCACACCAGAAGTCTTAAGATTCAAAGATATGAAACTACAGAGAAGTGGTCTAACTGACCTATGCCTTTGATCCCAAATAGGAGATTCTGGGATTATGTGAGGTCTTGACCCCCAACTTCCTATTAGAAGAAGTATTTAAACATCATAAGTAAGAGAAGTCAAGTTTAAATGGAAACAAGAGGATGAAGAATGTTCCTAAAAAGCAAAGCTTTATTTGATGAATTCCATAAGTTATATAAACTATGGAAAGTTCATTTTCTTAATTATGAATCTTAAATCCTGGTGACTTGTCCTGTGATTACTCTGGTTGCTCAAATTGCTGAATTACTCTCTGAATGAGGGAGAAAAGGCACAATAATGATAAGTTACTTGGAAAATAGTGTTTGAATACTGTAGCTATATGCTTCAAGTTGTTAAAAAAATTGTCACTGAAATTCCCTTTGATTTTTCTACTAGTTGCGTGTAAAAATACAATTATAAAATAAATACCACTATTTAAAATTCCCTGTCTTATCTCAAATATCTTGCACATTACAGTTAAATGATTTATTCCTTTCTAAGTGACATAAATTTTAATTATGTGTTATTATGTTTTAAAGTATAAAAAACATAATTTTATGTGCACAACAGTTTAAATGTATAGGAATTCTCACAAGCTCATTATTTGAGTCCTTTAACATGAAAGCAAATATATCCGTCTAAATCATGCAGCCTGCAAAACTATACGTAAATATCATTTTACCTGGTACTGCCTTCATGCTTAAAGAAATATGTATTTCTTTTATTTCTAAATTCTTTACCTATCCTCATACTTTATATGGTATTAAACACTAAGAAAGTTCAGAAGCACAAGAGATTGGCTTCAATTTGTCCAGTGACTTCTTGTGAGATGTATATGTCCTTCTTAGGTTTTTCTCAACTTATCCCAAGCTAGAGTTATCTGGAAAGAGGAACCTTGTTTGAGAACATGCCTCCATTAGACTGTCTGTAGGAGAGAGAAAAGTGTTTTCTTGATTAATGATTCATGTAGGAGGATCCAGGTCACAGTGAAGATAGTCTTGAATTGTATACAAACATAGGCTGAGCAAGATTTAAATAGCAATCCAGTAAGCAGTGTTCTGTTTTCTGATTCAGTTCCTGCCTCCACATTCCTCACCATGAAGTTATGCTGTGATTTATCTCAATGAATACAGTGTGACCCGAGTTATAAGATAAAATATATCCTTGCCTCCCCATGTAGCTATTAATCATGATATTTTATCACAGCAATAGAAACATTAAGATAGAAATTAGTACCAGGAGTAAGGTATTCCTGTGTTGCTTAGAGAAAGATTGTACACAGAGTTTAGAATTTTGAACTAGAAAAATCATTGAAGTTTTGGAGCTTAATGTAGGAACTTGGAAGACAATGCTGAGAACAGCACAAATGATAGAAGTCTAACTTGTATGACATGTTTCCTCAGAGTCAGGACATAGATTTGGTGGTCCAGAGAGGACCAAGGGTATCCCTCATGATGGTAGCGAAATTTGGTAACGTACAAGAGTTTGCAAGGTGGTATTTGTTTTGAAGGCATTAAAAGCGTAAGGGAGGCTTGGCATTCTGAGAGGCTAGGAGAGGCCATTGGTGAAGGTGAAACCCGAGTTTATTGGAGATACCACAATTGAAAGAGTCAGGAGATAAGGTAAGGCATGGCATAATATACTTGAGTTGGGATCCCTGAAGAAGGCTAAGGAGAGGCTATTGGTAAAGCTGCAGTCCAGTGTCAGTGGAGAGCTCATCATACTGGACATACTAGCATGGAACAACATAAAAGAGCATAGCAGATATGGAATGGAGGCAGCCTATGCCGATGAGACAAGCTTCATGTGCTAAGGATGGCAGAGTCAGAGAAGTAGAGATTCCTAGGCCCTTTGTAGCTCAGAAGCTCAGGAGTCCCAGATACATATCTCTGAACTTTACTCTACTGTACTTTGGTTTGATTTTGCTTTGAATATGACCATGCCTTTATTCTTATGTCTTAGAATAAGAAAGTATTTAACTTGTTGGGTTTTTTTTTTTTTTTTTGATTTTACAGGTACCCATAGTTGAGATATATTTGGGATATTTTATAAAGACTATGGATATTTTGGAAAGTTTTTTGTATATTTTATATTTTGAACTTTTGAAGATATTTTGAGTATATCAAAGAAGCTGAAATTTTAGAGTGATTTATTTTTTAAGACTGTAAGACTTAGAAAGTTAGAATGTTTTATATAAGAATTGGAGATAAACAAGAAAGAAAGGGTTGTGTTTTCATAAATGTGTCAAAAAAGACAAGAGGTCAATTGTCTTCATTGTTTCTTTGTCAATTTAACCCAAGCTATAAATATCTATCAAGAGAAACCCTAGTTGAGAAAATGCCTCCATTAGATGCCTGTAGGCAAGTCTCTGGGTAATTTTCTTGATCAATGATTGGTTGGGCAGGGCCCAGTTTACTGTGGGTGCTGGATAGGAAGTCCTGGGTTGTATGAGAAAAGAGACTGAGCAAACCATAATGAGCAATCCAGTAAGCAGCACTCCTCCATAGCATCTGCTTTACTTCTTTCCTCTAGGTTGCTGCCTTGAGATCCTACTCTGATATCTCTCAGTGATGGAGTGTAACCAGAAAGTTATATGATGAAGTTCCATTCCTGACCAAGTTGGTTTTGGTCATTATTTTTTATAACATCAGTAAAAACCCTAACCAAAATAGCTCTTACATTTTAATTGCATTTATCCATACTAAAACAAAGAAAAACTTTACCCTCTAAATTTAGACCCTTACTATTGAATGTAATTGTGAGGTAACACCACATCACAGTTTCTTTTCCCTATTTCCAGGCATACAGTTTTCACTGACTGAAGCATGCTATTTAGAATGTCCTTTTTCCTACGTCTTCCTGTCTTATTTTATTTATCTTAAAGGCCCAGCACAGATGTCACCATGATGCAACAGACCTCACAACCTTCAGGGACAATTTTTCTTCAGGTCTGTATCTAAAGAACCCTGCGTTTCTCTTAAATTACATTTTTTTTTTTACTCTAGAGCAGCACAAAATGTGGTAAACTATTAACATAATATAACAATGGATTTTGTAGCTTAGCACTACTCTATATTTGCAAACTATTATATCATTGAAATCCATAAGATAGCAAAATATCAACCCAAATATAGTTATTTTCTATATTGAAGTAAAAACATGATATATTTGATAACTTAAAACACAAATTCAGGCATGGTGCAGTTGGGTAGCATTATGAAATCATAGTCCTCACAGTTGATTCATAAACTGGATATATTTTTCAATGCTAACAAGGTTAAATACTCTGTTTTTTACTCTGATCACTATATTCCCTTAGGAACGACTTAGTTTGATCATGTATCTATGCATCACTGATTAGAGACATTAATTACACCTGTAAAAATTCTTGCCACATGCCATTATGTAATCTTGGGAATGATATCCACAAAAGAGAATAGGGAGAGCAGTCTATAGGGAGAAACATTTTTAATAACATTGTTTATAATTGCTCCTAGAAATAATATAACGATTGGCTTTCACTTTGTTTCAGTATGATTTTTAAACTCCCTACAAGCAATATGCTCCATTGTTTCCTTCACCATAAGTTGAGCAATTCCACCATTTACCCTATTTGTTACATTACTGTCTGGGGTATCAAAACTTTTTACCAGAGAGCATTGGCACAGCATAGAATTTTTTTTTCCCAGAGGAATATTGACAACACCAGCTGGTTTATTTTAGGCTGTATATGAAGAGTACAGAGACAGACAGAGAGAGAAGGAAGATATACAAAGAGTTCTAGTAAAATATTTAGCAGAATTTAGAGGAATATGAAGAAAGACTTGCTTTCTCAAAAATACAGTCTTTCTTTCTTTTTCTTTCTTTCTTTCTTTCTTTCTTTTTTTCTTTTTTTTCACCCTGTCCTTCCAGAGCACACATGGTTGTCAAAATAAAAACACCAAACTCTAACTCTTTGCTCTTTGGGTAAATATAGACTACAGGTAAATTTGAGATTTAGAGAGCATTAGTAAACTCTTTCGATTCTTTGTTAAAACTTCAGAAAGAGTTAAGACTTCCACAACTAGAGGGAAAAAGTAGTTCTTTTTTTTTGTTGTTATTTATATACATTTCAAATGTTTTCCCCTTCCCGGTTTCCCCTCCAAAATCCCCCTAGCTCATCCCCCTTCCCCGCTGCTTCTATGAGGGTGCTCCCTCACCTACCCACCCACTCCTGCCTCACTACCCTAGCATTCTCCTGTGCTGGGGCATCTAGTCTCCACAGAACCAAGTGCCTCCTCTCCCATTGATGCCAGATAAGGCAATCCTCAGCTACATAAGCAGCTGGAGCCATGGGTCCTTCCATGTATACTCTTTGGTTGTTGGTTTAGTCCCTGGGAGCTCTGGGGGGTCTGGTTGGTTGATATTGTTGTTCTTCCTATGGGGTCGCAAACCCCTTCAGCTCCTTCGGTTCTTGCCCTAACTTCTCCATTGGGGTTTCCACGCTCAGTCCAATGTTTGGTTGTGTGCATGCGCATCTGTATTGGTCAGGCTCTGGCAGAGCCTCTCAGGGGACAGCTATACCAGGCTCCTGTCAGCAAACTCTTCTTGGCATCAGCAACAGTGTCTTGGTTTGGTGTCTGCAGATGGGATGGATCTCGAGGTGGGGCAGTCTTTGATGGCCTTTCCTTCAGTCTCTGCTGCACTCTTTGTCCCTGCATTTCCTTTAGATAGAAACAATTCTTGGTTAATATTTTTGAGATAGGTGGGTGGCCCCATCCCTCAACCGAGGACCGTGTCTAACTTCTGGATATGGCCTCTACAGGTTCTATTTCCCCTTTGTTGGGTATTTAGCTAATGCTATCCCCATTGGGTCCTGGGATCCTCTTGCTTTCCTGGCATCTGGGACTTTCTAGTGGCTACTCCCAGTTCCCCATCCCTCACTGCCACACAACTCTGTTCAACTTCCTAATCCTCTGTACTTCTCTCCTGTCTCCTCCTACAACTGGATTCTAAGAGTAGCAAAAATATGTCTGTTAGACCCTCTCAGCTAAAGGAAATATTTTCCAAGATCTTAAGGATGTGTTTTCCTGATTTTCTCACATAAAATAAAGATTTGCTTTAAATCTGAACAACTTGCCTCTTCTCTGGACAAAAACATGAAAAACTCATGGCATAAAAACTTCTTTAGTAACCCAGGTAGAAAAGTACTATCTCAGAAAAGAAATGTTGATGCAGATCTATTTAAAGAAACAAAATTTCAATTTAATATGTCATATTAATATCTGAAATAATTATACCAACCTGCAAAGTAAGGATCAGAGAGTGCAAATAAAAATATACCTAAAGTCTATTTATTATTACTATTGTTGTCAACTATTATTATTTTCTGTTATTTTGATATGATAAAATAATTTCATTATTTTATCCTCCCATTTTCTCTCCCCAAATTCTTCCATGTATACTTCTTTACTATCTTTCAAATTCATGCCCTATTTTTCCATTAATTATTGTAATGTACACATATATATGTATGCACATATAAACATTTACATTTCTAAATATAACCTTCTCACTTTATATAGTGTTATTTATACGTTGTCAGGGTTGATCACTTCTATGAATAAAAAATTAGTGTGCTTTTCATTGGGTATGTAAGACTTTTTCTCCATTTCTATCATTCATTAGTTGCTTGTAGATCTTTCTGTAGGGTTTAGCTTTCATGAACTTCCTCCATTCCAACTATAGCAAGCCTATTGCTATTGTCCTTTTTCAGCTAATGTTTAGGCAGTTATATTAATGAGAATGTATAGATGTAGTTTCTGATGTTTGTAGAAAACAGTTTCACATCAAACTATCTATCTGATAACTCTGGCCTATACAATCTGTCTACTCCTCTTCCACAATGTTTCCTAAACCTGAGGTACAAGAGGTATTTTGAAAATACAAAGAGCAATTCTCAAATTCATTTGGAATAACAAAAAAATAAAAAAAAAAAAAACAGAATAGTGAAAACTATTCTCAACAATAAAAGAATTTCTGGGGGAAATCACCATCAAGCTGACATCAAGCTGTACTACAGAGCAATAGTGACAAAAACACTGCATAGTATTGGTACAGTGACAGGCAGGTAGATCACTATTAGGTAGGACACTGTCAATAGGACAAAATGGCAACCAACAGAATGAGAAAAGATATTTACCAATCTCACATCCAATAAAGGGATAATATTCAATATATACAAAGAACTCAAGAAGTTAGACTCCATAGAACCAAACAACCCTATTAAAACATGAGGAACAAATCTAAACAGAGAATTCTCAACTCAGGAAACTCAAATGGCTGAGAAGCACCTAAAGTCAACATCCTTAGTCATCAGGGAAATATAAATCGAGACAACCCTGAGATTCTACCTCACACCAGTCAGAATGGCTAAGATCAAAAACTCAGGTGACAGCAGATGCTGGTGTGGATGTGGAGAAAGAGGAATGAACACTCCTCCGTTGCTGGTAAGATTACAAGCTGGTACAACAACTCTGGAAATCAGTCTGGTGGTTCCTCAGAAAATTGGACATAGTACTACCTGAGGAGCCAGCTATACCACTACTGGGCATATACCCAGAATATGCTCCAACATGTAATAAGGACACATGCTCCACTATGTTCATAGCAGACATATTTATAATAACCAGAAGCTGGAAACAACCCAGATGTTCCTCAAAAGAGGAATGGATACAGAAAATGTGGTACATTTATACAATGGAATACTACTCAGCTATTTAAAAAAATGACTTCATGAAAATTGCAAGCAAATGGATGGAACTTGAAAATATCATCCTGAGTGAGGTAACTCAGTCACAAAACAACACATATGGTATGTACTCACTGATAAGTGGATATTAATCCAAAATTTCAGAATACCCAAGATTCAATTCATAGATCATATGAAGCCCAAGAAGAAGGAAGACCAAAATGCGCATGCTTCAGTACTTCTTAGAAGGGTGAACAAAATTCTTGCAGAAGGAAATATGGAGACAAAGTGTGGAGCAGAGACTAAAGGAAAGGCCATCCATAGACTGCCAACCTGGGGATCCATCCCATATACAGTCACCAAACCTGGACGCTATTGTAAATACCAGAAAGTGCTTGATCATGGAAGCCTGATATGGCTGTCTCCTGAGAGGTTCTGCCAGAGCCTGTCAAATATAGAGGTGGATGCTCGAAGCCAACCATTGGACTGAGCATGGGGTCCCTGATGGAGGAGTAGGAGAAGGGCCTGAGGAGCTGAGGGGGTTTGAAGCGCCATGGAGGGAGCAATAGTGTCAACCGGTCAGACCCCCAGAGCTCCCAGGGACTGGACCACCAACCAAAGAATACACATGGAGGAACCCATTGTACTGGCTGCATATGTGGCAGAGGATGGCCTTGTTGTACATCCGTGGTAGAAGAGGCCCTTGGACCTGAGGGTGTTTTATGACCCAGTATGGGGGAATGCCAGAGAAGGAAGACAGGAGTGGGTGGTTAGGTGGTGGAGCACCCTCATGGAGAGAGTATGGGATGGGAGTTTCTGAGGAGGAGACCTGGAAAGGGGAAACCATTTGAAATGTAAATAAAGCAAATAACCAATAAAAAAAATTACAGCCTTTGAGAACAGACTCCACAACTCTGAATTTTGTTTGGTTGTGGCTTTCTCTAACCATTTCTATCTGTTGAAAAGAGAAGTTTCCTTCATGATGAGTAAGGACTCTGCTTATCTGGGGGTATAGGACAAATCATTAGAATGTAGTCATGGATTATACTAGTTTAATAAAGTAGTGGTTGTAGGTTCTCTTCCAAGATCCATAACTTCACTAGCTCTGAGTATTTGGCTATGTTTCTGATACCAGGCATGATTTTCCTCTTAAAAGGATCAAAAGTCCAATTAGAGAGCTGTTGTTTACTTAAACGTATGTAAGCTAGTATTGCACCCTAGAATTATTATGTGTTTATCATATCTGGGTAGGACTGGTGATTTCTTCTTCTTTTTTTTTTTTTTTTTTTTTTTTTTTTTTTTTTTTTTTTTTTTTTTTTTTTTTTT
>CM052705.1:66335249-66410811 GCA_028551405.1 Uromys caudimaculatus | reverse complement strand
GACTTGGAATGCATTGCTCCAATCTCTTTTGGCTTTTGAAGTTTCCAATGAGAAATCATATATTAGTTTGATTAATTTGCCTTTATATGTAACTTGTGTTTTTTCAATACACTTTCTTTGTTATGTCAAAAAATAGTATTTTAACTATGAGATGCTGTGGATATCTTCTTCTTGGTCTTGTCTTTTGTTATTCTAAGTGCTTCTTGTATCTGTATGAGTGTATCGTTCCTTAGTTTGGGGTAGTTTTCTTCTATGATCTTGTTGAAAATCTGGTCTATAACACTGACTTTGAATTTGTCTCTTTCATCTTTGCCTATTATTCAAATGTTTGTTGTTTGGTTATTTTCCTTCATAGTGTCCCACAATTTCTATGTGTTCCTTTTCTGTTTTGTTTTTCACTTAATATTTTATATCCCTTGCTTATTTGGTCTAGATCCTCTACTTTATCTTCAAGCCCTAGTAGTCTACCTTTTAGACTCATTCTACCTATAAGGCTTTCTTTTGAGTTGATGTGTTGGGTTTTTCAATTTCATCTTCATTTCAGCCTGAGACCTCTTCAATGGTTCTATCATTTTATTTAATTCTGCTCTGAAGTCTTGATTTGTCTTTATCATTTACATCAGCCTACATTTATGTTTTCTTGAACAACACTCAGGCATTTATTCTCCTCTTCAATTTCATTGAGGGTTTTATTTATGTCCTCTTTAAACTCTTTGAATTATTTGCTATAATCTGTTTGTTCTTTTAAATTCTTTGCCCTATGGCTCATATAGGTAATTCCTGTTCCATCATTTCTACAGATCTAATAGACCTGGGAAAGAAGATACTGACTTGATATTTCATATTTTTGGTATTTTTGTGATGCTGTCTGGGCATGTGGATTTCTTTTGTCAGTTCTAATCTGATATTGACAGAGAAGATTGGGACATAATAGAGGATGTGTGGGAGCATTGGGTTTGGAAGTTGGAGATTACTTGCATGAAATGAAGTCAGGTAGACATATAGGAATGGGCTGTTCTGCAGGATTTGCCTCCTGGTCCTAGCATAGAGTGGGTGGGTAATTTCGCAGGCAAAACATTGGATATTATGGGGGATGGGCCTATCTCTTGGATGATGGATAGTATGAGTCACGGCAGAAGCCTTTAGATTGGTTTTAGTGCAGACAGGACTTATTACATTAAGCCTAGGCTAAGTATTTTTGGTTGGGAAGGGAACATGAATAGGATTACAGAGGCTCACTAGGCTATATCCTGGAGAAGGATGTGGAAGACATGGCTGGATGAAGCAGTAGTATGCTATATTGTCAATTAAGGTGAGTCCTGATGGAATCTTAAAATTGGGTTGAAGTATAGGCAGGTATGGCCAGACTAGGCCAGGCACTGGATGTGGGACCCAGACTAGATCTGTGGCATGGAGTAGGGTGCATGTAGAGTAAGAGTTACGGATCTTACTAGGCTACACCCTCCAGAAGGATATGAGGTGTGGTTAGGTGGAGAAATACGTGAAATGGAAGCTTAAGGATTCTTTGGAGAGTCAGTTGTGTGGATGGTGTTTGCTGGGGTAAGCACGTGAAGGAATATTTTCCTGAAGTGGAGGGCACAGGTGAAAGACTAAGGCAGACTCGTGAAGGAATGTTTCACTGAAGAAGACACAAGAGAGAAGATATTTTGTTAAAGCAAACACAAGATAGAACACATAATGAAGGATTCTTTGCTAACAATATGCATGTATTGGTCTGCCTTGCATAATCGGGACTCCGTGAACCCAGGCTCATTGGTTACATGTGCTGAGGCAAGACCCAAACTGAAGCAAGACACCTGTTGAGACAAGATGCTGAGGAAGGCACATGGAAGACACATGATGTTTGCAGGGTATAAACAGGACTCGATAGAATGACGGAGACAGAGCTTCACTTGCTGGTACCGCTAGCTGTGCAGCACTGTGGGTATCATGTCTTCGCTGTTCTTTGCTTCCCTGAGAGAGGCACAGCCATGAACGTCTCCTGGCATTCCTGTTGGTCCCTTCTGCTGACTGTAACTGAGGCTGAGGCCTGGCTGTCTCTGCTAGGTCATTTCACCACTGTTGCTAACCCGACTCTATTGAACTTGACTGCTGGTGTATTCATACAGTGTTTACCAGAAGATCAAGCTGCCACTGTTAACCTGTGAACTGAACTGCTGATTTTCAGACAACACAGATGGGAGTTGCTCCAAAGCAACTTTCTAAACTGATCCATTTCTCTGTATCCTTTCTTTTCCACTACCTCTGGTGGGTGCTGAGCGACAAGGGAGGTTAAAGCATTTAAGAACCATCATTAAAAATAGGATTTGAAAATTAAAGTTACATATATGTGTTTGTGTAAATAATATATATGAAAATATATATCAATAGTGTGTGTGTGTGTGTGTGTGTGTGTGTGAGAGAGAGAGAGAGAGAGAGAGAGAGAGAGAGAGAGAGAGAGAGAGAGAGAGAAAGTGAGTTATGTGCAAATGACTGCAGGTTTCCAAAGATGTGAGCACTGCAGGTTATATAGAACACAGGACTTAGGTCCTGAGTATCAAACTTGGGTCTTCAGCAGGAATAGTAAGTGCTTTTATTTATTTATTTATTTATTTATTTATTTATTTATTTATTATTTATTTATTTATTCTATAATTAAATCCTCAGCTGTGAATAGGGGACATTAATTGTGGGAGAAAAAGTATGACTCTACCAGGAGCCAAGAATGTGAAATAAATGCCAAGAAGCAGCACTGGGCCTCCATGAGCATATGTCTCTGTAACCAAAGCACAGTAGAATTCCCTGAGTCCTGCTGGTGGCAAGCAGGGACTACTGTGCTCCTTCTACTTACCACTTTGAATAATCTTGTTCATGCCATTAATCGCATCCCACCATTCAGTATTGAAGGTGTGGGAGGCAGGCAAATTGTCTTTTTGTTTTGCAGATCTTCTGATGAAATAGCATCTTAATTAATGAATCTAATTCACACATGGACTAATGTGGGGGTAAAATACTATACTTTAAATCTATTGTGGTAAAGTAATGATTCGAAGCACTGAGAGTCTTGAGAGGAGCTGGCTATATTTTGTATTGGGATGGAAAGGCACCACTGCGGTCCATTAGAGGAATTTGCCAGTGAATCTCTAGAGGTATCACTAACAAAGAATGACACTTCTCAACACTCACCCAATTTGTTGGACACTTTCCACACTGAATTTTAGCTGATGTGTATTCCATAAAATGCAGCAGAAATTAAGCTCTATAATTTCCAAGGGTCCACATAAAAAGCATTGCAGCCTCTACCTGCACCTTTTGGAATGTTTACTTTTAGTATACTTCATTTAAGCATCCAGAGCCATGCTGTGAGAAAATGAAGTATAAACTGCATAGAAATGTCAAGTGCAGGTGTGCTGGTAAACAGTCCCAGCTGACTTCCCAGGGAGAGAGAACATCATCCACTAGCCACATGAATCAACCATCAGTCAAAATCAATGGATGCACTTCCAATATGAACTGAAGATCAGATGAAAGACACAAAGCAAGAAGCAACTCTACACATAGAATTATGCTAGGATCTGGCTAAGAAATTTTTACCTTAACCCTATACACAACATACTATTTCTTCTCATGGATATAAAACAAGTATATTGGCTTTTGAAAGCTGAATGCTATTTTTTTTTTAAATCAAATATTCTTCTTCTAAAGATTCATTTGTTCTTATTTTATGTGTATTCTCTCTGCACAAATGTGCATGCACCCCATGCATGCTTGGTATTCAAGAATGCTAGATTACCCAGAACTGTAACTGCAATCAGTTATGTGCTATGTGGGTGCTGGTAAAAAAAACAATACCATTTCTGTACAAGAACTTCAAGTCCTATAACTGCATAGGCCATCTTTCTGGATTCTGACTGGGGAAATTGCTCAATTGTTAGGAGTACATATTGGTTTTATATAGTACTTGAGTTCATTTCTCAGTACTTATGTCAGCTGAACTCAAACCTCTGGCCACCAAGCATATGGTGTCCTAATGGGCATATACCCTTACACAGAGACACACTCACAAATACATAATTAAAACTAATAAAAATAAATTCTTTCCCCACATAATTGCTAACTTGCCTATAAAAAAGGCCACAGAGTGGGCTTGGCACATAGGCTATAACTTGTGTCTTAATGTGCCAGATATACAGGGGAAATGAACATGAAATGATGTACAAAGAAGTGGCACATTGTTCAGAGCCAGCATCCGAGAATTAAATACAAGTCTTCAGTAGCTCTGCAGTCCTACTGTCTGTAGCAGAGTGTCTATGATGTAAATATGTTACCCTCAATATCCTTTAAACATGGTTCAGTCATATTTCAAAATCACCTTAAATATATTAAAGAGAGTTCTAGAATAGTTTTTATTCATGGAAGATATAGTTCTTTATGAAATCTATCTTTATTATTCTCAGAAATAAATTGACAAAAACATTCTGCCACTGGCTAGCATATAAAGTGTGGTATATCTACACAGTGTAATATAATACTGCAATGAAACAATAAACGTAACTACATGAGTATTCTACAATGGGTGTTACAATGGTTGTATAACTTTATGAATTTACTAAGATTATTAGATTGGTAATTACACTCCATGAAAGATGTAATAAAACACCTCTAGTTGTTCCAACACATGTATTAAAATTCAATATTTTGACTGTAGTAGTATGGCAGAAAAACTATACATCAATTTGAGATTAAAATATTAAAATATTTTATTACAGTAATGTGTTCCATAAAATATTATTCAAAATAAATTTAGTCTTTATAGACATTTCTTGTACTTCCTTTCAGATAATATGTCCTGCACAGCAGAAAAATCACCAAAAATATTGTTAAATAAAAATTCTTATATTCTCCAGACACTGAGTTTGTAAAAGGGCAGAAATTGTTGATGTTAATATGAAATTACTCTCTAAATACAATTTTCATTTATTCTATAACAATTAATTCTCAGCTATATTTTAAAATGATAGCATGGAATGAATTTCTACTGGACATTAAAAAGTAGGACATTTTTCCTTCTACAGACTTGATTAAAAATATTAACAATCCCTGAATGTTGTAAATAAATTTTAAAATTAACAATTATTAGTAATTTTTCTACGGTCCATGATTTGACTAGCTCTAGACCCATTGGCTGGGTTTCTAGGGTCAGCCATGATACTGTCCCTGCAGAATGGGCCTCGAAAGGCCTGTTGCAAATGGTGCAAGTGAGGAGGGCTGGGAATGATATGGGAAGTTGGTGCTTCACGATTTTTAAGAGGTTAATTGTATGCATCCGGAAAAGACCGTAACACAAACAAGAAAATGATGAAAGTAGAAGCATGCTTCCCTTTAGGGCATGGAAATCATAACACTTATTTAAGGGGCTTAAATAGAGTGAGAACTTACATAGACTGATTGTGCCAGTAATAATTTAATATGAAGGTATTGATTAGAGTTATTCAGAACTTGGTTATTTTTTGAAAATATACTGTTTCTGGTCTTGAAATGAAAAAATAATGGGAGTATTAATGAGCTCTGAAATCAAATTCTTTGATTTGTGGTATAGTCAAAAACATCAAAAATAGTGATTAACCAATAGTTTGTATCTAATTAATTATATTTAAAAATGAAACATAATTTTATTTTTCAGAGTATATAAAATATAATTAAGTGGAAAATACCATATATCAGAGGATTAGCATTTAAATTCATATTGAAATATATTACGTGTGTGTGTGTGTGTGTGTGTGTGTGTGTGTGTGTGTGTGTGAAAGAGAGAGAATGTTACAAATACATTATTTTCAAACAAATTTTGCTGTGTATCCCAGGACAATCTAGGAATTTTGATTGTCCTCCATCACAATCATTCAGGGATAAGACTTGTGTACTACATTGCCGTGCCAAAGCCACAGATATATATTCTAGTGCACAGTAGGACAATAATGCTTTTATCTGTCTCTACAAATGAGTGATTGCTTCAGAAGTGTCATTTTGCAGCTTGCTTGAGCCCCATATCTTGGGTGACATCTGTGGGAGTTATACCTTAAGAGTAATGAACAACCTTAATGAAACCAATATGATCACACACCTACATAATGGCATTCTTTCAATGACTGATTGCAAATTTAACAGTGGTGCAATTATAACAAAGATGAATCATGTCTATCCCCCAGTGAGTCTGTAACTGCCATATTGCTGTAACAGCATTACTCACTTGTTTGTGGTTCTGACGAATCAAACCTACTATACTGTCAATCATTAGAGGCACAGTGCATACAATTATTGACAGTCAATAATAGATGATAATGATAATAAATGACTGTGCTCATGGTTTATATTTCTACTCTGTGCATTTTAATGTTCTCTTAGAAAGCACTATACTTATAAAACAAAAAAGAATATTAGTGGAAAACTGTGTCATTTCATGTGTGTTGTTTATACCAAGTCACTTGACTACATCAAAAGACACCAAGCGGCTAATCTCCTAGTGTGTATGAGTACACAATGTTGTTTAAATAGTGATAAAATTAGCTAATAATGTACTTCTCAAAATATGTCATTGTTGCTAAAATAAATGTGTGATTGAATCTGAAACTTGTTAGGACTTATTTATTAACATAGATAATTCATCGGTCTCAGAAATATTTGATTAGTTTTAGATTTTGGCAAGGTTGAAAGAATATTTCTAAAAAATAAAAATGCAAATAAATGATTTATTATTAATAGTGTTCATTCATTTCCTATTCTAAAACAAATTGAGAAGTAAGCATTCCTTTAGTTTGCTAATCTTAATGTTCTATCTTCTCTCCAAACCTTAAAAAAATTCTCTGAAGAGACCAAGTTTAACATGGTAATATGATGAACTCTAGGCATCCACTTGCACATTATTAGTGAAGTATATGTGAGAGACAGAAAAGTAAAAATAAATAAATAAATATATCTTTAAATTTTATAATACAGAAAATATATTTAAAAATTTATGAATAATTTTCATTAACATAAAACTAAATATGTGTGATCTTTGATACAAGTTCAAGATTCATCATCCAAATTAAAAGAAAAGGGAAATATTTTCTTAATTGTCACTGCACTTTCTAATTTTGCAAAATGTAAGGCCTAGCAAAGAATATACAGATTGAAAGATGGAAATAAAGAATTAAGGCATAAGACAATATGTAAAGTCAGTTTTAATGAATGATGGGAATTCTGATTCTATGGAATTAAAATAACATAGCACAAGTAAGCAGATGTGATATAGAAAAGCAAATATAAAGCAGTGGAAATAAGTGTAAAATTGCACATACATGTATGCTCTCTAGATGCAGGTAGAACTAGGAAAATGCAACATGTAGCATTTGACAAGTTCATGATATGAGGTAAGAATCATATACTATGTGATTAATTCTAAAACTTAAATTTAGACAGAGCAAGCTCAGATTGTGAGATTCAGTTCTCAACCATTTATTCTTCTCCCTAAAAATGATTGGCAACATGTAGAGACAATTTTGGTCATCAAAACTGAGTAGAGAACTTATTGGCATCTAGTTAAAAGAGATAGACATATCAAGGTGTGTGTGTGTGTGTGTGTGTGCACGTATGCGTGTATGCACACAAGTGCTAAGAACTGAATGCAATATATATAATTTATATAATGATATTACAGATATATAATATATCTATGATATAGAATTTAGATAGATATATTAAGGTGTATGTGTGTGTGTGTCTGTGTGTCAGCTAAGGACTGAATGCACTATGAAAATGGAAATTAGCAAGCTAAAATTATACCAGTTATTTGCTTAAAGCCACTTTCTATACTTCCCAAAGTAAAAGGAGTCACACAACACCTTGTAGTTTCACCAATGAGCTGAAGGCCAGATGGTGAAAGGAAAGGTATTGGTGCCTATTGCCGAAGAAGAAGTGGCACAGAGTGGGGAAGGCTGGTAATGGGGAGTTAAGTCCTGTCTTATTGGTCGCTACAAAGACAGAAACCATGCTTTCCACAGAAACAATTACCAAAATGAAAAGACACAAAAAAAATTTCCAAAGCTTACCAAAGGCCACATGTGGTTTCTTTTCATATGATCAAGAACATCAGGGTCTCATAAAATACAGGTCATCAAGTAAAGTTTGCAAAAGGCCATGAGCTTTAGAATGGAAACTAATTACACTGAAATATAAATATAATCACTATCTTCAAAACAGACCTCAACTGATCCAAGTAACTGTGCTGCATGTAAGAACAAATTCAGTGTTACTGACACGTACAACAAATCTCTATGAATAGCATTAGAAAGTCACTGACCTTAACACAATATCAAAAAAAAAAAATTTCTAGAACCTCATACAACAATCTGTACTGAGGAAAAATATCTTGCCGGAGTAGAACTATGAATGACTAAAATAATAGAACTAGGAAAAAGGTACTGAAATGCTCATTCCAATATCCTTTCCAAGTTTAAAACAAAGTGATACAAATGGCCAAGATTAGGAAATAAACTGAACATTTTTTTAAATATATGAATGGAGTTTCTAGAGATTGTTTTTTAAAAACTCAGTATTTTCAAGGGTAAATATGGACTCCTTGAATTGAACAGTATTTTAGAAACTTTAAATAGAAAAATCAGTAAGTTTGAAACAACAGATATAAATACATAAAATATAGAAAACTATTTTAAGCAGACTGTGTAGAAGATGTCAAGCATGGAGTCATAAACAAAAGGTGTTTGATGAAATAAAGACCAAAACCCTAATTTGATGTCTAAAAATAAAAAATAAAAGGGGGGGTTTCTACATATAAAAATATACATAAAATAATAAATAAAATGCAATAGGCTTTCCATAATTAAATTGCTAAAATTTAATTAGAAGAGGCAAGCCTTAAAAGTAGATGATCATAGACATTAGATAAAACAGAATATAAATAAAATTGATCACAGTCATATTATCAAGAATAAATCAAACATTATGACAATAAATAATCTTTTATGTCCAAAAATTATAAAATCATATTTACCAAAAATCACACATTCAAAAAAGTATTTCAACACTGAATGTGAATCAAAAATACATTAGACAACAAGAATATGATGAAACTTGTCTTCAAAAATCTGTATGGATGTGTATAAAGGGATGTTTTTAAAGCAGAGTAAAATTAATATTACACAAAAATTTGGACTTTCCAATGATAACAAAGAGCCAGGTTATTGTATCTGTGTTTAGTAAATTTAAAGTTTTCTTATTTTAAAATTATGGAAAACATAGATGATAGTTTCTTACTATAGTTTATTCAAAAACTATGAATATTGTATACCATAAAATATGTAAAGAAAACTTGGGGACAGCAAAAGCACAAACATAACTGGAGAAATGAGATACTTCCACTTTCCTGTATTATACATATGTGATGTTAGGTTCCCAAATAGTCAGTCAATAATGTAATAGGTAAAACAATCAGTACTGTAAAATCTAAACTTAACTCCAGTGGTGCAAGAGTGTATATAAAAGTTAAGTTTAGGTGCTGGGGAAATGGTTCAGCATTTAAGAGTACTGAAAGCTCTTCCAGAGCACCCACGTTCTCTTTCCTATTTACAACTATCCGTAACTCCAGCTCCAGGTATCTAATGCCATCTTCCAATCTCCACAGGCACTGCATACACTTGGTACAAAGACATGTAGGCAAAACATGCACACATAAAAAAAATAAACCACTGAAAAATTTAACTTTAATATAAAATAAAAGTATAAGATAGTAAAATTCATCATACCAATAATTACATTAAATGTAAATGATCAAAATCTTCAAAAATGGCATAGTGTAAGTCTAGATAAAAAGCAAAATTCAAATGCTTTTTTGGGTTTTGTATGTAAGTATATAAGAAATTCTCTTTTCTTCTAATGTAAAAATAATTTTAAGACAAAATTATGAATTTTTAATTGTATCATACTATTGGCTTCAAAACAAAGAATATTGTCAAAGATAATGAGGAAAACTGCTACACAATTTCATATGCAATATAGCCAGTTTATATGGCAAGATTGTATGTGTTCCAATGTTTAAGTTTCAAATTATGTAAAGCAAGATTTTAGCAACAGCTTAAAATAACCACTGAAGATTTTTCTTCCCCATAATTGATGGAGTGAAAAAGATGTGGAATAACTAAGCACCTCTATGAGCTAGCATTGACAGACACTCATGAACACACCACCGAGCAAGTGCTCAGAATGTTACATTGCAAAGGAATGTTTACCACATTTCCAACTACACTAAGTGATATTATTGAAGAGAATTGAACATAAACAAACATAGAAAAAAAGATAAATTTAGTATTTTGTAATCAATATTATGGCTATTAAAAGAAAAATTATATCTAATATTTGTATTAAGAATAAAATGTAGAATAATAGGTCTTAACTTTTACCTGAATAAAATATTAAATAAAACTAATTCATAAGCTGAATAGAAGTGAGAAAGATAAACATAGTGAGGAATGAACTAGAATAGGAGCATCTCATGTCAGAGCACTGCATCAGAGGGAAGACAAGGGGGTCTCACGAGCACCCTAACGCTGAGTTCAACAATGTAATTGAAAGTACCTGAAATGTTGTCATAATCTAAGAAAGTCTATGGACGGTCTTTTTTCTTTACACAGTGTGAGGTAGAAGATGAACTAGTGTGTCCAAACGCCCTTATATGAAGTCCTGCATTTGTGTTGTAAGTCTAAGCTGTTTCATCAGAGTCAAAGTGACATTAACAAGCTAGAAAAAAAATAGCCTATTTGTATATAATGATGTAATTTCAAATAAAAAGGTTTCTAACATTTAAATAATTTTTGTTTGCAATAGCTATTTTATTTTCCTGGTTTTTAGTGAAAAAAAATTATACAATATATTCTGATCAGTTTTCCCTCCGTTGTCTCCTCCCAGATCACACCTCACCACCGATGTAGCTCCAAGCCACCTTTCTTTCTCTCTCTTAGAAAACAGGCAAGGAAAAAAAAATAAGACCAGAAAAAATAAAAACAGAAAAAAAAGAAACAAACCGACACCAATCACACCCCCAAACACAGACACACACAGACACAAACACAAAAACAGAAACCATAATATACCAACAAAAGACCAGTAAGACAAAAAATGTCCATAATGAAGAAATATTACACAAAACAACTGCAAAAATAGCACTGAGCTTATTTGTGTTGACCATGTACTGTTGAGTATGGAACCTACCCTTAAGTGTGATTAATGTGCCCACTTAAGACTCTATTGGAGAAAGGCAATATTTCCTTGGCAAGTGGATGACAATTGAAGCTAGCTTCTGGTTTAGGGAGGGGAGCTCACGTCCACTTTCTAATATCAGTGGAGAAATTTTGAGGAGCAACATTACTCAGTAAACAACAAAGAAACAAGTTATAGTACTTTTTAGTACAGCTTTCCTTGAGGTAAACACAGTTTCCTATAGACTTGTTTTTATCAGACCAATAAAAGGACAGATTTTTTAAAAATCTGTACTGTTTTCTTTTGACTAACTGCATAGAAATTCAGCTTTTAAATATTTTGACATAGCAGATATATGCTGACTAAAATCTTATACATCTGTTCATAGAAAGATGACCCTAACCATAGCTAAAGATTTGTCTGCTACATATCTAACATTTTCAGATAAAGTTAGGGCAGAAACTAGATCTCAAGCCTATAGTCTCATTAAGCATTCACACGTGGAGTGCATGAAATACTTAGCAGGAGATAAATATATTTGGCCACTGTATATGTATTTTCAAATTGGATGAGGGCTTGCTAAAATTACAGAGGAAAATAATCAGATTGCTTGAAGAAAACCTGGTAGGAAGTGAAAGGCTAGTATTAAGTGAAATATCCTCACAAAGAAAAGTATCGCTTGTTTTGTTTCATAATTTAAATATAGGGAAAATATACATGAAAATTAAAAATGTTAGTATAGAGGATATAAGAAAATGAGGGTGATAGAGAGTAAGACAGAGTAGTAGGGGTGAGCATGATCAAAGTATATAATAAACATATATATAAATATTATGTTGAAACATCTTTGTACATTAATTAATGCTAGTAAAACAAGGAAAAGAAAAGACTTATAAAATTGTTTCTTTATGCTGGAGATATGCCTCACCTTGTAAAGGAACTTACCATTAAGCCTGTGAATCTTGAGCTTGATCCCTGAAACCAAGACAGTGGAAGGAGAGAACCGACTTCCACAAAATGTCCTCTACTTCCACCCCATATGGTCCTCCCTGCCCACCAACACTAAATAAATAAATGACAATAATATACAGTTATTTTAGTTTCTAAAATCCAGGATTTTTCTAATGGCATATCAAGTGATGATAAAATATACTTCCTAAAACTATTCTTAAAGAGAATTATTCAATGCCCTTTATTCAGAATATCAATTGCTTAGATTATTCATAGCTTTTGAATAACATAAAGAATCACTGCACCCTTCCAACTCAACCTAATGGAACTTGTGTATAAGACATTCTTTTGTAGTGCTGTTAATGTTCCCACTGAAAACACTAGATTTTTATTTTTAATAATATTTTATACTCAATTCTCATGTAAACTAACCACTACTGTGTATTTTAGTTCTGCTGAATGAGGGAAATTGTATTCATTTCCATTTTTACTAATGATAGCAAAAATTATTTTGCTTTCTACTTTACCTCAAATTCTGTGAGATATGGATGTACAGTTTCAGTAATATATAAGATATAAAATCAATATACAGAAATGAATATCTTCCCTATATAATAATAATGAATATGGTGTAAAGAAACAATAAAAAGGATCCTATTCAAAGGAGCTTCAAAAATATCTGCCAATCAAGTCAACCAAGAAGATGAAGATGCCTACACTGTAAAAAAAAAGAAGTGGAAGGTGGAAACACCTTCCATGTTCATTGATTAGCAGAATTAATATTGTGAAATGGCTATACTAACCCACCACAAGTCATCTACAGATTACAGATGGAATCCTTAAGAAAATGCCAATGACATTCTTGACAAAGATACAAAAACAAACATAAATTTTTTAAGGAAACATATAAGAACCCGAATGAACAAAGCAATCCCAAGCAAAAGGAACAATGTTGAAGGTTCCACCGTGTCTGACATCAAGCTATACTACAAATGTTAGCAACCAAAATCACATAATATTGACATGAAAAGCAGGGATGTACAACAATAGAATAGAAGAACGAACCCAGATTTAAACCCACTAAGCTACAGCACACCTAATTTTTTAAAAGGCTTTCAAAATAAATATCAGAAAAAAAGATAATTCTGATACCTTAGCACTAGTGTTTGAAGCACCAAATCAAGAGAAAGTTTCAGACTATGAAATGAAATTAATGAATGGAGATGTTGAGCAGCCTGGAATCCCAGAACAGGAGTACAGCGGGGTAGTAAAGATGCCATTTGGTGGATTTGCATATATATACTGAGAGCTCAGCCATATTGGAGATGCTATTGTGATATCCTGTGCAAAGGATGGGGTGAGGTTTTCTGCATGTGAGAGCTTGGAAATGGGAACATTAAGTTGTCACAGGCAAGTAATGTTGATAAAGAAGAAGAATCTGTAACCATAGAGATGAATGAACCAGTTCAGCTAACGTTTGCTCTGAAGTATCTGAACTTTTTCACAAAAGCCACTCCACTGTCTCCTACAGTAACACTCAGTATATCTGCAGATGTACCTCTTGTTGCAGAGCATAAAATTGCTGACATGGGACACTTAAAGTATTATTTGGCTCCCAAGATCAAAGATGAAAAAGGATCTAAGGCATTGCAGAAACTGAGAAAACTAAACCTTTGAGGATTGCTTCTGAGATGCCAGCATTTCTGAAGTCTTTTCTGTCACCAAGTTTGCACCTGAGTATTCTTAAATATTAAAATAAGATATGCAAATATCTTCTGTAAATAACCTATTTTTTTCTCTTCATTCTTCACAATTTGCTTAAAGAATAAGCTCCAAAGTAAAAACTGGTTTTGTCTTAGAAATATTGGTGATTGTCTTTTTTTTTATTTTCTTTTTTCTTTTTTATATTTATTATTTTATTTATTTACACTTCAAATGTTATCCCCTTCCCAGTTTCCCATCCACAAACCCCCTATCCCCTCCCACTGCCTCTATCTCTATGAGGGTGCTCTCCCACCCACCCACCCACTCCTGCCTCAGCGCCCTAGCACTCCCCTACCCTGAGTCATTAAGCCTCCACAGGACCAAGGGGCTCCCCTCCCAGGGATGCCTGATAATGATTTTGACTCTAAATGCAGTTTTAAGAAATATTTTCAATTTAAATAAAGTTAATTGAATTTGAAAAAAAAGAAAAAAGAGAAAAGGTGCTGGGAAATTAGATATCCACATGCCAAAGAAAGAATACAGCTAGGTCCTTATCCCTCACCCTGTGCAAAAATCTTTACAAAGTAGATCATATTCCTTATCCATGACTCAGCATGGATGCCATCCAAGGAAAGCACTTCAAGATATAAGCATAGGCCATGACTTCCTGAAACAACGCTCGTGGCAAAAATCCCTGCTTATCGTGAAAATACCATGTGATTTCTGTTGCTAACCTTTGTAGTATAATGACGCCAGATATGGTGATATACCTCTAACACTTCGCCCCATTGCTTTGGCCATTCAGAAAATAATATCAATACTTGGCAAATGAGGTTGCATGAATTTAAAAGCTTCTACACAGAACCACACACAATCAATAGAACAACAGCCCATAGAATGGTATAAAATCTTTCTTTGTGTAAAATACATATGACTGAGGGTGAGCATCTGAAATATATAAGAAACTACAAAGATAAAAGAAAAATAATCACTAAATACTCCTCTAAAACAAATACTACAATTAAAAATATTTGGATTAGTGAAATGGTCAGAGACGGCTCAGAAAATGACGTATGAATGGCTAATAAACACATAAAAGTATTCTCAACCATCATAGAAATGCAAATTAAAATTATACTACAAGTCAGAACAGCCAACATTAAGAAACAACAAATGCTGGAGAAAGTGAATCTTTGCTCATTACTTCTGGGAACGGTAACTTGGGTAGTCACTACAGATATTAGTATGAAAGTTTCTCAAAAGGAAAAAAAAAAAACCTCTGAAAATAGAAGTATTACATGAAAATAAAAGTACTCCTAATTATATGCCCAATGGACAATAAGTCAAGTTACCACAGAGATATTTGTCCATCCATGGTGACTGTAGCAGTATCAACAATAAAGAGTCATGAAATCAGCCTAGGTGCCATCCACAGATGAACATACAGAAAAATCTGGAATATGTACATGAAACGTGTATTCAACTAAAAGCAGAATAAAGTTGTCATTTTCAAGAGAATGAATGCAACTAAAGATCAATATTTTAAGTGAATTAAGGTAGACTGATATGAATAGCGAATGCTTTCTGACAGTATTTTAAATGTTAGCTTTATATAAATACATAAAATCATTTAAATACATGAATGATATTGAGGCAGAAAGGAGAGTGGGTAAAGGAAGCAAACAGGGATGCGGAGGAGCCGTGGAAATGAACCAGAGAGTTATGGCTGAATATAGATAATGTAATAAGGATATACTTGGAAGAATTGCCTAATGAAACACATCACTATGTACAATGAATACACACACACACACACACACACACACACACACACACACACACACACACACACATATATGCCATAAAACCATTAAACTTAAAATTGTAGCAAATTTTTTAGAAAAAGAGATACTTAATTAAACTGTATAGGAGGCATCCCCAAAACTGTGTAAATGGTATGCACAGTCCTATAGTAGTTATGCATCTTTCAATGAAAGTATGACATTAATCATAAACTCTGGCATGATGTCACATGCCTATAAACTCAGGACTCAGCAACTGAGGAAGCTCCCTATGAATCTGAAAATGGCCGGTACTGCATAGTCATTCCAGGCTAGCTTACATTACAGTAGGATTCCCTATCTCTAAATAAACAAACATTAGCAAAACCCCTAAACATCATAATAATTTCATATTTAAAGAAATATTTCACAATAACTAGGTTTTTTGTTAATTTCTAGTGCTGAGAACTATTTTAATAATAAAATAAGTTTTTGTTAGTGTAATGAATAATAAATAATTGAATTAATGTTTTAAGTTGTGATTTTTATGTTGAACAAATTTTATTACTTGATTCTTAAGTGAAATTTAATTTTACAAAATTTAGATATTATACATAAGGTTTATAGAATTGTTTAGTATGTAGGAGGCTTTATCCATTGAAAATTCAATATTTAAAGGAAAAACTAGTTCATCATATTTATAAATGACATTTAAATTATTTAAAGTTCTTAAAAATCTAATTTTCACCTTTTAGTAGAACCAAACATTATTAAACCATTTTGATAGTGATTATAAAAATATATTGTATTTAGATTTGTATCTTTGAAATATTCCCAAACTTTAATCTTAAGAATTAGCTTTCTGTTTAGAACTTCAAGAGATGAAAATTTCTTAAAACAAAACATACATGCAAGACACTCTCAAGAACAGATATTCACAAACACACACACACACACACACACACACACACACAACCAACCAACCCCGTGTGCATATCCTGCTCATAAATATTTCATGCAAGAAATTTGAACATTGTTCATTAAAATGAAAAGAATGGCGTAGTATCAGTCATAAGTAAAGGTTACACCTTGCTTGTCTAACTAACCATTTTTCAGGGGAGTGTAAGGAATAGGCACAGAAGTTTTAAGAAACCACCTGATTAGTCAGAATAGTGTCTCTATAAATTTTAAACATAAAAATTTGAAATGATGTAAGGTTCTACAAACGTAGTACCCTAAAGCATCCCCTGCTCTTTCATGACTTATAACTCTCCATAGCTTGTAACACATTAGGAAAGAGGCTTGGCTTCTGTGTTACATTTCTCAGAGCCAGGGGTACTACTGGAAGGATTCCTGGAATAAGCTGGAACAGATCTGGGCTTTTGAAAGATGGCCACCAAGACAGAAGCTCTGCACTGGAAAGGAAGCACTCCTGTCCACCCGCACCTGTTTAACTTCTGTGGTGTCTGTGGGTTTCCTACATCCATAACTCCTAGAGTTAAAGAGAAATAGTTTAACCTGCAAGACAAGTTTCTTTTAATATCAGGAGCAGAAATGAAAAAAATTTATGTGCCGTGGATAATGAAATTGGTACAAAATTTACATAAACTTTCCATCTTAGAAATCTTAAAGGGAGCAATTATCTGTTTGGAAATTGAATGTAAAACTTTCTTTTCTGTCTGAAGGTGGATTGGATACCATTTCATGTCAGAGAAATACCACAGCTACTTAAAAATAGTAAGGGAGGCAGAATAGGTCCGTGGTTCACCAAGGATTACAGATAGTGCTAACTAATATGCAGGAATATATGAAAATGGCATGAGAAATGTAATTTTCTTATCTTAATGATGTATGTGTATTAGTTTCTATTCTCTTGCTGTGATTAAAAATACCGGGGGGGGGGGGGATTTCGAAAACTGAAGAGACTGCTCAGTGGTTAAGAGTGTCTGCTGCTCTTGCAGAGAACCCAGCTCCATTTTCAGCAGTCACATGGCAGCTCACATTAGCGGGGTGCTCTCACATTCACTTTCTGCAGGGACTAGACACACATATGGCACTCACACAGAAACATAATAATAATAAATACATTTTTTCTTTTTTAACTTAATTTAAGAGCCAGGTGATGTGGCTCATAGCTTTCTCCTCAGTGGAAGAGTCAGAGACGAGAGGATCTCTGAGTCTGGGGCCAGCTGGTCAGCATAGTGAATCCCAAGCCAGCCAAGGCTACGTAGTGAGACCTTTTCTCAAAACAAAACAAAATCAATAGATAACACAAAAAGACGTGCTAACACGGTGTGGGGAGGTGAATTTCTTAGTTCCCTGTGACTGGAAAAAGAATGAAGGCCACTTTAAGAGAAAGAAAATTAGTCTTTCCAAAGAATGAGCCCCTAACTGATTCTCCAATACCAAATGGTCAACACTTAAATATATATATGAAACACTAAATGAACATATTAGATTGTTTTTATATATTTATGCATATGTATGTAACAATAATCATTAGTGAAAGGAGAGCCTTGAATTGGCGAAGGCATGGGGAGACTCAGGAAGGGATAGCGGAGGGGAAGGAAGGGAGCAATGGTATAATTATATTTTAATTGAGAAATTGCAAACTGGACAGTGGTGGCACATGCTTTTAATCCCAGCACTCAGGAAGCAGAGGCAGGTAGATCTCAGATTTGAAATCAGCCTGGTGTACAGAGTGAGTTCCAGGACACCAAGGACTACACAGAGAAAACCTGTCTCAAAAGCAAACAAAAACAGAAATTGCTTCAATTTCTCACTCACTTTCAATTTGTCACTCACACATCTTTATTTTTATATGTGTATGCTAAGTTATATAATAATTGGTTTCATTATGGCATGGTGATACTTGTATAGATAAATATGTAAGCATGATATATAAACCCACATATATATTCATATCTATGATATTTTCATCAATAGCATTCATTGTCCACATGACATAACCTTCCTTGCTCCCTCCACTGGGTTCCTTCCTCTTATCCATATCCTACTTCCACATTTATGGCTTTTATTTAATCTACGATTCCCTTGTAAGGGCACAGACATGATAGTTGCTTGTCTGAGACTAGCATGCTGCACTAAACATGACCATCTCTAGTTCTATCCATCTTCCTGTAAACAACGTGTATCACATTTTCTTTGCTAATTTATCCATTTTGGAGCACCCAGGCTGATTCCACCACTTGGCTATAGTGAGTACTACCTATAGCCAAGTACTCACTATACCAAGTAGTAGTGAGTACTACAGCATGAGTATCTGTCCAGCATGCTGACTTTGACAGATTTTATTTGTTAATCTAAGAAAATCCTTGACTCTCTAGTTGCTTGTTTTGTGTTTTTGAGAAGTACTACTAATGAAACACATGGTTTGTTCTTTTGAACATTTAGTGTTTTATTTCATTGGGCATTGCTATTTCTCAGAATCCCTTTGGGACAAGGTCATCACAATCTGGAAGACAGAGGTTACCATGCCCCCTTCCATTCATATTATTTCATAGCATTCACAGATAGCCTACACATTTTAAGGAAAATATTGGTCCCAATGAATTCCTCCCAATTCTGAGATGCAGAGCGATAGACTCTGCGTGTTACTATCCTGAGAAATCTTCGTTAGCAAAATATCGGAGCAGCACACTTCAATGGTGAGTAGACCTGTCTACCCTTCTACTAGGATTTTGTTTGCTTGCCCATTTGACAATTCATAATTGATTTAAAAAGTATGCAACTGAGTAAGACATGGTGACTCACAATCTTAGTGCTCAGGAACTGAAACAGGAAGATTATGATTTGGGGGCCAGCCCGGGATAGGTAGTGAGTTTATGGCCAACTTAGGCTACAGAATAAGACACTGACTCAAAAAAAAAAAAAAAAGTGAAAAAAAATCTGCTACCGGGTGTGTTCTTTCTTACTCGATAATTATCAAACACTAAAAATGATTATACTATCATCCCTTAGAAACCTGTTTGTCTTCTATCAAGAGACAGAAAGGAAGTGGATCTGATGAGAGGTGGAAACTGGGATCAGAGAAAGGGAAAATCGTAATCAGATTTACTATATGGAAAACAAAATATATTTTCAATAAAAGAAAAACATATTAATAAATAAAAATAATAAAAACCTTAAAAGGAGGGTATAGTGCTTCAAAATATTACAATATTTCTAATTTATTTTTCAGAATTATATGTACTTATCAGTGATCTCTATCCAGAATCCTTCCACCAGAGATCTTTTCAACTGTCCACACACATTTAAAGGTCACAAATATCAACCAAAAAATAGCTGATCCAGAGCTTCTAGAATTTTGAAATTTTTCATCTTTTTATTATAAATTTGTCAAATTAACATTTGGGGCTTTTGGATGCAAGTTAGGTCTCATTCTGCATCTGCCTGCAATTAGAAGATACCACAGGGTAGCCTCGTGAAAAGTCCTTTTGTGGCCCGTTTTCTTTTTGTTCTAACTCTTGGTGTAGCACTTGCTCCCAATAGTCTTGGTTTGGTACTCTGCTTTCCTCTGAATTATGCTCCTATCTCATTAAGAAGCAGCTGGGAGCCTGTGCAAACAAAATAGACCATTACAACAGCAGAACAAAGTTACTCTCTCAGATGCCTACTTCTGACTCCACAAAACAGCAAATTAATGCTGCTCACATTCAGACCTTAGATACTGTTTAGCACAGATTGCATAACACTTGAAATTTGGTTGTTGTCTTTAATGATATGTACTACTGATGTCAAAATAAAAACCTACAGTCAAGCTAGCTGACTGCTTTTTTTAACTTCATAGTAAATATTTTTCTTTCAGTCTTTCTTATCAATGATTCAAGCAGAGCAACAGGCATAAGCATGCATGTAAAATGAAGACACTTAAGGAACAATATTCTGGAGGAAACAAAAACACATTCAGTAGAGATGTTTAAAAGGCAAGGTTTGTTGCAACAGGACCATCTGTCCATCTTTCTTTAAGCCATTAGAGCAAAGAATCAAGGCAGCCAACCCATAAACACTGAATAAAGCAGAGGCTGCCTTCCTTTGTCTTAATAAATATCAAAGAGTTATTCAAAGATGTCAAGGGCCTAAAAGAAAATATCAGTCCCCTTCAGATCTAAAAACTGTAAGAAGAGAAACTGTCCAGCTATAGCAACATAGATCACACTCCCTTTACTTCTCCTAAGTGTGGATTTCATAGCCTGCTGTAAGGCAGCCATGTCTTCAGAGTTACTCTGTTTCACTCAAGTATATATACACACCTTTTAAAACTCAAGTTTTGTTTTTCCTTTTTTTTTTGTAGTTTTGAATATTTTTAATGATTTATTTTTGAGATTATAATTACATCATTTCTCCCTTCTCTTTCCTCCCTCGAAACCATCCCCAGATACTTCAAACTCCTGGCCTCCTTTTGCATTAATTGAGGTTGCACACATATATGTTGTCTTCCACGAGCTGCCTAGGATCTTTTTGTTCTACTTCAATGGAAATTTTGAGTAAACGAAGAACATCTTTTGGGGGTGTTAGTAGTCATTATTCCCTTGAGTGCTGAGCAGATACAAAGGCATGCAGCTCCAACATAAGAATTAGAAACTTATGGCTCCAGGCCTTAGAAGCAGAGCCTTTTAGCTAAAGGTACTCAGGTTAGAGACTTGATGTTTTGGGTTCTAATGGCCAATTCTCTGGAACTAGACATCTAGTAAAATTCTTGGTACTATGTAGCAGCAAGTGATAGTAGTAAACAATCGGTGTAAATTTGCCTATTTTTGGTATTGAGCCCTTTACATTACATAGTATTACAGCTCCTTAGCCTGAGTATTGAGCCACTCAGCCTTCAAGTTTTGTCAGTTCCAAGGATTCATAGTATCCCCTCCACCACAGTCACCTCTACCTTCACTGTCTATAGTCTTGCCTCTCTGCCTTCTCTTCTTCATGTACCTTCTTTTGTGTTTTCCACCCCCAGTTTTCCAATCACTTTTCCCCCTGGGTGTTCTCTGGATCATTATAGCTGCTCTGTCTCACTACCAGTACTAAGAGAGCACTCTAATTAAATAAACAGAAAGTAGGATGTGACACATCAATAAAGAATTATATTTGCTCCAATCAGAGCACATTTTTCAGTTCCTCCAATCACTGACTTTTTGCTGGATTACTGAGGACATATTTCCTCTTCATTTTCATTGCAGGATGAAATGAAAGCTTAGTCTCATATTGCTTTGAATATGTCTTTCCAAGGCTGGTGGAGGTTACCTAGAGAGCTGTGACTTGAGCAAATATTTCTGGGACAAGATCTTGGTTTCAGTTGTAATGGTCCTTGCACCTGGAGTGATTGGGAAATATCCAAAATAGCCTTGCTGCCATGAGGACAGTGTGACTGCTTGCCAGAGAAAGGGCTGCTTAGATGACAGTTTCCCATTCAAGGCTGCCAGCATAAAGCAAAGGTCTCTTTCTTGGCATTGAAAGGTGAGAGGAACCTGTACTGGGTATGTGTATACACCCATTCACAGAAACTATGAAGACTTCAAGAAGGTGTCAACACAAAAATAGTCTCATTGTAGAAGTGCTCAGCAGCATTAAACAATGTATGCTCACCTCTGCTTAACCTCTGCTCCAAGGCCCCAGGGAAATATGTATCCTTCAAACACATCTCACTCCTCTGACATTAAAATTAAAAGCTGAAGAAAAATAAAACAAAAGTAGGCATCTCAATGTTAGTCTTTTACTAGTTTGATGTGATGTCTTAAGGCGTCTGTCTCCCTTACCAAAGATCTCTACAACCTACATCAGATTTTGCTATGTTTTCCGTACCTACATATATATGCTCCACCAGAACTGATAGTAGTGTGGCTATCATGAGATATATAGCGACAATCTTTTGTTCCATGGGAAAGAACCAAGGATTTCACAGGTTTGGCACCTTGAAAAGCCTGAAGGCAAAGAAAATGTGAGGATATTCTCTTCTGATCCACTAGCAGTCTACCATCGGTTTCTGAATTGCCATAAGTATTATTTTTCAAAACTTACTTTATAACAAAAAAACAACTCTCTGAGACAGGGCAATTAACTGAGGCTCCATTTGTGGCAAACCTGATGCTCTAATTGGCACATTCATTTGGATCTCCAAATAGCAGATCCACCTGTTTCAGTGTGTGAAATAAATAATTATCTTACTTCCAACACATTTCCATTTGGAAGACAACTCATATGGTCGTTTATTTTCATTGAAAACTTCTAGATGCTAAGGCGTTGACTTTTATTGGCTATATCAGATATATTTTGTTTTTAGAAGAACTTGAAGATTTCTGAAATCTTATTGCCAATTTGACCTGAGTGGAAGAAGTGGAGAGGGGAACAATGGGGAGGAGATAATATTTTATATCAAGAGGAGACTTTGAAAAAGTATGTCAACAGCTTCCTGAGAAAATGGATGGGAAAATGGATTTACTGCCTGAGTAAGTCTGACCCCATCCATCACCTTCCAATGAATGATAGATCATTTGATACATGGTGTTTGCTTTTTCTATGTTCCCATATTTGATACTTAAAGGAGACTAGAAAACATAGAAACCCTTCAAAGACTAACCTTTCACTATAGAAACTGCTTCTGAAATATACGTGAATGGCAGAAAGCTAGGAAGTAAACTTTCTGAAAAGTGTGTGGCCTTTTGTAAGAAAACTAGATCATGAAGAAATTCACTTACCTCAGATAAATTCTAAAATATTGGCACCTTCTGTACAGTGTACTGAATTAAGGATGACTCATACTGCTTAAAGTTTTGAAAATCTTATCAAGATTTAGATGTTAAAAATGGCTAAAAACATGCTCTTTGTTTACAATATCAGCAAGATGACTGAATGAACATAAGTGGAATTATACAAACTCAGTGGAGTTAGCACACATCATTTTCCTGGTACAATAGTGGCTTTACAAATGTACTATAGGAATTTGGTCATCTATATTTTCAGCTGAGTTTCTCTAATAGACTTTGCAGTGGTGCTTTTCCCAGTAGTTGAATTTCTGTTAGATTTTAGACCATGTTTTATGCATGCTTTGTTCTTGGTGCTATTTTTTTAAGTTGAAGTTTTTGAGGACTCCCATATGGTAGTGAAATATCATAACATATTGCCTTCTGCTGCCGACCCAGCAGCCTCCAACTGTAATGTAGTGTAAAATTGTTACTAAAAAATTCAGTGTTTAGAATGATTGTCCTCATTAGAATTTCCCTGACAGCAAAATCTGTGACAGGGGCCAGGACACAGGTTATTTATTTTAGATGTGAATTCAGGAAGCAGGAGGCAGGAAGTGTAGAGGCAAGAAAAATGAAGCATGCACTATGGAGCTACTTACTTCTGTGAATAGTGGGGTCTTGGTCCTCCGGTGACCCTTTGAGAGATCCTATGGACAGTGCCTCAGAATGATCCTCCTGAAAGAGGAAGGAAGGAAGGAAGACTTTAACTCACAAGACTGTCCTCCCTGGAGTAATACTTACTTTACAGGCTGCTCTAATCAACAACAATTCATCCAGGCTGAGCTAGCTCCTATGGCTTCAGGGAGAGCCTGAGGCAGAAATCAAAAACAAGAAGGCAAGCAAAGGGTGACTGGATGCTTGAAATGCTCTGTCTTACAAGCTGAGTCTGACACGCAGCAGCAACCTAAGTCAGATTCAGCCAAGGGTGTGTTGTCAAGCTGAAAAGGGGATCTGTTATAATCAGTCCTCTTGCTTTCGCTCCCATGTGTAGTTAAGCATGACAAGCAAGTGAACTTTGGATAAAAGACTTTATGCTTCAACATCAGAATAGTGTTTGAAACTAGACTCTAACTCTGAACATAAGGAGGTTAGAGAGACTCCCAGATCCATCTTCTCAGGTTCTGATCAGGATCCAATGAGTTCAGACATGAGAAGACTGACTCTTTATACTCAAATGTCCGTGGCAGTGGACTGCCCTTGTGCTGCCCCAGTGATCTGTACTGTGCTGATTCAGAATGATTTATTTTTTATGCTGGGATGGTAATAAGTGCTTCTATTGCCCAATCCACCTATAATGATTAACATTCCACTAATTTGGGAAATTCTTTATTCTCTTACAGCATTATAGATGCTTTCTGGTGTCATGAGGTTTGCTTTGCCCAGTTTGCTGAGTTTGGGTAGTCACAGAGCTTTAGCCAGGACTCACTGGAGAAAGAGCATCAACAATTTTCTTCCTTAGATCCACTGAGATTTTAAATTTTCATTCTATCTGTCAGTAACTCAAGAGTGATTTCCTGCTAGGCTTGGTAAGGCATGTCTCTAAGGGAGCAGAAGCAGGTGGACTTGTACGGGTATACAAATGAATTTCAGGCCAGCTTGGCCTACATAAGTAGTGACGCCCTGTAGGGGTAGAGGGGTTAGCTATCCTTAACTGCTTGCACTACACTGAAGCACCATGAGAGAGAGCACTCAGTCACTTGTGAGTCCTCCTGTATAACACATATGGTTCTTACTACTGAGTAAGTATCTGTCTTGTTTTCTGGGACTCTAAATATTTCTTGAACTGCATCAACATGTACTAATCTTACAGTAAGAGAATCCAATACAATTTTTAACTCTCAGCCTTAGCTATACAGCAGAGATCATGTAAACCCTTGGCTATTTAGAACATTTGTAATGTTATATACATAGGCAGTTCAATCATTAAATCAAAAGAAAAATTGTGTGTTCTTTCTCACATAAAATACCTGACACCACCGTCCTTAAGTCTAAAGCACATGGTATGACACAGTTAAAATGTGGAAGGATTCGTATTACTCATCCAGATACCTCAGCTCAGCATCACTGCCCCATCCTCCTGTGGAATCCATTCCAGGAATAACCCTAGGCACTGGTGAGTGGAGAAGGAAACTCAGTGGGAACTCTGGCTGTAGTTTTTCTTAATGCTTCCTGTGATTCAAGATGGATTACACCAGGTAGAACTATCCCCCTGGGCCCAAATTCTTTAACTAGCCCACCAACCTTTTCTTCATAGATGACATAGTAGACCCTTTCCTTTTTTCAAGAGCACATTTTTTTCTTTATTCATTCACTTGACGTACTGATTACAACCCCCTTCCCTCTTCTCCTCCCAGTCCCACATTTACCAATATCTCCTCCTCTCACCTCCTCCCCTTCTCCTGAATGGGAAGTCTCCATGTGTACCAACCCACCCCGGCACATTGCATCCCGGAGAAGAGCACATTCTAAACAGAAAAACATAGCATAGATCAGCTTAACACGTGTGCCACTCTTCAATAGTCTTCAGGATTCTTTAGGCTAATACTTCCCTGTGCCCATCTCTAAAGGAAACAAACATCTATAAAGCTCTTGTCTCTAGAGCCTTTGTTACTTATCTTCCAACACATAAACCTTCACCTACTTTCTTCTCTCTCTATTTTTCTATGATTGTTGTTTCTAGTCCTCTGTATGTCCTTACAATGGCCTCACAAGCATTTATCTCTATATACATTATTGACATTGATAAAACTCATATGTACCTTTGTTTGAACCTTTCCAGAATCACATCATGAAATCTCTCATTGCTTCCAATTTCCTCTGTATCTTGAATCACTTGACATTAATGTCCGATGACACTTGATTTTTCTGTTATTTTCTTTCCTTTGCAAAACACATGGCATAAATCTGTTTCTTGTTTTGTTTGTGTTTACTCACTCTATTTCTAATTCCATGGAAAGTAACCTGTAGATGCTAAGTTATTGACAGATTCTTACCAGAGGATCGAATTGTCAAAATGACATCTGACTGTCCCAACATTGGTGTATCAAGGGGAATTGGTATGGAATCAGAAGGTCTGTGGTGCCAGAACTACTAGTCTTTCACCAACTGCAGTCAAATATTTTCCCCAGTTCACATTACTTAGGCAAATGTTTCAGCATGGAATTACATAGAGGTATGAAAGAAAATCTTCTCTCGGGATATTCAGTGTTTTGCTGATTCAACCTTAAGACAATTATTTGATTGTAAGTATTATTGTGAAACTATTTTCATGTAATGGGTACACAACAAATATTTGTTCAGTTAAATCGAGTGCCTTATTCATTTATTTTTTGCCTCAGACAAGTCTAAGAGCAAAATATGTTGGTATTACTCTGCATTGATTTGGAGCCAATACTGCTACAGAGACTGTAACCTTTTATGTAGGCTATAATCATACTCGGTTCTGTGCCTGGACAATCATAAAGCTAGAGATCACTTTGAAATCAACCAGCTTTTTCACACAGCTGCTGTACTGTCTTGTGAAATACTTCAGTTGTGGGGGCTATTCAGTTGGAGAGAAGCAGACTCTATCAAATGATATAATAAAAATGCAGATCACTCCCAAGAATGTCAAGGAGAAAAAATGCTTCATAGTTGCAAACAACATTGATCTAATCATGCTGCCTGAAAATGCCTACCATGGTTGGCAAAATGATTGTGATCATTTCAGACCACTGGAATGCACAGAGGATCAACTCTGCTACAAACAAAGCAATTCCTCATACTAATTCACCTTAAGGCACCACTTAAAGATCTCATACAGTCAGCCCGCTTGTCTTTCTGAATGGAAGAAATATCCAGTATTAGAGCAAGACATGAGTGTCGGTGCTTATGTGAAGGGCTGTCAAGAAGCTCTTTGGTATAAATATGATTCTTGCTGGTTCCTCAGCCCTTTACCCAGCATTGAACCATGCAGAAAACTTCCACCTCTGCCAGAGGTCTTTATTTTCAGATACCTTTTAAAAACCTTATGCCACACTATAGCTTTTAATGTAAGGAATCCTTCTGAAATGTGTCTCAAGGAGAAAAGTGACCAATAAAAAAGGTTGAAGAATTCTTTAAACAGAGACTTTTGAAGAATGTATGTATGTGCACCACAGCATATTATAGAGCGTCTGAAAATATTCTTCAGGAACAATGAATGCTATTTCAATTTTATTTTTCCTTAGTCATGATTTTCGTTACATAATTTTCTAGGCACTGCTCTGGAATGTAAGCCTGAAATGCAGAGGATCCTGTGAACACTGAATACTTCTGGTTATTCTCCTTTTCCTGTTGTCATGAGAGTTAGTTAAGGCCTTATAGTTTCAGAAGTACGCTGCCTCATGTTCAGATATTGCCAAGTAATTGTCGTAATTAAATTATTTATTATGGATCCTTCTCTGGTTCTAAATTCTTTAACCACTGGCATGCTACCTCCATGCTAAACATATAACTGAAAATATCCTGTGATTCTAAATGCTAAAAGAATTCTCTTTTGAAGAGGAAGCAATATTTATCTTTATGTTTTGGAATTTAAATGGGGGGAGGCATATAGTCAACATGTTCACTTAGTTTAAACTATTTTAGCAGATACTATTCTAAAGCACAATGTGTCCTGGTTAGGATTTTACACCCTCAGAATGAAGAGATGGTCGTGACATGGCCAAAGAAAATTACATGTATAGTGAAGTTCAAAAGCTAAGCACAAAGCCACAAAATCTATGATATTCTGTGGGTTATTATGAAATAATATAAAAACATATAGATATAGTTAATTCTGCTTCTTGGGGCTTACTAATTCCAAATAGACAAAAAGACTATATTTCCCCTCCAACTATTCATTTTTTATTGGATATTTTATATATTTACATTTCAAATGTTATCCCCCTTCCCGGTTTCCCCTCTGGAACCCTCCTCTTTCATACCCCTCCCCCTGCTTCTATGAGGATGCTCCCCCTCCCACCCAGCCACTCCCACCTCACCCAACTATTCATTTTAATGAAAGTTTAATCAATAAATATTTACCTAACACCTATTTTATGCAAGCCACTCTCCTAGACTTCCTGAGCAAATAGGGATACAACTAACAAAGAGGAGCAAATGCATCTGCTTTGTGGTGTTGGGTTTCTAGAGACGTGATTGTTGGGAGAATGTCCTTATAAATAAAGTGCAGAGTAGGTTAAAATTATCAAAACAAAATGAGTCAAAGAAAAAAAAAAAGATACTATGAGGATGATAGCAGGTCATAAATGTGGAATCACATGTGTGATGACCAGAAGCATCACTGAGGAGACTGCTAGGCGACCTGTCTGCAGGAACAGTAAGGAATAAGACCACAGTTTATACAAAGCATGGTATGTGCAAGGAGTGGTGGCCTGGGCTCTTTGGCAATAGCTTCCAGGGTCAGAGAGACAGTGAAAAATCATTTTATTGTTGTGAAATGTTTTATTCTTTATAACAAAATTGCTAAGCTCAGTACTATATGTCTGCCCATAGAAATTAAGTAATAAATAAATAAATAAATAAATAAATAAATAAATAAATAAATAAATACAACATACAAATTAAAAAATAAAATAAAATTCTCCCAATTGACAAATGGATTCATCTAGCTTATAGAAAATCTTGGAAAATAAACAGAAATCAACTCTAGAAACAATAAATTCAGCACTGTACAAACTATATGATATGTATACCAAACATCAACTTATTTCTATGTCCTACCAACAAACAAAACTGAAATAACTTGAGAAAACTCATTCACTCACAATAGCACCAAAAAATATTTAAGGTTAATGTGAAACTTCATTATATTAACACTGAAATCACAAAAATAGTACTGAGAGTAATTACAAAACTAACTAAATGGAGAAAGATTCTATAATAATAAGCCATAAAGAAGTATTCAAAACTAACTCAATGGAGAAAGATTCTATAATAATAAGCCATAAGGAAGTATTCAACTCTACCTAAATGAAATTGAGAAGATAGAAGAAATTGATATTTTTATAGGAAACAGTTCAACAAAATGTACTGTAATAAAGGCAAGCTGACAACAGTGGCAAGGAGCCAGCCAAGGAAAAGCACCAGGCCTCTACGGCTCCACAGGAGTTCATTGTTCTTAAAACTGTACCCATCAAAGAGTACTTATGAAAGTATAGTTATTTATATTTCATAGAAATAAAGAGAAATATTCATTTCCTCATAAAATCAATATACTTTTTGAAATAAAAAAAGTACAAATATGATCATTTATAAAACTTAAGAGAAAATGCTAAACAAAATATAGGCAAAGATACATATCTACATTTCAAAATTATCATGAAAAATGTAGTCCAATTATTTCATTTATTTAAACACATTTTAACACTAGGAAAGTCTTTGATAAAATTCATCACATTAATTAACTTTTCTCCATGCATGCATAAAAGACTAGCAAACTTCAACATGCATTTGATGATTACAATATGATAGGTATTTCTTTGGTTTTAATTTGAATTTTGATTACATCAATTTGTATTGCACATTGTAGTGTGTGTGTGTGTGTGTGTGTGTGTGTGTGTGTGTGTGTGTGTGTGTATGAGTGTGTACAGAGGATTTTCTTTTTCTACCTTTATGTGGGTTTAGGGATTGAGCTCATTTCAGGCAAATTTATCTACTGATCCAACTCACTGGATTAATAGCAACAACAAAAATATTAACATCTCTCAGTGTCAATCAGGTGTCATTCCAGGACTTCTGTTTACATTTGTTTTATATCTTCATTTTAATAGTATAATATCTGCATACATCCTGTGAATATCTTATTTCTCATATAGTTTAAATGATCTGTAATGTGTTTTAATACCTAATTAACATAATGTAATGTAAATTCTAGATAGTTGTTATGCTGTATTGTTTATGGAAACATTAATAAAAAGAAAAGTCTGAGTATTTTCAATAAAGAATTTTATTTTTCCATTACTGTGACAAATAAGATGGGGATATGCACTATATCTGTAAATAGCCTTGGGTACTGGAAACTACTTAAGGCTAGTAAAGTTACAGTTATTGGAAGAGAATCTACAACCACTCATTTACTAAACCAACATAGTCCCTAATAACAGTCTGTAAACACTTGTCCTTATGCCCACAGACAATGTAGTCTTTACTCCTCATCAAAACACAAAAACAAACAAATAACAACAACAACAACTCTTTACATCAGAGACCATTTCACGAAAACCACAACCAATCAAAATGCAGAGTTGTGGAGCCCAGTCCCAATGAATACATCTATAAAACACTCCTGCGCCTAAGGTTCAGGAAACATTTCAGAAGGCAAGGGTATAGATTGCAAGTACCAGAAGATTAAGGAGTCTCCTGTGAGATTGTGTCTCCTAGTGATATCTGGAGCTACCTCCATAAAGTTCCACCAATATGACAGCCCAAATGTGAGCTGAACAGGATGACTCCAAACTGGACCCAGAAAAATCCTACCAGGTCTCAACCCTACACACAAGTTTATAGGCAACTGGGAAATGCTAGGAGCAGGAGGGGTGGTGTTCCCCAAGGAAGAGTACAACTGCTTGTCAGTACCAAATGGTCAGACCTGAACACATACATGCAAGTAGCTTTCTATGGACTGAGAAGATTACATTTAGAAATATGCACACAATAATAATTAAAGTAAAAAGAGGCTGTAAATTTGAAAAAGAGTGGGGAGAGGTATATAGGAGAGTTTGGAGGTGGAAAAGAAATGAAAAAAAAATGTTGTCAATGTATCATAATCCAAGGATATTTTTGAAAGGGAATTTTGTGTTCATGTATCTATAGGTTTGTCTGGTTTTTTGTTTCTTTTGATTTTGGTTTGTTTGTTTCTTTGTTTGAGACAGAGTCCTCCTATCTGCCATTTAATTCTCTTTAGCTTCACACTCACTTCAAACTCAAGCTAGTCTCAAACTTAGAGAAATGTTCTTGTCTCTCAAGTATTGATATTTCTGAGCATAATTTTGATTTTAAATATTTTCAAATATGTACTGTTTGAATCCATGAATACACAGCGACTCTGACATAGATAGGTATTAAATAGAAAGATAGATGATAGATAGATAGATAGATAATAGATAGATGACAGATAGATAATAGAAAAAGATCAAAAGTAGACACATCATACATAAATACATAGATATGTATGTCTTTATTGATACATTAAAATATTAGCAAGTATAATTAAACAGAAAGATGAGAGATACATTCCAACTGGAAGGAAATAATAATATACTGAATTAAGTAAATATTTGAACCTTATACCAGTATACTTTTATTCTATTAGAAAATTTAGTAAGTAGAAAGCTATAAATTCAGCAATAAGACTTAAAATCTCCATACATTCAAAAACATTAGATATAAAATATAAAAAGAGGCTACGTTTGTCCTAGTGAAATAAATACAGGATATGAAAGTACATACATACATACACACATACATACATACAGAAAGAAAGATAGACAGACAGTCAGACAGACACAAACAAACAAACAAACAAAAAGGGATTTTCTATTTTCCTGAGATTGGATGATAGTATGATAAAACACTGTCTTCCTGTCAAAACATATGCCAAAGACATAGTATCTGAAACTTGTGAATGAATCTGTTTTTTTGAAATCACAATTTTAATAGATATAATCTAGTCAGGATGGAGTCATTTGGTTGGTTCTAAATACAACTAATATACCCCTACAAAAAGAGATAGAGACCCAGGAAGAAGAATATATGTGCTTGATGATAGAAACAGAAGCTGCGTTAATCTACACCCAAGGGAGGCATCTTAAGGCCGACTAGAGAGCAGCAGAAACTAGGAGAAAATAAGGACTTATTCTAGCAGCTTCAAAGGGATGTAGACCTGTCATTATGACATGATACAAGGACAGTAAGTTTCTGTCTTCAAAGTAAGCAGCACTGTAGCTTATTGTGGCAACATTATGAAGTAATAAAGATAACAAGCTTTTCTAAGTGAATGTACAAATGTAGCATCACCCCAATTTTATGGGGAAGCACAAACAGGTAAAAAAAAGAGGCTGAAAACAGTTGGAAATTAGAGAAGAAAAATGGCAACATTCTGTACTTACCTAATAAAGTACCTATAACTAACACAATATGGTTTCACAGGAAACACATAGAAAAAGATCTGCATAACACGATAAAAAACCTCAGAAATACACCTAATCACATATAGTAATCCAATGTGTGATAAATGTACAATCTTGAATTATTGAGGAAAAGATGGATTTTTTTTTTTTTGGTTTTTCGAGACAGGGTTTGTCTGTGTAGCCCTGGCTGTCCTGGAACTCACTCTGTAGACCAGGCTGGTCTTGAACTCAGACATCCACCTGCCTCTGCCTCCCAATTGCTGGGATTAAAGGCGTGTGCCACCACTGCCTGGCACGATTTTAAAACAAATGGTTTTGGAATAACTTAGTAACTATGGATATGCATGTTATACTGTCCCCAGGATAAATTCAAAATGAATAAAAAATTTAACTGTAAATAATTATTTAGCCATTAAAAAAAATTTATACGAATTTCTTTAACTGTATCTATATATCTGGAGTAATAATGAAAAAGAAGGTAAATTTAACAACATTAATAAAGTAAATAATTGTTTATTTAGGAATCTGGAGAGACAGCTCTTCCATTTAAGCATGGATTATAGCGATCACTACTGACACAAACACAAAAGCATAATTAAAGTAAACCTTTTAAAAAGTTTTTGATAACAAAATAGTACCATGAACAAATATGTTTAACTGTGAAGTAGGATGAAGTATAAAAAGACCAATTTCTAAATACTGATATATTGGTTTATCTAGTGATTTACTTAAAGCATGGCTTGTGCTGCTTCCTGCCAAACATGATTTCATCTTACTGCCTGGAATAGAACAACCTGGAGAAAATAGATGAAACACAAAAGGTCATTGCCATTATCAACCTATACTGGCCAGTCTTGTGTGTCAACTTGACACAAACTGGAGTTATCATAGAGAAAGGAGCCTTCCTTGAGGAAACGCCTCCATGAGATCCAGCAGTAAGGCATTTTCTCAATTATTGATCAAGGGGAGAAGGTTCAGCCCATTGTGGATGATGCCATCCCTGGGCTGGTAGTCCTGGGTTCTATAAGAAATCAAGCTGAACAAGGCAGGGAAGCAAGTCAATAACATCCCTCAGTGGACTCTGCATCAGTTCCTACTTTCTGACCTGCTTGAGTTCCAGTCCTGACTTGCTTTGGTAATGAACAGCAATTTGGATATGTAAGCTGAATAAACCCTTTCCTCCCTAACTTACTTCTTGGTCATGATGTTTGTGCAGGAATAGAAACCCTGACTAACACACAACCTGACCAATAGCTTACACATGTTAACTATAGCACATGCCCTTGAAAAGCCAAAGCCCCCAAGCTAACTGCAAGGAATGCTTCTGGAAAGCACTGCTTGCTTGCTTGCTTGCTTGCTTGCTTGCTTGCTTGCTTGCTTGCTTGCTTGCTTGCTCAGCCCACCTGTGGTTTTAGAGTATAAAATGAGAATGCAAAATGGATTCTGGGCTAAAGTCTTCCAGCAGCTATCCTGGCTACAGTCCACCTGTGAATGCATATCCTCTCTTCCACTCTCATTGGGTGAGAGTCCTCATTCCATAGAGATTCCTGCAACAATTGCTCATAATTGTATTCACAATAGCCCTGAGATTGAGAAAGTAGGATCACAAATTTGAGGATAGCCTGGGTTACAAAGAGAGACTATGTTTCAAAAATAAATGAAGCCATCCAATAAAAACTACATAAAGAAATTAAATCTACCTTAATGAATATATACAAATGTATTTTTGCTTGTGTGTCATGCATGTGCCTTTTATATATACATGTAAAATTAATGGCAAATTGAGCAATAAATTGCATATTACATCATGAAAGAGTTGTGTATAAAAACTACATAAAATACAAAGTATAAAAACAATATGTTATAAACAAAGCACCAAAAGGTGCAATAAAAATAAAGCCTGGTAAAGGAGATTCATCCTTGCTCACTAGTCATGCTGCAGTTATAGAAGGACATCTACCTATCCCAAGAATTTCAAATACCTTGACTCTTTCCTGCACTCACTTTCTACTATTCATATTATATCCCAAATGAGGTGTAAATTGAAATGAAAAAGATATGCCTTTAGATTTATTTTCTTTTCTTAACATATCTTGTTTAGACACAGATCTCCACAGCCGAGTCATCTCAGCGTTATAGACCCAGTAGACCCAAGAAGGAGCTGGTTTTTTCATTGTAAGTTTCAAAGTGGCTGAAAATACTGTCATTTTTCCTTCATTCCTTAGCCTCCTTTGCTCAGAACCTCACTTCAGATTGCTGTTTTTTTGTAAGAAATAAACATGCTGTCATTTATTTCCTAGAACTGTCATCCACTCTTCAGCTTTTCTTCTGCTCATCGAGAATTTTGCCTCTACCATTTTGTTTGATCTATTTTTCTTTTTATTTGCATATTCATATTGAAGTGTTTTTTGTTTTGTTTTTTTTGTTTTGTTTTTGTTTTGTTTTGTTCTGTTTTTTACGTCTCTCTACTGAGATGCACAACTGCTGTTTTTTAGAATTGGAAACCAGTAAATTCATCTTTTGACCTAATCTTTCTAGGAGAGCCTGGCTTCTAAGTTGCAAAAAGAGTTTTCATTTCTCTGAGTATGCACAAGACATTTTCAGTTGTGCACTTAATGTTTCTGATTATTCTGTTTACCCACAATGCCCAAAACCTCAATTTGATTTCACTTGGGGATAGAGCCTTTGGGAGGTAACTAGAATTAGATGTGGTCAGAAAGGTGAAGTTCACAAGGTAGGATTAGTGGTCTCATAAGAGAAATGGGGTATTTCTTTAAATATGTACCTTAAGAGTATATGGAAATAAAATTAAAAGCACTTTGGAAGCCTGGAAGGAAGCTCAAACTAATAACCAAACCAGGGACCGTGGTCTTGGATTTTTCACCTTCCAAAACTGAAAGATATGTCTATGATGCAGTCTGTGATGTAGTGTTTCATTAAGATATTCAAGGAGATCAAAATACTGATTTTTTTTATTAGAAACTATCTGTTGCCAATTTTCAACTGCATTTTTCTATTATTTTTGTCCTTTATTTTTATTATCTAAATGTTACCCTCAACTTTCTAGGTAATAAAAAACAGGGTTTGTTTCTGAAGTTTTAGCTCTTCTCCATCATGATTAGTATAATGAATAAGCTCTGGTGGTTGGTTTTCAAATATGTCTCAAGTCCAGCTACAAATAAACAGGAAACACTATTACCACATTTGCTGACAGCAGGCTAAGCTATACAAACACACACACACACACACACACATAAACACACACACACAATTAGAGATGTTTCATCTTCAAAGTTTATTAATGACAATATCATTTAAATGGTTATAATTTTCAAAAATTTAGAAAAAAATATGTTCTCAAGTTTTCTTCACACAAAACTGTAAAATTTCAAGCATTTCAAGTATTTTACACTGTAGCTAAACTTAAGATGATTAGACTAGTTAGATTTTTGCCAACTTGATGAAAACTAGAGTCACCTAAGAAGAAAGAGCATCAGTTGAGGGGTTCCTCCCATCACATTGGACTGTGAACATATCTGTAGGGCATTTTTCTTGATTCATGGTTGATATTGTTGATACTATCTATGGGTAGATAGTCTAGGGCTGTGTAAAAATAGTAAGTGAGCAAACCAGAGGATGAAAATCAGTTAGCAGATATCCCCCATTGTATCTGCCTCTGCTCCTGCTTGAGTTTCTACCCTTACTTCTCTCAGTAACCAAGAATGACCAGGAAATGTAAAACAAATAAACTCTTCAAATTAATTTTGGTCATTGTGTGTTTATCACAGAAATAGAAGTAAACTAGGACACCATTCATCAACAGGTGTGTCAATAATTATACAAACTAAAATTCCCTGTGTGTAATCCAAACATGGTTTTGCAATCTATATTCTTCCACTTCCCAGTGATTTGGGGAATGTTTATATTGGAATGAACTCTCTGGTCAGGCATCTTAAGGCTCACAAAGTCAAGTAGTATGGAAGTAAGTATGAATTCCATTCCTACAATAGGATTAATAATAAATAACTATGAACAAAAATGGCTGAGAAACAAAAACATAAACCCAAATTTATCTTACCATAAATTCAACTCAAACATGCTTGAACAACTCCTGAGACAGGAGAAAGTACAATGAAGGGGAAATAGATGGGATGAGTCAATGATTTTTAACTTTTTGCAATGTGAATAGTTTGTTTTTGAAAATGATCTTTAAAAATCTAGCCACGTGGATTGAATGAATTACTAAGACATCATTCAGGGGAAGTAAAATTACATCAGGGAATAGACTGAAAAGCACAAAGAAAAGAAATCAGAACTTAATCTTTTTTGGGATGGTCCCATGGAACATAGATTATCTTGAAATCATGTAAAGCTGAGGCTGGTCTCAACATCCTCATCCCTCCTGCCCCTCCCTTTCAGTGCTGGGATCACAGAAAAACACTACCATACCTAGATTAGGAGTTTAAGATTTTGTGCAGGGTGGTATATATGTCTATTTGTATTCTACTACATGCAGACATCCAGTTAGACCATTACCATTTGTTGAAAATACTTTCATTTTTCCATTGTAAGTATTATTCTTTGTCAAAATCAAGTGTCTCATAGCTGTGTGGTTTTAGGTCTTCCATTTGATTCTGTTGATCAACCTGTCTGCTTCTGTGCCAATACCATGTAGTTTTTAATCACTATTGCTCTGTTGTACAGTTTGAGATCAGAGATGGTGATACTTCCAGAAGTTCTTTTTTTATTCAGGATTATTTTGTCTATCCTGAGATTTTTGTTTTTCCATATGAACCTGAGAATTGTTCTTTCAAGGTCTATAAAAAATGTGTTGGAATATTGATGGGGATTGCACTGAATCCATAGATTGATTTGGGTAAGATAGACATTTTCACTATGTTAATCCTACTTATCTGTGAGCATGGGAGATGTTTCCATCTTCTGATATCTTCTTCTATTTCTTGTTCCAGGGACTTGAAGATACTGTCATACAGATCTTTCACTTGCTTGGTTAGAATTATACCAATATGTTTTATATTATTTGTGGCTATTGTGAAAGGTGTTGTTTCCCTAATTTTTTTTTCTGCCCATTTATCGTTTGTATAAAGGATGGCTACTGATTTCTTTGAATTAACTTTGTATCCAGCCACTCTGCTCAAGGGACTCAACATAAAAATGGATACATTAAATCTCACAAAAGAGAAAATGGAAAATAGCCTTGAACTCCTTGGCACAGGAGACAATTTCATGAAAAGATCACAATGGCTAGGCTCTAAGGTCAACAATTGATAAATAGGACCTCATGAAACTGAAAAGCTTCTGTAAGCCAAAGGACACTGTCAATAGGGCAGTTAGGAAAAGATCTTTACTAACTCTACATCTAACAGAGAGCTAACATCCAAAATATATAAAGAACTCAAGAAGTTAGACACCAAAAAAAAAATTAGATAACCCAATTTAAAATGTGGTACAGAGCTAAACAGAATTCTCAACAGAGTCACCCAGAAGCACTTAAAGGAATACTTAATATCTGTAGTCATCAGGGAAATGCAAATCAAAACAATGCTGAGACTCTACCTTACATCAATCAGAATGGTTAAGATCAAAACTCAGGTGACAGCACATGCTGGCGAAGATGTAGAGAAAGAGGAACACTCATGTATTGCTGGTGGGATTACAAACTTGTACAGCCACTCTGAAAATCAATTTGGCATTTTCTCAGAAAATTGGAAATAGTTTGACCTGAAGACCCAGCTACACTGCTCCTGGGCATATACCCAAAAGATGTTCCACCATATCACAAGGTCACATGCTCTACAACATTCCTAGAAGCTTTATTTGTAATAACCAAAAACCAGAAACAACCCAGATGTCCCTCAACAGAAGAATGGATACAGAAAATGTGGTTCATTTACACAATGGAATACTCCACAACTATTAAAATCAAGAACATCATGAATTTTGCAGGGAAATGGGTGGAACTAGAAAATGTCATCCTGAGTGATGTAACCCAGACTCAAAAGTACATGCATGGGATGTACTCATTTATAACTAGATATTAGTCATACAGAATACCTATGATACTCACCCCTACAAAACCAAATAAAGTAAACAAGAAGGAAGGCCCAAGTGAGGATGTTGAATCATACGTAGAAGTAGGAATAAAATAGTCATAGGAGGCAGAGGGAGGAAGGGAATTGTGAGGGAGAGGGGAGAGGGAGGGGAACGGGGGATTGCAGGTGTGGAGAGATACAGAAGAGAGATCCACAGGAGAATAAATAGAAATCTGCAGCTTCCACGGATGAAGGGGCCAGCGGAATCTTTAGGAAATCCCAGAGACCTGAGAGGGGAAAGACTCCCAGAAGTCAATGCAGTAACCTTAGCTGAGATGCCTAACTGTGGGGACATGTAATCTGAAGAGGCTACCTCCTGCAGCCAGGAAGGACCACCAAAGGAGGGATAAGAACACCAATCCACCCATAAAACTTTTGACCTAAAATTGGTTCTGTGTAAAAGAAATGCAGGGACAAAGATGGAGCAAAGACTGAAGGAAAGGCCAACCAATAACCTGCCCAACTTGAAACCCGCCCCAAGGGCAAGCACCAATCCCTGACACTATTAATGATACTCTCTTATGCTTGCAGACAGGAGCCTTGCATAACTGTCCTCTGAAAGGATCTATCCAGCATCTGACTGAAACAAATGCAGATACCCATAACCAAACATTGGGCAGAGGTCGAGGACTCTTATGGAAGAGTTAGAGGAAAGACTGAAGGAACTGAAGGGTATGGGAACCCACAGGACTACCAACAAAGTCAACTGATTTTGCCCTTTGGGAGCTCTCAGAAACTGAGCCACAAACCAAGGAACATATGGGCTGAAATGAGGGCTGTAGCACATATGCAGCAGATGTGCAGCTCAGTCTCCATGTGGATCCTCCAACAACTGGAGCAGTCTCTCCTCAAAGCTGTAACCTGACTATGGTATCTGTTCTCCCACAGGGCTGTCTTGTCTAGCCTCAGTGGGAGAGGATGTACCTAATCTGGCAGAAACTTAATGTACCAGAGTGGGGGAGAATCCCAGGGGTGAACCCATCTTTCAGAGGACAGAGGGTATCAGTGAGGGGGGACTAGGAAGGGGAGCAGTGCTTGTGATATTAATTAATTAATTAATCAATTAATACAAAGTATATTTAAAGGCAAAGCTATAATAAATAATAAGCTATAGTAAATACATTAAACTATATTATAATTTTCAATGAAAAGAAGTTTAAGAGATTTCTTTCTTTTTTTAATTGTGTATGTGTATGTGTGTGTGTGAGAGAGAGAGAGAGAAAGAAAGAGAGAAAGAGAGAGAGAGAGAGAGAGAGAGAGAGAGAGAGAGAGAGAGAGAGAGAGAGAGATCCCTAAATAGAAATCTAGCAGCCAAGGAGGCCAGAAGACATTGGATCCCTTAGACCAGTAATTACAGATGGTTGTGAGACAGCTTGTGGATATTGAGAACTAAAATTCAGTCCTCTAGAATATCAGTAAGTCCTCTTGACCACTGAGCCATCTCTCCATTCCCAAGACTCCAGATTTTAACTTTATTGCATTTATGCTCATGAAAATTCTCCTGAAGAAAGCAGGATGTTGTGTATGAAAACTTCAGTCTGATTCCAACTAGGATTCACCACAAAGCCATTGGATGTGTTGCTCTCAGGCTTAAGATAAAAGTGCAGTATCAATGGGAAGAAAAACAGTTAAGAGAGAAGACAAATAAATCCAGCAAGGTGATTTTAATACTAAAAAGTTAGCAACAGTTCAGACTCGGACATTTGTTCAGAGTCAAGCAGACAGGAAGCCCTTTGCTCATCTCCTGTCTTAAAACTGGGCAATGACAGCAACCTCTGCAGTTAAAGGTCCTTTGGCTTCCCAAGCGAACCGCATTTATCATTTACCTCTACCATAACCTAGCACAGCAAAGAGCATATGTTCTGAGCTTTATAATTTTCAAAGATTCATTGCATTATCCCTTTCTTAGAGCACAGTTTCTAACGCTAGAACATTGTTTAAAGTGCATTTGTGAAATACTGATCATTTACAGCTCTGTTTCTCTGCTCTAACAAACTAAGCAAGTAGACTGAGAATCATTTCCTACTTTAAATGATACGATTTAAAATTGTTCTCGGCTAAATCACCCAATAAACAAACATCTTAACCTTATAATATTACATTTTCCTAGATCAAATCCCTGGGCAGGAAACAGTAAAATATTATGAAATCGGATTAATACACAAGCTAAAAGAATTTCTGTTATATAAAAAGGAGAGGCCTCATTTCATTTCCTGCTATCCAACATGACTGCACAGCCACCAACTCAGTCTGCGTCTAAAGTTTCAGCACTGCAGATTTTTGCAGCATGTACTAATCTAAACAAAGATGTTGTTTGCCAGCTCCAACCACACCACAATGAGCTTCTTTGGAGTTTAGAGTGAACATCTCCCATTATCCTCACATTGGCCTTTTTACATGTCTTTTATGGATGTAATTATTTCACAGTCCATTTGGTTTGACTTTAGTCAAGAGACCTATAGCTGGCAGCTCCTTATTTCCAGAAACATCTCCACTCTTAACCCAAATGGAGAGTTCATGTTCTGTAGTTTGTAGAGTGAAATTGCTGGAGATGCAGAAGTTTGGGACTTCAAATTCGGAGGTCATCACTCTGGCTATTTTAAATCAGAGTAAAGGAAAAAAAATGAAAAATGAAATTCTACTTTATATTCAAATCAGAAAATGTGGTTAGGTAGACATAGTCTGTATTTATATTATATTTACAGACTTTTAAAATGATAATAAAGATTAGTAATAAAACATTATACTTGTTAATTTTCTCTATATCTTATTTTTTGGTTGTGAGCCTAACCTTTAAGGGCTGAGCCATCTTTCCAGCCCAATTTCCTCTATAACTTCCACTCATATTTCCACAATTATCATCTTGAACAATGAAGAAATTGTTATAAATAAATATCATTTGTGTGTATCAACTTTAAACTGTTTTAATGTTTGCATGAATTCATAATGTCTCACTAATACACATGTCTGAAAGGTATTTTTGTAAATGTCTAGGAATGAATTTTATACTCCATTCTGTGCTGATACAGATACAATGTATCTACTCTTTCTATTATAGGCACTTAGTGTCATTAACCTGATGCCTGTAGTGGCCATTAAAAAAAAAAGCTCCCTTTAGGATGACTCTCACAAAATAAAAGAAATGTCAGCTCTGCCTTCCACCATCTAGCCTTTGTCACAGACCCTTTGAACAAATGTGAAAGAATGACAAAGGGGACCATGAATACTCACATTAGAGGTACATACAAAAGCAGTCAATAAAATATACTGTGAAAACATCAGTACAAGAATAGGACATGTGTCACAGAACTAAGGGCTAGAAATAACAAATAAATGGACTCTTGACCCTGACATAGGCTAGTTTAATAGGTTTTCAACCTCTTGTCTAGAATCACCTTACACTCCTCAGAAGCACTGGGTTTCTGCTGTTTTTGTGCTTTCTTCTTCACAAAGTATCATTCTCAACCATTCCATCAAGTCTGTGTCAGTGTCCACTTAATCTCTCTAGCTGAAATCTTTTACAAGTACTTAAAAAAAGAAAAACATCCAATCCTGCCTGATTGTAACCATTTCAAGCACATCATCATATTTTTATTTGGAAAAAACAAAGTATAATAAATCTGCTCCTGCCTGGGAACTCGTACACTCGTTCCTTCATTTCTCTGGCATCCTCACCTCTAACCATGTGAGGGTGCAGTGTTTACTCAAAAGAGCAAATAATGTGCAAAATATTTAGTGCTATAGATTCGGGAGAGATACTGTTTCCTTGTTGCAATGAACTCTGGAATACCTTGTGCTGTAGTGGCAGAGACCATTTCTGACATGGGGAGGGGTGTTAGTTGAAAAATAAAATTTTGTTTTAATTTGAAATGTCCATTCTATCCAAAAAAAATTACAACACAAATAGATTCAGAAGTTTTCTTAAACAGATGAAGGAAAATGTTTCACTCAATTCCACACACAGACACAAAGCATAGCATGTTATCTGCAAAGTCCATCTAGAAGACAACCCTCCTAGAAAATAGCCTTTCCTTAGAATTAGTCTTTAATTTAAGTTTTCCATTGAAGCTTTCTCATTGAAGCTGTATACATATAGAAATCTCTTGATAGAAGGATCCTATCTTATGTTTGTTATTATATGTTTTTGAATATCTACTCACAATACTAAATACAACAGTTAATCTTAGATTTCAATTTAGTTGGACTGAGTAGTGGCTAGACCAGTAAAGCATGACATAGGTGTGTTTGAGGGTATTTCCAAACTCGAATAGATAATAAGGACTTGGAGTTAATCCGTGGTTTAATCCATTGGTAAGTTCAAAATGAGAATATATTGTTCGGAGGATGTGGAACTGCAGAAGGTGAGAGGCCTGGTTGGCAGAGTGTCCCTGGGAGCCATATCTTGCTGTGGCTTCCTTCAGTTACTGTCCCTATTTGCTTCTGTTCTTCTGTGATGGGAGCCACCCTTCCACCACACCCCCTTGTCAGGATAGGCTAATATGAAACTGTGGACAAAATAAATTGCTTCTTCTTTTAAATCATTTGCCAAGCATTTGACATCTCAATGGTAAACGCAGTAGCACATGAGTACAGAAAAGAACAATCCCTAAAAACAGTAGCTGATTTGATGGTCTCTGAAATCGTTGGTGCCACACCTCTGAAAAGTCAAGGATTTTGTTGTAAGGAGTCTGCCACTGTGAAACTTTTTGTTTCCAGCCCTGCATTGAGATTAAGCACATCTGGTGAAATGTGTTTCCAACTAGTCTCTCTAAGCAAAAGTATTTCTTCTTCAGTCCTTCCCTACGCTCAACCATTACTCCTCTAAGTAAAAGAAATGTCCTATTTAAAGCTATATTGATCACTACCATAATTCCTCTTCCCTTACAGCTCCTCACGCCACTGTAGTTAATTACATTATGCCATATGTACTGAACATTCGCATCACCAAAGAGCACTCTTAAATGTGCAGAATCCCATGAAATTGGGTTTCTTAACACCAACACCATTCTGGTCCGAGAAAGTTTCCCCTCAGCTCTCAACATTTCTTCAGTGTCCTTGCCTTTGTCTTGTAATTCTCACAAATAAAATATAATTATAGATAAAATTCCTCCTGAGACTAGACTTTCATTGTCTCTCCAAAGTACATTTTGCTCAAGTATTAAATCACATCTCTGCTCACTGCCCAACACTACCTACAGCTTGGATTCTTGTTTTCTAGAGTTAAAGTGGCCAGTTTATATTCTCTCTATAAACTAGTTCAGTTAACTCTCCTTGTATCTTTATAAATAAATAACAGTCTCTGATATAATGAGTAACTAATAGACATCATTAATTTATAGCAAAAGATGTTGAGTGAAATACATCATTTGAAAGCTAAATAGTTTAAGAGTATTTAATTCTGAACATTTAAAAGCTATTTTATTCTTTTTGTATGCATTGTTTGTGTCAACTCTGTGGCTTTTAGCAATAACCTTCTGTTGATTTTCATCTAATCCATGATATTAACTGTTTTATCTTCTTGTTATAAACCATCTGGCCTTTGAATTTTTTAGCCATCATCACATGATATAAGTCTCATTAAATATGCCCAAGTGACATTTTACTCCTTTTTTAGTGTATTTGTTTTCTCTCAGTAAAATAAAAATTTTAACAAGAACAGGTGTGTCAAAACTATGATCTTTACCTTTTGTACTAAAACTGTGTTTAAATCTTCTGCAATTAAGTTATCTTACAAATCTGGAAAGTCTGGCTGATTTCAGTTTATAAATGTTCAAGTTACCTTGAAACACCAAGTCTTTCCTCTTCTCTATTCCTTCTTTCCTATCACCAATCCATTTCCTTCCAGCCATCTCCCTCTGACTATATATTTGTGAAAAGGAGCTGTTGATTCAACCATTTTAATTTGTGATATGATCCATGCTTATCACATGCAGTAGTCACAGGAGATAGTACACTGATACATCACAAGACTTTTCCTGGGGAGACGCAGCAGACACATCTACTCACCCCAGATAGGGAGACCACAACAGACCAAGGTATGGATATTACTAAAGTCCAACATGGTGAATCAATGAGTTTTATTGGAGTCACTTAAGGAATGTGGGTGAGGTGTTACCTACAGGAGCAGAGAAGACTCAAAAGCAACTGTATCACAAGAGCCTACCCTAGTATGTTTGATGGTTCACAAAATCTGGGAACCAGGACTGCAGTACACAGCCTACAGGCATATCAACAAATTAGAGAATGTTCTTTCTCAGTGACTCAGTTGTCTAAGCCTCTTTCAGGCAGCTCAGCTGCTTTCTGTTTCTCCCAGTCAACTGAGTTGATCTCAGAGTCTTCTTTGCAGCTCAGTTCTCTCTCATCTATTGGGTACTCTCAGCCTTTATTGCTCACTCTGGTAGGGAAGGGCCTAGTGAATTTGTTCAGTTTCAGTGACATCCTGAAGCTATTTTGACTTCTTCCCTTCCTGTTTAATGAGCTTCCCTGCAGGATGAAATGTTTTGATCTCCAAGGAAACAGTCTCAAATCAGATACTCAGATACTCTGTATCTGTAGAACAAAACAGTTTTATTTCACACACACACACACACACACACACACACACACACACAAGAGGAATGGACAGATGGATGGAAGGAGGGAGGGAGTGAGAGGGGGGAGGACTGAATTCTAATGTTGCACTTAAGATCTTCTATCTTCCAAAAGGATGACTTTTGTTAGCTATTCAGAGCTCATTCATACTAATGGTATCCATGACTAGATTATGGAAAATGTACTTTCCTCCCTACAGGCAAAATGTCATCCCCATCTGTCAACTCCCGCTTCCCTAACAACAGTAGAAATAGATTGACTGTTTTCTAACTCTCTGTAAAGCCTAGAAGAGAGAAGCAAGGCAGAAATTCATAATGTTGTGGATTGTTTTGGCAGTCTGAGAAGCCAGCTGTTGATTGGAGTTCCACAAAACCAGCCAGGGATGTGAGTAGCTTTCTCTGGCATCTGTGTTGTGAATGACATCTCTCGATGAAATCCCCCAATAGCTTCTTGGCAGCTTAAAATTTCCAGACTGAGATGAAAACATGGCTCTCTGTATCTAAATGAGGTGCTAGAATATTTTGATCTTGCCTGAGCCAGCATGAGAACTATGTGCATCTCAGAATTTCAATCTAAATTTGAACTGATATTCAGAACCTAAGAAATAGTGACTCACAGTGAACAACATCTTTAATTGTTTTATAGACACAACACTCCATGGATTTGGGAGACAGGAACTTGTAAGGGATTTTTCTCATCTCTCATCTGCCCATGATTCTTTTTGTCATCAAAACTGGCCAGCAAGAGCTATTATTTTACTGTTTGAATTAGGGTTCAGAATGGAAGTAAGCAGAAGGAAATTGTCTTTCTCACTACTGAACACTGTTTGAATTGCAAAGATTGTACAGAAAGACATGTCCTGGTTCTGTTTGTAGCATTTTATTCCTTTGCAGTACTAGTCTTGGATATTATATCACAGATCACATGTTTTAAAAAGCAGCAAAAACAGATTGCGGATTTGCTTCTTGTGAGATGGAGAAACAACGGTTGCTAATAGAACATGTCTAAAATCAGGGCAAAAGATAAATAGGTGAATTAAGCTACCATATGCCCAGTCAATTAAGCAAAATCCTAGCGATTAAAAGAAATGCTGATCTGATTTAAATAGAAAATGCTTTGCCAAAGAATGTAAAGAAATGAAAGTACAAATCAAATCACACGTTGCTGACTAGTTATAGAGAGCCAGAAATGTTTCATAACTATTGTACAAATAGATAATTTCAGAAAAGCAATTGAATTTCACAAATGGTTTTAGAAATTCTTTCTTCAATGTCTTCTGAAAAACTTTATACAATTATATATGTTAAGTGTTCATGCATGCATATATAAACCATTTGAACATAGGTGTGCTAGGTGTACAGATTGCTAGTAAAAGCAAACATGCTTTATTGCTAAGCATAAACACTTCCAAAGTAGAAGACAATATACTTGGAAAAATCATAGCACAATGGACAATATCTTCTATAAGATTTATGATCTGAAATTTTATATCTTAAGAGAAACCTGTGTGAAGTGTTTTAGGTGTACAGCAAATGATACCTAAACATTTAAAAGTTTTTGTTTCATCTCATTTCATATAGCATATAAGCCATTTGGTGATAGCTTAAGAAATTACATTTTGTTAAGAAAATACATTTTGTCTACTGACTCTTCCTTTCTATTTTTCACTCTGTTTGATTTTAATTATAACCTGATGATGGTTTTTATGAGAATTTGTTAAGAACTTACTATACCAGGCATAAGAAAATTATGTTATAGCCTTTTCACCCTTACACAATGTAAGGTACCATAATTGTTCTTATATTAGTTGCATAATAAAACAATCTAAATAAAGAAAAATTAAAAAACAGCCCAATCCCATACAGTTAGTTAATCGACCCTAAATATTATGCTATAAACATAAATATATTTATCATTCTGATACATATAATTAATTCCACAGATTTTCTGTTAATTAGTGAACAAATATCTCTAGCATCAATAGTTTATTTGGATAAAGGGAAGCAATGATTTATCACACAGTTAATTTATAGATAAAATTGATGCATAGCATTTATTGTATGATTGATCAATAAAGGGAACATCAAGAGCAAACATCTCAGCTGTTTGTTTAATGGCTCATACCTTTATCTGTGAAGTCAAGGCTGTGTAATCTTGGTGGACACTAACATGGAAAGGAGGAAGGGAATACAAGGATTCCCTTGGACACAAGGTCCTTTAAAAAGGTCACAAGCATCATCCCAACTCTCCTCTCCTGGGTACTTTCTCTAGGTCTCCTTCTGCCTGCACTTGATTAAGTACAATACAAAGAGATTTTAATCAGCAATTCTTTACTTACAGAATGAGTGGTACAGGGTAAATTCCATAGCCCTTGAAAATATTGGCTTGAGTGGTAGTTAATTAAATAAAGCTAAATAACCCAAGTTACTAACTTAATATCAAATGCTTTGTTTCATAACATTTTAGAATAACATGATGCTGGTAGATTATGAACTGTCAATGATTTTAAAGCTAGTATTAACACAACATGACAGATGTTCAAAGATGGATTAGCAATTTTTGTGATATCAGTTGTGCTCATATCTGTCTTAATGTGTGCTAGAGGTATTTACTGTTGAGAATAAAGCCTTAATATTTAGAAGCAGATAGTAGGAAATTATCCTTTTTTTAGCAATTATGTGTGTTTGATGATTACAGGAGTCATATTTCATACATTGTCTTCTTTGCCAGATTAAAGATTCATCATGCTCAACAGTTTTCATGAATCTTCCTCAAATTTCATTGTAATTACAGAATCCTGAGGGAGGCACAAATTCACTTGCTTCTGCAGATAATCTAAAAATATCATTCTATTTGTAGAAACAAAATAGGGAAATAATAATTTCAGGTTATAAAATACCTCAACCTAGATGCTGACCTTTTCTAGTTCATAGAATAAGGAACACTCAAAAGGAGTCTCTGATACTGTTTATACGAGTCGCTATGATTTTATCAGATGAATGCTTCACACATTTTCCAATGTTTTTTCCTTTTTTTTTTTTGCATGTTTTTAGGTTTTGGTTTTGTTGTTGTCATTTGCTTCTGTTGTTAAGACAGGGTCTCTTGTAGGTCAGGATGATTTTGTTGTTGTTGTTCACTGTGTAGCAAGGGTACCTTGTACTCCTGATCCTCCTGCCTCTATCTACAGGGCTGGCATTATAGGTATGAGATACAAGGCGTAGAACTAAACTACATGCCCAGTCCTAAAAATCATCTAGATATATTAGTGGAAAAGCTTTAACTATCTCAATATAGAACAAAATTCCATTAGAGAAATATATAACACTTAACTCAGTGTTTAGGTATATGTGTGTGTATATATATATATATATATACACATACATATATATGTGTGTGTGTGTGTGTACGTATATATATATATATATATATATATATATATATATATATATATATATATATATTCCTAAAGGAGTTACTCCATTGTCCAATTTAGTTGTTAGTGCTATTTTCACAAATCTTGAAGTTAAGGAGATAATTGTTTTGGCTCACACCTGTAATCACATTGTTCAGGAGGCTGAAGCAGTAATATGGGAATATTTGGGTGATTTTGAGAGTGTCACATACCTGTAATGCCAGGACTTGGTAGGTGGAGGCAGAAGAATCAGAAATGCAAGGTACATAGTGAACAACAAAAAGTAAATGCATCCTGAGATACATGAGACCTGGTGTCAACAACAACAGCAACAACAATAAAACAAAAACACAGGACCTTTTCTCAGCTGTTGGTATGCTTGGCTTGGAAGCTTGGGTCCCAGAACTCAATAGCTACCTTGAGCTGAAGGAATTCAAGTACTTATCTCTCAGGTTTAAAGAATGAAATTAATAGACCACAGACAGTAAATTTTAGAAAGTATTTTCTTATAGGGAGCTTAAGAGAAAGACGAAACACAGAAGTCCTGTACAGTAGGACAGATCTCCTAGAGGTGATATCTTTGAGGGTCATGGAATTAATAAGACCTTACTAAATAGAGAAAGGGAGCTGGTGTGAATTGGACAATCCAGATTCCATTCCAGGAGACCTAATGTCTCATAGTTTCAATAATGTCCTTAGTATAGTATCCTGGAAATGGGTACAACTTCAGCGCAAAAGAAATAAAGAAAAAGAAGATCCTCTTCTGGCATCTCTAGCCCTGGGCTATGACAGAACCAGAGATAAATGGGCTTTAACACTTCTGATATCTCTGAGCTAGGGCAAGGACAAGATTAAACAAAGGTCCAAGGACAAACTGATCACATTTCAGGGTGCTTTTACTCTAAAACTTCCTAGCCAATTTCATTCTGTTCTCATCAGCACAGAGATTCTTATGAGTATAAGGCAAGCCTGTACTACCTAGTGACACATCTTCTCCAACACCGTCACACCATACCGCTGAATCCTTTCCCCAGTTTCACCAATTAGGTACCAAGTATCCAGATACAGGAGCCTATGGGGAGCAGAGGGACATGGCATTCTCATTAAATTACCACAACATGTGAGAGAGAACGCGCAGTATTTATCTTTCTGAGGCCAGATTTCCTCAGTCGGTATGATTTTTCTAGTTCTATTCATTTCCCTTAAGATCTCATAAGTTCATTTTTCTCTAATCTGAATTAAATTTGATCATGTATATGTGGCCCTGTTTTATAGACATTTCTTTTGAATTTAAACATTCCTTCCAGGAGGGAGGAGCAATTTCAAGAGAATCTCAAGGAAAATAAATCATCATGTGTCTTAAAAATGGAAACTTAGAAGATGCTGAAGGCCATTTCCTGCTTTATGAAAGGAGTAAATGGCTGCTGGGACAAACCTCTGACGAGTCTATCTGTAGAGAGAAGGTTCTCCAACTCGTCAAGCTGACTGAAAACTGTGCAGAGAGTGCCAGATTAGAGATACGTTATTAATCATGTTGGTGTCAGCTTTCTGCTGATGCAGCTAATTTTTAGTCATACCTATCCTTGTAAGTAACTTCCTCACTAATAGTCCTGTTAGTAACACCGACAGAAGCTCATTAAGTCCCAAGTGAACTTTGTTAGAATTTTTACATTGATCTGTTTCATGGGTTCTCTTTATATGATGAGGTGTGTGTGTGTGTGTGTGTGTGTGTGTGTGTGTGTGTGTTGGATCTTCAGAAAGAATCTGTCATAAGACAGTACTGTAATTTCATTATTCATGCATCAGTTGATGGACATCTGAGCTGCTTCCCTTTCCTAGCCATTTTGATTAGAGCAGCAATGAGCATGGGTGTACCGATATCCATAATGTAGAATAGAAAGTCTCAGAATGGGATTCTTTATATTTACTACCAAAAGAAAAGAGAATATTTTGCAAAAATTTTCCCACATAGGAAGTACTTTAAAACCTTCCCTCTAATCTCTAGTTTCTCCAATCTATCTGTCTTAAAATACTGCAGAGTCAAAGTCTAAAATGCCAGCTGTCAGCCCAGTATAAAACAGCAGCATCATAGAGGACAGCACAGGTTAGACCACTGGTCATCTCTAGGCTAAGACTGTGAGAGTCTTGAACTACTCCACCAGGAGTCTTGAAGGACAGCTTACAAAGAAGGAGTTAATTCAGAGCGTAGGCAAAGCCCTTGTGGCACTGTGATGATAACTCCTGCTTTAACCCTATTTGTTATCATTGTGTAATATGCTGTTTGTGCTTTCAGATTGCATAATAAAACCATTGGAGGATTTCCTGAATATATTCATACCCTTCAATTAGATGAGCAATTGAAAAAGTTATTCCTCTAAGAATGGATTTGATAGAAAATTTTACTTGTTGGCTTTTCATCAAAAACACCATTGCATTTTCAAAGCAATTGTTTGAAGCAATCAGTTAAATATCTAAATTTTATATGAATTTTTCATCTTTGGTTGCTCAAGGGAAGGCTAGATACAGTATCCTGCTGCTCTGAAATGAACAGAAGCAAAAAATACAAAGGTAATTTAACTTTAAATAAACCTACTGCTCAGCAATGCTCAGCAGTTATAAATGAATACATTTTAGGAGCTATGAATACTTTATCACAGCTATTGTTCTTTTTCATGTATTTCAGAGGCATTCCAAGTATCATAATCCCCAGCGAACCCCTCATAAATTCTCATCAGATACAGTTTGCCCTTAAAAGCCTGAGGAAAGGTTGAGAAAATCATGCTGGTCATTATGTAACACTGCAGCATGACAACACAAAATAATAAATTCTTGAATATGCAAGGTTTAAGCAACTGTGCTAGGTATACATGCCAAAAGAATTAAGATTACCAAATGGCCAGAGAATTCTAACGATTTAGAACTCATATTAAGTTTATTAAGCCAGAACACTTCTTATATTTATTTTCCCTTAATTCCCTGCTTGCATACCATAAATTCCTATAACCACATCCAAAAAGAAAAGTAAGTATTCCTTCAGTGATACTGCAGTCCTTTTTTTACATCATCTCCAGTTTATACTTCTAAATTAGAAATGATGATAAAGATTCTGTTTTGGAGACGTCTCTGCATTGAAATCAAAGTTATTTAGGAGGCCTTGTTTATCTGTCCATTCCCTTGCTCATTCTAAAGACCAGCGTGGAACACTGGCTACAGGTGAAAATATTCTTTTGCTCAAAACTGAGTTCTACCACTTGTGTATTTTGTGACCTTGATTATTATGTAGACTGTTCCCCCGATATTTCAAGTTAAGTTATCATCAAAAACATTTGGCAATAATAGAACTTTTCATGGAAGGTTCATTTAAAGGACTGAATGGAAATACCAAGCCAGTTGGTGCAAGCTTATACCCTGAATTTCTTGGAGACAGAGATAAGAAGCTATCTTAGTACTTAGAAATTCAAGGTAAGCATGGCTAATATGGGAAAATACAAGGTGTATAAAAAATGAATCTATTTGGATAGTATTCATTGAAAATATAGGTTAAACAAAGACCTCAAAAAGTATTACTTTTAATTTTAAAGTTTGTACTTAGTACTTACTGTGTAAAGGTGCTGAGCCAAAAGGTTGAGATACAAAAACATACGGTGACCTTTGCTTACTAAAGATAACTTAATGAAGAAAACAGAGGCCAGTAATTATAATAGAAAACTTGTGACAAAAATGTCAATGTGGTTTTATAAATGTCTGTTGCATATGCAGGTGAATATAGGAATTGTTTCCATTAGAAGACACCATCTGAGCCAATTTCTAAACATAAATTATTTCTGAAGAGAAACTTCTTTTAATTGGATCACTTATTGATACAAAGCATGATCCATTCTCCTACTCTTTTTTCCTTCATTAATCTTACACATTTGTGTTTATAGTAGCTGAAAAAAAGTAGTGTTCAAAAGAGACACAAATAATGCAATACAATAACTATAAGATATAACTATATGGCCCAATATTCCTTCCAAGGAAAAATCTAAGGAAAAATATATGAAATTTCATTTATAAGCCAAAAATCCAAGATACAAAGAAAGGTTTTTAAATATGTGTTCAAAAAAAAGTAATTAATAAACCAAAAAACCCTGATGCTACATACTCTTAATTCCAATTGTCCTGACATAGCTAAACCTTTAGAATACTGTTTTAGTTCCAGGTGTCCCTAAGTCGATATAATTGCCAATCATAATAATTAAGGAAGAAACTATCATTAATGTTACCTGTGTCAACATGAAGAATGATATTTCACTAACTACATGAGGAAAAATCCAGGGGGATGCACAAAAATACACAAAACTAACTTATCATACAGAGCAAGTGCTCTGGGTTGGAAAATCTTTAAGGAAAAGCTCAATTTTGAATATATAAGAAGGAATCAACAAGCTACCATGGTAAATAGAAATAAGACAAGAAATAAACAATTCCAGCTTCTGGCTATTATAAATATGGCTGCTATGAACATAGTGGAGCACGTGTCCTTATTACATGTTGGAGCATCTTCTGGGTATATGCCCAGGAGAGGTATAGCTGGGTCCTCAGGTAGTATTATGTCCAGTTTTCTGAGGGTCCAACAAACTGATTTCCAGAGTGGTTGTACCAGCTTGCAATCCCACCAACAATGGAGGAGTGTTCCTCTTTCTCCACATCCTCCCAGAGGAATGGATACAGAAAATGTGGTACATTTACACAATGGAGTGTTACTCAGCTATTAAAATCAATGACTTCATGAAATTCGCAGGCAAATGGATGGAACTTGAAAATATAATCCTGAGTGAAGTAACTCAGTCACAAAAGAACAAACATGGTATATACTCACTGATAAGTGGATATTAGCCAAAAAGTTCAGAATACCCAAGTTTCACTTTACTGTAACCACTGGACTGAGAGTGAGGTCCCAGATGGAGGAGTTGGAGAAGGGACTGAAGGACCTGAGGGAGTCTGCAGCCTTATGGAGGGAGCAACAGTATCAACTGGCCTGACCCTCCCCCGGTGATCCTGGAGGCTGGACCACCAACCAAAGATACACATGGAGAGACCCATGGTTCGGACCACATATGTGGCAGAGGAGGGCCTTGTTGGCCATCAGGGGAAGGAGAGGCCCCAGTAAAGGGGAATGTCAAGGTGGGAATATGGGAGTGGGTGGGCGGGTAGGTGGGAGGGGGAATACCCTCAAAGAGGCAGGGGAGGGGGAGGGGATGGGAGTTTCCAAAAAGGAGACCTGGAAAGGGGGAAACACTGGAAATGTAAATAAAGTATCAAAAATTTTTTTAAAATAATAAAAGAAAAGAAAAAAAATGTTGACTAATTCATGTTTAACTTTGACCTGGTTTGCCATAAAACTCAGTCTTTAACCATCTGAAAGTATGCACTGCTATATGGCATTTATAGAATCTCTTCTGCATTGCATAGTTGAGTCAATATCTGGCATTGATAGCACTATAGTTTCAAAGACTAAATCTATTCTCCATATAGAACATCATGCAGGCTAATCTGACATTTGTTTTCATTTTAAAAATAGCTCTTCTAAAATATATTTAAATAACTTTCTGTTTCATGACAGTGGCTGGTGAACTTTGGAAAATCTACAAATTGTTTTATACTAGTGAAGTTAATGTTTGATAAAAAATGGTAAAATATTATCAAGGGGAATATTATAAGATATTTAAATATATAAAAACAAGGGAGGAAGTATATACAGCAGATAGATGATAGATAGATAGATAGATAGATAGATAGATAGATAGATAGATAGATAGATGATAGATAGATAGATAGATAGATAGATAGATAGATAGATAGATAGATAGATAGAGGGTGTGTGTCTGTGTGTCTCTGTGTGTGTCTATGTGTCTACGTGTCTGTGTGTCTGTGTGAAAGGTATTTGAAAGGATCTGGGAACTATCTGAACACAATTTGTATGTTCATTGAGAGTAAAAGAAAAATTAACAATTCCATTATGTTAGATATTTTTGTGTTGCAAGACCAAAACAAAATATTCCTGAAGCGTGTATGTCTCCAAGAAACACCTTGAGTTAACATTATTTATGTTCTCAGATACTTCAGAAAGAAGCATGTGAGAGGGAAATAAAGGTATAGCATTTTTCTTAAATAGGAATGGAAGAAAATAAATTGCTTTATTACTGGTAAGCCATAGCCCAAACTGAATTTCCACAACTACTTCACATGGTGATAGACATTCCTTTATTGAGGGAACAGACTTGATAAGTAACTAAAGGAGAGAACATAATACTCCATTTTGTGGAAGAAAAGGGGGGAGAGCTGTAGTTTCTAAACCTGAGAAAGCAGAGCTAAATGGAAAGTCAAGAAACAATGAGTTTGCTTATAATTTCACATGTCCAGGATCATGGCTAAAGAAGAAAATGCCATGCCTGGGCATATCAGAAACTTAAAACTGTGCAGGTAATTTCACCATGGCTGAGACCATTTGTCTTATCTCTTTAAAAGGAGCTAATCCACAAATGACTAGTTTTATAAAGGTTGATCCTTGAAAGTCAAAATATCTTGGTAAAGAACAAAAATACATAACTCAAAATATGGCAGTAACTATGGCAAGTGTAAAATATGATGAACAGCTTCCTAGTTCAACAACTTTGCATCCAAAGAATGAGACATAAATATAATAATCAATGTCTACATTTTAAAAATATAATAAAGCAAAAACAACTTCCTTCTCCAGAATCTAGTCCATTGAAACATCCTGATCCTCACCATTCATCTCTTCTTAACCCACATGATCAATTCTGGGTCCTATATCCTGTGTCCCGACCTAGTCTGCCCACACTGTGTCTGCATAGCATCTTATCAGTAGGTATCTCTTATGTCCAACCTTACATCCACCATTGACAGGTCCCATCTGGGCTGTGTGCAACCAGATAGATCTCCCATATTCTTTTCCAAGTTCAAGCCCATTTGGTCTGCCTGATCTCTCAATCCGTGCAATGTTCTCATTCTGCCAGATCTAGCCTGGGGCTCACATCCTGTGCCTCTGCTCCCTGTACTACAAATGATTTCTAGGCTACATCCAGAAAATTGCCCAACTGTTCCCTACCTCACAGGCCCCTCTCTTGCCACCTTTAACTTTTCCACAAAGCCATATTTTTTTTTTACATCCCAGGCTTGGAAGCCACATCCTATACAATGATCAGACCCTAATATTCTCCTAACTTAATCACACCCAAAACATTTCCAACTTCTAGGATGAATCTGCCCACACATCCTCACTTTGACTCAATTTGATCTGTCTATATCAGACTTAGAATTTGCAATGAAAGTCCACATGCCTAGATCCCATCCCAAAATTACTAATAATATGAAAGATCAAGCCACTATCTTTTCTATAAAACCTAACAGTCCTATATCAATATTTGGTAATTAGTATTAACTAGATGAACAACAGGATATAGCATTTAAAAAAACAATTATAAATGTCATCAAGGTTTCAGGGGTTTAAAGAAGACACAAAGAAACAGCTCAATATATTGAAGAGAAAGAACTTACACAGAATAAATGCCTAAGAAAACATAAATATAAGGCTGATGAAAATGTTGAAGAAAATTCAAGACTTGAGAATGTAATTCAGTAAGGAGATAGAAACATTGAAAAGGACTCAAACTGAAATGAAGGTGGAAGTGAAGAATCTAAAATCTCAAATAGAAAATTCAAAGAAAAGATTACAATTAGAAAAAATAAAGTAAAGATAGATATCAGAATTCAAAGACAAAGATCTAGACCAAATAAAAAGGTATAGAGTCCTGCATGGCCATGTGGAAGAGATGTCATGACACGGTTTCCCACCCCTGAAACAGAGCCAGCACAGCGTGTAGGCCTCCATGAGTGTTGAGCGTTGCTAGGCATAAATAAGGCTTGTCTGTACATTTTTTGTTCCTCCTGTGGGGAGAAACTTTATGTTTCTCCTTTTGGGAAATGTCCTCTCTGACAAGGTTAATGACTACATGATAATGAGAGACAGCAGACATCTGGGAAGCTAGGGCTTGTCTATGTCCTTAGCAAAAATGGTAAATGTTATGACTTTCAGGATAGCCCTTTAGGCTGTAGGAAAGTATTCTAAAAACATGAGTTCAAAATATGTAATTTCTCAATTACAAAAAATATAAGGATGCAATATGAATTTTATGAGGAGCATCATGGACCTAAATGAACAAAAGCAGTTGTACTATGTGCCAGCTTGTCAGAAATATATTAAGAAAGGAGATAAAGAAATTTGGGGGTATACCCAAATAGTGCAGGTAAAGAGCTACTCTCCCAGGAGTGTGTACAAACCTGTGATTGGGGGTAAGGCCAGTACCTCTGCTCAGAGGATCCTGCACAGAACACCCAGGACACAGGGACATACAAGCAGCCTGGGACAGGAGACTTCCAGTTTCCTTCTGCAGCCAGGTAACTCAGTCTGTGCCCAGAGCTCCATAGCCAAACAGGGCCAGGAGAAAGTTAGCATCCCAGGAGTGTGGACAAGCCTGTGAGTGGAAGTAAGACAGCACCACTGCTCAGCAGGACCAGCACAGAATCCGCAGGACACAGGGACCAAGGAACAGCCTGGGACAAGAGCCTTCCTGTTTACTCCTGTAATCTGTACCACACAGCGGCTCCATACCCAAATAGCGCAGGGAAAGAGCTATCCTCCCAGGAGTGTGGACAAGCCTGTGATTGGGAGTAAGGTCAGCACCTCTGCTCAGAGGGACAGCCCAGAACCCTCAGGACACAGGGACTGAGGAGTGGCCTTCTGGTTTCCTTCTGAGGCCAGGGAGCTGATCCTGTGATGCAGGGCTCCATACTCAGTGCCAGGAAAGAGCTGGTCTCCCAGGAGTGCCAACACACCTTCAAGCACAGGAAGACCACCACTTCTGTCCAAATTACTCAATCAAGAGGGACTCTCACAGAGTCATCAGAACAGAGCAACTAAGGAACAGCTAGGGAGAGGATCCTTCTGGTTTCTGTCTGCACCCCAGAGCTGACCCTGTACCACAGCTCTCCAAACCCAAATTCCTCTCAGAAAGAGCTGGTCTCCAAGGAGTACTGACACAAAGGTTTACAGAAGGGACAAGCCACAATCAGAGAGAGCAAGACCAGCTAACACCAGAGATAACCAGATGGTGAAAGGCAAGGGCAAGAACATAAGGAACAGAAACCAAGGCAACTTGGCATCATCAGAACCCACCCAGTTATCCCAGCACAGCAAGCCCTGGATACCCCTACACACCAAAAAAGCAAGACTCAGATATAAAATCACTTCTCATGATGACGATAGAAGACTTTGAGAAGGAAATAAATAACTCCCCTCAAGAAATACAAGAGAACACAGGTAAACAGCTAGAAGCCCTTACAGAGGAAATACAGGAAAACACAATCAAACAGGCAAAGGATAATGAACAAAACCATCCAAGATCTAAAAATGGAAATACAAACAATAAAGAAATCACAAAGGGAGACAACCCTGGAGATAGAAAACCTAGGAAAGAGATCAGGAGTCACAGATGCAAGCATCACCAACAGAATACAAGAGATAGAAGAGAGAATCTCAGGTGCAGAAGATACCATAGAAAACACTGACACAACAGTCAAAGAAAATGCAAAATTCAAAAAGCTCCTAACCAAAAACATTCAGGAAATCCAGGACATAATGAGAAGAACAAACCTAAGGATAATAGGTATAGAAGAGTCTGAATATTCCCAACTTGAAGGGCCAGTAAATATTTTCAACAAAATTATAGAAGAAAACTTCCCTAACCTAAGGAAAGAGATGAACATAAACATACAAGAAGCCTACAGAACTCCAAATAGATTGGACCAGAAAAAGAAATTCCGTCTATCACATAATAGTCAAAACACCAAATGCACAAAACAAGGAAAGAATATTAAAAGCAGTAAGGGAAAAAGGTCAAGTAACATATAAAGGAAGACCTATCAGAATTACACCAGACTTCTCACCAGAGACTATGAAAGCTAGAAGATCCTGGGCACAACTCATACGGACCCTAAGAGAACACAAGTGTCAGCCCAGGCTGCTATACCCAGCAAAACTCTCAATTACCATAGATGGTGAAACCAAGATATTCCATGTCAAAGCCAAATTTACACAGTATCTTTCCACAAATCCAGCCCTACAAAGGATAATAGATGACAAATGACAACACAAGGAGGGAAACTACACCCTAGAAAAAGCAAGAAAGTAATCTTTTAACAAACTCAAAAGAAGATAGCCACAGAAACATAAAAATAATATCCAAAATAACAGGAAGCAACAATCATTATTACTTAATATCTCTTAACATCAATGGAATCAAACCCCAATAAAGAGACATAGGCTAACAGACTGGATACATAAACAGGACCCAGCATTTTATTGCATACAGGAAACATACCTCAGTGTTAAAGACAAACACTACCTCAGAGTAAAGGGCTGGAAAACAATTTTCCAGGCAAATGGTCCCAAGAAACAAGCAGGAGAAGCCATTTTAATATCAGATAAAAGCAACTTTCAACCAAAAGTCATCAAAAAAGATAAGGAAGGACATTTCAACCTCATCAAAGGAAAAATCTACCAAGAAGAACTCTCAATTCTGAACATCTATGCTCCAAATGCAATGGCACCACATTCATAAAAGAAACTTTACTAAAGCTCAAAGCACACATTGCACCTCACACAATAAGAGAGGGAGTCTTCAGCACCCCACTCTTATCAATGGACAGATCTTGGAAACACAAACTATACAGAAACACAGTGAAATGACAGAACTTATGGACTAAATAGATTTAACAGATATCTATAGAACATTTCATTATAAATCAAAAGAATATAACTTCTTCTCAGCACCCCATGATACTTTCTCCAAAATTGACCATATAATTGGATACAAAACAAATCTCAACAGAGATAAGAAGATTGAAATAATCCCATGCCTGATATCAGATCACTATGGATTAAGGCTGGTCTTCAATGGCAACAACAGCAACAGAAAGCCCACATACACATGGAAGCTCTACTCAATCATAACTTTGTCAAGGAAGAAATAAAGAGAGAAATTAAAGACTTCCTAGAATTTAATGAAAATGAAAGTACAACATACCCAAACTTATGGGACACATTGAAAGCAATGTTAAGAGGAAAACTCATAGTTCTGAGAGCCTCCAAAAAGAAACTGGAAAGAGCATACACTAGCAGCTTAACAGCACACCTGAAAGCTCTAGAACAAAAAGAAGCTAATACACCCAAGAGGAGTAGAAGGCAAGAAATAATCAAACTCATGCTGAAATCAACCAAGTAGAAACAAAAGAGAATTATACAAAGAATCAACAAAACCAAGAGCTGGTTCTTTAGAAATTCAACAAGATAGATAAACCCTTAGCCAGACTAACCAGAGGGCACAGATACAGTATCCACATTAACATAATCAGAAATGAAAAGGGAGATAGAGCAACAGAATCTGAGGAAATTCAAAAAAATCATCAAATCCTACTATAAAAGCCTATACTCAACAAAATTGGAAAATCTGGATGAGATGGAAAATTTCTAGACAGATACAAAATACCAAAGTTAAGTCAGGATCAGATAAACAATCTAAACAGTCCCATAACCTCTAAAGAAATAGAAGCAGTCATTAAAAGTCTCCCAACCAAAAAAAGCCCAGGATCAGATGGGTTTAGTGCAGAATTCTATCAGTCCTTCAAAGAAGACCTAATACCAATACTCTTCAATCTATTCCACATAATAGAAACAGAAGGAACACTACCCAGTTCATTCTATGAGGCCACAGTTACACTAATACCAAAACCTCACAAAGACCCAACAAAGAAAGAAAACTTCAGACCAATTTCCCTTATGAATATCGATAATCAAAAAAAAACTCAATAAAATTCTCAAAAACCAAATCCAAGAACACATCAAAATGATCATTCATCATGATCAAGTAGGTTTCATCCCAGGGATGCAGGGATGGTTCAATACCCAGAAATCCATCAATGTAATCCACTTCATAAATAAACTCAAAGAGAAAAAAGTACATGGTCATTTCATCAGATGCTGAAAAAGCATTTGACAAAATTCAACATCCTTTCATGACAAAAGCCTTGGAAAGATCAGGAATTCAAGGCCCATACATAAACATAGTAAAATCAGTATACAGCCAATCAGTAGCCAACATCAAATTAAATGGAGAGAAACTTAGGCATTCCCATCAAAATCCGGGACTAGACAAGGCTGTCTGCTCTCTCCCTATCTCGTCAATAAAGTACTTGAAGTTCTAGCTAGAGCAATTAGACAACAAAAGGAGGTCAAAGGGATACTAATTGGAAAGGAAGAAATCAACATATCAGTATTTGCAGATGATATGATCTTATACTTAAGTGATCCAAAAAACTCCACCAGAGAATTGCTACAGCTGATAAACAGCTTCAGCAAATTGGCCGGGTATAAAATTAACTCAAACAAATCAGTAGCCTTCTTATACTTAAAGGATAAACAGGCTGAGAAAGAAGTTAGGGAAATGACATCCTTCACAATAGTCACAAACAATATAAAGTATCTCCTCAAAAAAGTGAAAGATCTGTATGACAAAAACATCAAGTCTCTGAAGAAAGAAATTGAAGAAGATCTTAGAAGATGGAAACATCTCCTATGCTCATGGATTGGCAGGATTAACACAGTAAAAATGGCCATCTTGCCAAAAGCAATTTACAGTTTCAATGCAATCCCCACCAAAATTCCAACTCAATTCTTCATAGACTTAGAAAGAGTAATTCTCAAATTTATTTGGCATAACAAAATATCCAGGATAGTAAAAACTTTGCTCAACAATAAAAGAACTTCTGGGGGAATCACCATCCCTGACCTCAAGCTGTACTACAGAGCACTAGTGATAAAAAAAACTGCATAGTATTGGTACAGTAGCAGTCAGGTAGATCAATGGAATAGAATTGAAGACCCAGAAATGAACCCACACACCTATGGTCACTTGATCTTTGACAAAAGAGCTAAAAGCATCCAGTGGAAAAGAGACAGCATTTTCAACAGATGGTGCAGGCTCAACTGGAGATACGTAGAAGAATGCAAATTAATCTATTCATATCTCCCTGTACAAAGCTCAAGTCCAAGTGGATCAAGGACCTCCATATAAAGCCAAATACACTGAATCTAATAGAAGATAAAATGGGGAAAAGTCTAGAACACATGGGCACAGGGGAAAAGTTCCTAAACAGAACACCAATGCCTTATGCTCTAAGATCAAGAATCGACAAATGGGAACTCATAAATTTGCAAAGCTTCTGTAAGACAAAGGACACTATCAATATAACAAAACTGCAACCAACAGATTGGGAAAAGATCTTTACCAATCCTACATCTCATAGAGGGCTAATATCTAATATATACAAAGAAGTCAAAAAGTTAGACTCCAGAGAACCAAATAACCCTACTAAAAATGGGGAACAGAGCTAAACAGAGAATTCTTAACTGAGGAAACTTGAAGGGCTGAGAAGCACCTAAAGAAATGTTATACATCCTTAGTCATCAGGGGCACACAAATCAAAACAACCATGAGATTCCACTCATACCAATCAGGATGGCTAAGATCAAAAACTCAGGTGACAGCAGATGCTGGTGAGGATGTGGAGAAAGGAACGCTCTTCCATTGCTGGTGGGATTGCAAGGTGGTACAACCACTCTGGAAGTCAGTTTGGTGGACCCTCAGAAAAATGGACATAATACTACCTGAGGACCCAGCTATACCACCCCTGGGCATATATCCAGAATATGCTCCAACATGTAATAAGGACACATGCTCCACTATGTTCATAGCAGCCATATTTATAATAGCCAGAAGCTGGAAACAACCCAGATGTCTCTCAACAGAGGAATGGATACAGAAATTCTGGCACATTTACACAAAATACTACTCAGCTATTAAAAACAATGACTTCATGAAATTTGCTGGCAAATGGATGGAACTTGAAAATATCATCCTGAGTGAGGTAACTCAATCACAAAAGAACAAACATGGTATGCACTCACTGATAGGCGGATATTAGCCCAAATGTTCTGAACACCCATTATTCAATTCACAACAACTGTTGGACTGAGCTTGTGGTCTCAGATGGAGGAGTTGTAAAAGGGACTGAAGGAGCTGAGGGAGTTTGCAGCCCCATGGGGAGGGAGCAAAAGTGTCAACTTGTCAGGCCCCTTAGTGCTCCCAGAGACTGGACCACCAACCAAAGAATGCATATGGAGGGATCCATGGTGCTGACCACTTATGTGGCAGAAGAGGCCTTGTTGATCATCAGTGGGAGGTGAGGCCCTTGGGTCTAAGAGTGTTAGATGCCCCAGTATAGGGGAATGCCAGGGAGGGAAGATGAGAGGGGGGGATACCCTTATAGAGGTAGGGGGAGGTGGGATGGGATAGGGGGTTTCCAAAGAGGAGACATGGAAAGGAGAAAACATTTGAAATGCAAATAAAGTATTTTTTTAAAAAAAGAAATTTGGGGGTTGTGATCATAGTACAGGATCCCAGGAAGCTAGGTTTGTTGTTTGTGCTTGCAGAAGCAGTCAGATTCAGCCTGGGACAGAGCTAGTTTGGGTCCAGACATGGTGGGAATGGTGATCTCAAATTGAGATCACATCCAGCTGTTTTGTTGTCCATGCTTACAAAAGAAGGCATATCTCTGATTCTTTTGCAACATTTGTTTGTTTGTTTGTTTGTTTGTTTGTTTTTCTGTTTTTTTTTTAAATGTCCTTGCTGTTTTTTCCTAAGAGTCAAGGGACTAAGCCAAGGAATGGTGATTCATGGGATGGTCAAGAGGGATCCTGGAATAAATAATTGAATTGATATGTAAATAAAAGACTGGGCTTTAGTCTACAAAAACTAAGTTATCTAGATGAGCTCTCTGGAGAGTGAACATAGCTCCTTGAGAATTTTTTTCTAGCAGCTACCATGAGCAAATTCCTTGGAGAGGGAACACAGCTCTTATAGAGCTTTTTCTAGAAAATCTAAGAATTTTGATAGCAGTTTTTCTGACTTTTCTCCAAAAACCCATGAGATATGAGATATCCAGAGAGCTTTTAAAAAATTTTCTAGCCTGAGAGAGCTGTCTCTAGGAGAAAGCTGTCTCTAAAGGAGAGTTGTTTCTAGCAGAAAGCTATCACAACAGACTACAGAGCCAAGAGTTATCTACAAAGAGCTGTCTCGAGAGCCATCTTGAGAAGACTACAAAGCTGCCAGTTTGTGCCCCATTGATTGACTTCAAGTCATTTCTTTCACCGCTCCCAAACACCCCTTTCTCAGGATTCCAGACCAAGCTGAAGCTGGTCATTGGCAGCAAGAAATATGAAGATTTAAAACCAACACAGGAAAAGAACACAGGAAATATGGGACACTATGAAATAACCAAAGTTTTGCATAATAAGCTTAGGTGAAGAAAAAAACTAAGGTAATAGCACAAATCATATTTTCAATAATCACTTTCTCAAACTAAGCAATACACACCCATATAAATACAAAAAGCAAAAAGAATACTACATTGCCAAAACTAGAAAGGAAAATACGCACGTCATATCAGAGTTAAAATACAAAGTATCAGAATAAATAAATTGCTTTGAAAGTTGCAAGAAAGAAAAAAATACAAAGAAAATAACAACAAAAGCACAAGTCACAAATAAAGGAAAACCTATCGGAATAGCAGATGATTTCACAATGAAAACTTTGAAAGCCAGAAAAGCCCAAAGAATCTGTTGACCAACCTAGGCTAATATACCAAGAAAAAAATATCCAACAATGTTGAATGAAAAAAAACTTCTCACACCAAGAATAGTCTAAAACCTTATATCTAAAGAACAAAACATAAAGAAAATATCATATCAAAAGCAATACTTCAGGCTAAAAAAGAATTGAGTATAGCAAAGAGACTATGGAAAGAAATACCATGGCATAATTATTAAAACACAAACTATCACTGAGAACACAGAAACACACATGCATACATTAAAAAGAACAACTAAAATCAACAATGTCATGACCAAAATTAACATACATATTTCAATAGTAACTTTAAATAATGACAACTTCAATTCTCTAATCAAAAGCTACAGAGTGACTGAATTATCACGTGAAACAAAATTTATCTATCCGTTATATATAAGACACATATCTTAACTTTAAAGATAGGTATCAACTCATAATAAAGAATAAACAAAATATTCCTGTCGAATCAGGAAATGATCTGGTGTCACTAGTCTAATATCTAACAGAACAGACTTCAACCTAAAGCTAATCAGAAGAGATAAAGACAGACACTTCATTCTAATTAAGGTAACAGTTAACAAAAAAGGAAGACATATCCTAAATACATATGCACCAATATCTAAAGTACCTGCTTCCACCAAAGAAATGTACTATTGATTTGCTGATATCTTGTTTAAAAATATAGTAGAATTTTACTGTGAGCCAAACTGAACACTTAGAATTTGGTTAATATATTTTTATCATATTTACACACATGCTCCTCCCCTAATTATTCAAGAACCCTTCCCACCCTCCATACCCATCACAATTTTATGTCTTGTTTTTGTATTTTTACAGTTCACTGAGTCCAACTCAATGTGTGGAGGACTATCTCATAGGGCATGGTTGACCTAACAGGAGCCGAACTCTTAGGCAAAACTCCCTCTCTCGAAATCATCCCCTGTCAACAGCTCTTCAGCTGGGGGTAAGGATTTCTGAGCCCCCTCTTCTCTCCATTCTGGAGTGTTGATAGATGTGATCTTATGGCAACTACATTCCTATTTTATACCAGTAAGTAGGCAAACTATGGCAGATCCAAGAGTTCATAGTGATTAAAATCAATACAAACATTTACAATACATGAGTGTGTTACAGTGTATACTTTAGTAGTCACCTACCTTTACTACATACCTTAGCAAATATCTTTACTAAATGATTAGGAACATGTAAAAATATTCATAGACTTTATATAAAAATTCAAACAATGCAAAAGAAATAAAAACTTTTATACTCTCCAACCATATGAATAACAAAGATTAAAGTCAAATTTTGTGAGCGAAAGTCAAAGTAAACAAAAGAATATCTGATGTTATTCCATTTTGCAGGCATCTAAATAAGGAGTATAAATTATATCACACACACACACACACACACACACACACACTTAGGAGTGTATCACTTATAAACAGTGATAGAAAAGTAGAACATTTTTTAAAGCCCATCTTCTTATACTTAAGAAATTATAGGGAAAGATGAACAATCAGGAAGTAAATACTGAATGGCTTCCTCTTCCACAAATACACTTTGAAATTCTCAGAACTTTTTACAAAAATAGTAACAAAAATCATTGTCCCTGAAAAGAAAATTTCTTGACTCCATACCTGGCTTGTGAAGATTTATTTTAGGACTTTGATTTTAAGTCATATGTTTATTTTTGTGGTTTTGTTGGTATTTCAAGTAACTCAGTAGGATTTGTTTGAGTATATTCTCATGAATAAATACTGTGCCCTGAATTTCTTTAAGAAGCAACAGAAGGGTGTTGATCTGAGTGGGAGGAAGGGGAGAGGAACTATGAGGAGTTCGGGAGCATGGCTGTAATGAGAATATAGTATATGAGGAAAAATATGTATTCAGTTACACTAAGGAAGTGATGTACTTTATTTTCCTCATGTTACTTTGGGTCAGCATATCTTCCAGATTTTTATACAATCTTCCAATCAACATTCAGCTTCAACATATATCGCACAGTCCTTAAAAATGTATTTGAACCTAGTCCACAGTCACTCCCCAGCATCACGTTGGAAATTTTATTCAAATCTCTACAATGTAAATGATGATTTTGATATATAAATCAAGTAGTATTTTAAATAAAACAATTAATGATATAAACCAGAGACTGTTTAAGGAATGGGGTTATCCATTTTAGGGACTCGTGAATTTGAAATCCATAAAACAGCCTGGCAGGACTTGACAGGAATTAACACTGATATCTTGAGGCAGAATTTCTTCTAGAAAATTGGATTTTTGCCCTTCAGACCTGCGACAGATTGAATTAAGTCTGCTCGTATTATGAAGACCAATCTCCTTTGCTTGAAATCAACTGATCAGAGATGTTAAACAAGTCTTCAAAATAGATTCATAGCAATTCTAGATTAATATTAGATTAAATCATGGGGTAGGATGTCCTCGACAAATTGACAGACAGTAGCCACCTCAGCTGGACATACAACCATCTACAACTCATTGTTCTGGAAAAAAACACAGACATAGCCTGAAGGGAAAGGAGAAAGATGAAAGAGAGGAAAAGAAGGGAGGAGAAAATGGGGAAGAAGGCAGACTGATCTCAATAACCTATGAATCTCAATATTGTATGGTTAGTTATTTCCCCCAACGGTTTGCACATAGTATCTGCACCATATGCCTGAAGCTGCATTCCCCGCCTTCAGTATTTTAAGCAATACACAGTGATTACCAAATTGTTCTAACAATATAAATTGTGGATGTGGAAATGGCACAGTGGGTACAGCACTTGCTGTACAAGACTGAAAACAGTTCAGACCCCAGCACTCAGGGGAAAAAACTGAGTGTGGCTGTTAATGTAATCCCTGCACTGTGTGGTGGAGATGTTTTAGAAAAATCCCAAGAACTTGTGTGCCATGCAGCTTAAATGAAAGACCGGCAAGCTCCAGGTTCAGTGGAAGACCTTGTCAGTCTCAATGGCGTAAGACAAAATGGTAGAGTAGCACACCTGAGTCCTTTGCGGAGATTTTAATTTAAATATATATGTTTGAATATATATATATATATATAATATACATGTTTGAATACAAATTGAATATATTCATATATATTCAAACATTATATTGAATATATATTCAAATGCAAACATTTAAATTATTATATAAATATATAAATTAAATATATGTATATATAATATACTAAATATATGTAAATATATACACACACACACATATGTATGTGATCACAAATGGATGCCACCACAAAGTATAATGTGATAGATTTCTGTCTCTTAACAACTATCCTTACCATCTTTTTGAGCAAAGTTATTTGATAATCTCATTCCTGTAAACAAGGAAAACTCAAATGCCTACCAGATTCTAAAGAACACGTTGCTGCCACCTGCAGAGTACATCAGACTTGGCTATGCATCTTCTTTCCCAGTAGAAGTCAGACTGAGATGGTGGGTTAGGTAGGAAGGAGAAGATAGCAACCTCTACTCTGCATCTGGTCAGAAAATAATTGAAGACAGTTTGACTCCAAGGTACAAAATTTAATGCCAAATGAGTACCTCCTCTTGTTAAATGACAAGGATACATTTGTGGAAAAGAATAACATCCTCTAAGAATTTAACATCTCCATTGTGCCCAAAATTGCCCTTCCCACAAACAAAACAAAAACATCCATGCATTTGGTTAAAACAATGGATTCTGTTTCTAGTTAACTCTATGACATTTTCATCATTTCTTCTCTGGAGAAATACAAGATTCCCAAGGCAGGACTCAAGTATCTCTCACAGTACTTCAAACTTATCTGAGTTGTCTCCCAGAGATGTCATCCTGTTAGCACACCACCTAGCTAGTGTCTTTTGCTTCAATAAATCTGGTGGCCCAAATTTATTTTTTAAAAATGGATTCCCTTACTAAATCTGGATTAGACAGCCACTTTGTTAGCAGTAATTTGATAACTATAAAGATGTTGTTATGTGGAACCTCATGTCTTTATACCTTAAACCCAGGAGCTTCTGAGCTAAAAAATATGCAAATATAGGATATGCATATGATAGCAAAGCTATAATGGTCTCAAGTAATCTAACCAACTCCTTGGTGAAATCATCTGATACTCAGAAGGGAGTTAACTCTGCCCTGTTATCTATGAGCCTCTGGAAACAACAGGACCTTCTAAGTCCAGTTATGTCCATCAAAAAGACACACTGGCACAGCTACCACTTGTGCGGGTTTTAATACCATTAGAAGACTATTCTCCCTGCTTTCTCTTTTCCCCCACTCCAACATCATCTCATCCTTGATCACTGACACAATGATTTATTTATTTAAATCTGCATTCAATGCTCTTTTATATATTGAACCTAGTCTCATGGATATATTTAGCATTAACTTGATAAAATCAAAAATATAGTTGAACATTCATTCTTCAAAAATTTAAAAATTACACTCTTGTATCTTATAAATTCTTTTTTATAAATTTAGAAACTCTTGTTTCCTATGGATCTGCTCTTTAAAATGTATTGGTGATATTCTATTATATTCTCTGAGCATCTTATAAAATTAACCACCTTCACTTGGGAATTGCATTACTATAAATGAAACTCAAAGCACCTAAGTATAAACTCCAACTTTATCAGATCTAAATGCATTATTTAGGCTCCAACATCAGACAAAATGGAAAAATCTCATTCCCGTCACAGACTGGAAGCTATTCATAACTAATTGCTAAATGGATTTCTTGGTCTCATAGGATGATATAGATATTGTATTACTAACTTTTCTCATATAATGACTGCAGACTCACCTCAGTCTTTTTCTTGAGTAGACATTAGACTGCTGTTTATAACTGAAAGATTTGCCTTTAAAAGCCCCGTGTCTGGACTTCTCAATTGCTGTAAGCATTTCTATCCATCAAGATATGAAAAATTGCATTTAAAATGTTGGCTCCAGAGACCATCACTGGTCATATATTTCTTTGTCCCCAGAGCAAAGTCTTGCCTTCTTGTTCATATACAATGACTGTTCCAGAGTTACCTAAGGTCTCCCATGACTTGTTTTAAAAATAACTCTTTGATCTCAGTATTCTTCCAGCTACTCATACTTCACTCCTGATTAAATATATCATTTTTTCTTCTGTAGTGACCCCCTACTTAGAAACCTAAGAAGGGTGCTATTAAGCCAGGCATGTGATCTATTCTGCTCAGTCATGATCAATTCCATCTCTTGCCAAAAGCAAAATATGCACAGTTGCTGAAAATGTGGCCTTACTTGGAGAAAAGGAATGTGTTCCTGTAGTGGATAGACTTCGGGGTGGTTCACAGCTTTTATGTGCCTTGGAGATAAGTAATTTTTAAAGGCATGTGGTGCTACATATATGTGAATAATATTGACTTCTCTTCTCCTTAGCTCACAGTAAGCTAACTTCTAGCAACTCAATCATCAGCTCACACTTCTCTCCACTCTTATCTTTAACATGCAAATGTAGCTTAATCTCTTATATGTTTACTTTATACACTCAAGAATACCATCAATAAATATAACTCAAGTGATTTTCATGAATAAAACTAACAGAACCCCTGTGGTGCCCACAACTTTGAATTTTGGTGCACTGGAACAGTCTATAAAGTTGCTCTTAAACTTTACCACAGGAGATTTCATGAATGACTGTTAGACACTCATACTGCAATAGAAATCATTTAACCATAGTCACATATAATCATGCGCAGAGTGTGTATGTCCTGGGCCATAAAATAAGGAAATTCTTAGAATTTCCAAGAAACTAAAAACAAACATTAGTTGCAATGCCACCGAAATTGAAACAAATAGAAAATTAGAGAATCTACCTAATCTTAACCCATAAATCAGAGAAGAAATCATGACTGAAAATAAAACAGAATTTTTAAAGATACCCCAAATTTTGAGATGTGACTAAAATTCTGATTAAAAAAATCTTAAGACAAAGCTTGTAAATTTCAAATGAAATGGACAATTTTACAAAGATAAAATTTGCTGTACTGTTTCAAGAAGAAAGTAAGTAGTATTTCTACTGCCCCTTAGGCAACCTTTTCCTAACCTGATTCTGTCAAACATTTAAGGACAAATAATATCTTTCCTATAAAAGCTCCTCCAGAGACTGAAATATGATGAAATGTGGCTCACTTCACTGTACAAGGCTTGCTTCGGCTTTATAATGAACCTGTAAGCACAGTACTGAAGAAGAAAATTCCAGTTCACTCTAACTCACATATGTATACATGTACACAATTGTTAAAGAGAAAAATCTGTCAAAAAAGAGTAGCACATAATAATAAAGATGTAATACAGCACAACTAATTTCACTCTTCACAGAAATTCAAGGTTGAGGTAACATTAAGAAGCAGACATTGTCATTTGCCACATCGACACATTAAAGATGAAGTCATGCCAAGTGTGACTCGATGCAGCAAAACATAATAAAAAAGAATCCACATTTGTTGCTTATATCATCTAAAAGACTTCTGGGTTAGCAGTGTGTCAATACAAGTTTGTTGATAACAAATGTACCACCCTTGTATAATGCCGATTATAAAGAAGTAAGGCACATGCTACAGACTGCACCCTGTCCCTGCTAAATTGAATGCTAAAGCCTTATTCATAATGTGCTGGTAATTTAGAGATCAAGCTTCGGGGGAAAAATTTCATTTAGATGATAGTATGTGAGATCCTCAACATGGGATTAGTGTCTCTACAAGAAAAGACAGAATGCTCCTTCCTTTCTCTTTACCTTGTAAGGATGCAATCAGAAGTAGCCATTCGATAGCCATGCCTGAGCAGCCACCAAATTTTTGACCTTCTCAGCCACTAAATCTCCCATTGCCTGGATCATACACATTTCAGCCTTCAAAACTTTGGGGAATAACTATATTACAACCCTCTCTCATATTTAAAACATATAGCTTATAGTATTTTGCTACCGTGACCATATATGACTAAGACAGACAAAATAAATATGAATTTTATTTAATATAAGACACCTATAGAAATGAATATTTATCTTGTAGCTAGTGGCAAAATGTTGGCATTCATTTTCAATATCATACCCAACATTATTCCACTGACATTCCCATGTAATTGGTAAGAAAATAAAAATAAATAAAATTTATCCAGTTTGAAATTAGAAAACATTGTTATTATTTAGATGATAAGATTTTTGTGTGAAAATAACTTTCAATAATATTCATTTAAGTATTCATTTTAAGGTTGATTTATTCTAAACTAATATAAAACAATCAATACTATTTGCATTTCAATAGCAACATGTAATTCTACTATAAAGAATCATTTGAAGAACATAAATATAATATGTCAAAAGATGATCCTATTGAGTTAAAACATTTCAATATTTTACAGAAAATGATTGCAGTGCTTACTAAATAGAAAGAGACTGTGGATGAATCAGAAAGAATACAAATGTAATAATGGAAAATCTCTCCTCATTGACCCAGAAATCAATAAAGCCCACACAAAATCTCAAAAAGTTTTGTTGTTCTTGTTTCTGTGTAATGAAATAGTGTCACTTTGGAAAGCTATTTGAGGACAATATATCTTATGAAAACCACCAATTTCACTTCTTAGACTACCCTAGGAAAATGGTCTATATCATTGGACATGTGAACCAGAATATTTGTTTAAACATGATGGTAGCATTTCTGCTCACAGTAGCAGAAATTTTCATATTGATTTTCTATTGCTGCTATAACAAATTACCATAAATATGGTGGCTGGAAATAATAAAGTTTAATTTTCAGAGTTTTCTCTAATGTCAGATAAGAATAGCAATTGTGTATGCCCATTCAGTCCCTAAACTCAAACTTGAAGGAGTTTTCTTCGAAGAAGAAGAAGAAGAAGAAGAAGAAGAAGAAGAAGAAGAAGAAGAAGAAGAAGAAGGAGGAGGAGGAGGAGGAGGAGGAGGAGGAGGAGGAGGAGGAGGAGGAGGAGGAGGAGGAGGAGGAGGAGGAGGAGGAGGAGGAGGAGGAGAAGAAGAAGAAGAAAGAAGAAGGAGAAGGAGAAGGAGAAGGAGAAGGAGAAGGAGAAGGAGAAGGAGAAGGAGAAGGAGAAGGAGAAGGAGAAGGAGAAGGAGAAGAAGAAGAAGGAGAAGAAGAAGAAGGAGAAGAAGAATTAAGTAGGTCTTTGGCAGGTTCTGGGACATATTAGGGGGATCATGATTCTTCTTACTACAAATGAAATAAGCAAATCAATGTACTATTGCATGACAATTTAGGAAAATTGAAATCTATATTTTTCAGAAACATTATTTATCATCACCATCATTGGTGGCAGCAACAGCAGCAGCATGTTTTATTATTGTTATTATTGGTGGTGGTAGAGTATGTTTGTATGCTCAAAGGTACGAGAAGAGAATACGGAATACCCTTGAGCTTGAGTTACAGTCAGTTGTAAGCTACCCGATGTGGGTGCTGGGAAACAAACATGAGTCCTTTTGGAAGACCAGCAAGTGCCTTTAACCACTGAGCCATTTCTCTAGGTCTCCAAATTCCACTTACTGTGTTGACCAACATAGAGAAGCAAAGATCTGCACAGGATTTGGAGAAGGAAGCAAAACAGTTCCCACCATTACCAGGAGGTTGATCATTATGGTTTAATAAGAGATGAAAGCTGTGGAAGAACCTACTGCACCCCAGCTTTCCATACTCTCTCCCACTCTATCATCTGTCTTCTCCTTTGCTGTTGCATGCTCTCTCTGGGTCTACCAAATGCTTTCTTGCTCCCTTCTATGGAGAGCTCTCTACAGAAGCTTTCTCCATGGATTTACCTTGTGTAATGACTTTCACTTTCTTTGCAACTATTAATTTGCCAATCATGCTCCTGTCTCAAGATGCACCTTATTAGTTCTTGAGCTCTCTTCTATAACTTCACTCCTACAGCTAACCCCACTTGTATGTAAGGTCAATTGCTATTTTCAAAAATATCTTATTTTCATGATATACATAGTAGTAAACTTCTCTAAATGAACCTTTAATTAATATATGTGATAAAATCTGAATGTACAATTAAATAGTGGCATATTCTATACATATATCTTCATAAGAAAGCCAATAGGATAAATTTCAGTTTATGAAATGCACACTTGTTGCCTTGAGGCTGGTACAAATCTTTAGACCTATGAAGAATGAAAATTTCTCCACTTCTCTTACATTTATAATCCCTTGACAAAAATACCCAATGTTTAGTGGGAGCTTTAGCTCCCATATATCCATCTACAGCAACAAATTATCCCTCTCTGACAAGATTTTCTTTACTCCAAGAAGTCAAAAGAAAGACACCTCAATAGATTTTGTGCCAAGCCTTCTCTAGAAAGAGAGTGGGGTCACTGTCATGTTCCTCATTCATTGAGCTTTTACTAGTGTCTGACAAGTGTGCTGAAAACCAATTCATTTAATCCTCAAACATACACACACACACACACACACACACACACACACACACACCCAAAAAAATATCTAACAACACCAGCCTCACTCTCCACTTTACATGTGTCACTGGTGCTTTAGGAGTTACATAGCTTCCTGCAGTCCACATGTGAGTGGGGATCTGGGCAAGAAGCCCAGTTCTTATCAAATCTGATGCATCAAGCGAGTAGAGGATCCAAAGTTAAAAACAAAACTAAACAAATCAACAACATCCACAAAACATGTTTAAGAAAAGTATTGTGTTCTATGACACCTGACATTTACTGTTTGGGCAACAATTAACCTTCCTATTCAGTCCTATGAAGCTCCTATGCTGGTGAACAAATTCACAAAAATGTAAGATAGGTCATGGAGGACATGGAGGGTCAAAACAGTATAATGAGGGTCCCTAATTTTCAGCAGAGCCAGCCTCAAGTTCCGAAGCCAAGTGGATATGAATCTGCATCAGAACTCCACAAATTGATAAGAAAAAATATCTTTGATAGCCCTGATAATTCTATTATTACAACTGTAAAATATATAACTTTATTTAAAATATGAAATTGTATGACTTACTTTTTTTCACTATTTAACACTGATGGGAAAAATAACACTTTCCTGAATAATACTTTTTTCATTTTGTATGTTCAAATCTCTGAACTCTTATAACCAAAATGAATTCTGCAATTCAGCTCAAGATATCTTCTTCAAGAAGTCCAGATACAAACCCAGGTATGGTAATATACACCTACAATCCCAACACCCAGGAAACTCAAGCAAGATGTCACATTCAAAGCTAGCCTTGGCTACAAAGGGAGTTCAAGGACAGCTTGAGCTACAAAGCAGAACCCTAACCCCAATTTCTTTTGTATAGCTCAATGGAGAATTGTTACCTTCCATGATCAGGTCCTAGATTCAACTTGTCACTGAAGAAAAAAAAGCTATAATAATAACAACAGTAATAATAATAGTAATAATTTTAAGTCCACATTGGACATAATTCCAGAACTTCAATTTATTACTTGGGTACAATACAAGGCTCCAGCAAAACAACTTCAGGATCAGCATTGAAGCCATGTCTTAAATGACAATGGGACATGGTAGGCAAAAGAATAAAAAGTTTAATCTGGAGCTAACCTAAAACAAAAACCGTAACATTCCATTAAAACACAAGTTAATCATGGCTAAGAACATTGGAAAGACCATATTAATATAAATCCAGTGCCAGAAATGGCATGTGTTTGGGTGAAAAGGGTAATAGCTATGATTTAGAGCTGAATTTAAATGTACTGAGTCTCTTCCATAGCGTCAGAGCAGGCAACTGGTAGGGATCTCAGGACAAAGTAACCACTCAGACAGTCAGGTTAAGAGTACAGGATGCTATGATTTCCACGAAGGAATTAGATTAGAGCAGAGGTGAAGCAGAAACCCTCTGTGATATTGCAAGCTCTACACATGGCCTCACCTTTTATTGCTTAGGGTATTTGTTATGCTGAATTACATCCAAGCTCGTTTTTCTGGTAGGGCTAAGGGTTTTACAGTGGGATAATGATAATAATAATAATAATAATAATAATAATAA
>CM052705.1:66281839-66325050 GCA_028551405.1 Uromys caudimaculatus | reverse complement strand
ACTCTCTTGCTCCCTCCATGAGTCCCTCAGTTCTTATTATCTTCAGTCCTAGTGGGCTTAAATTTAGTTGCATGTACACTTGAAGCATACTTTAGTTTTATTCTTCAGTGTATAAGGTTAAGTTAAATATAATTATTGAAAACTGCATTACAAAAATTTTACTGTATATAGCAAAACTGATGTTGAATAGTAAATATATTTATTTTGTGACAAATATGACTATTATAAAATATGTTGTTTTACTAATATGAATAAACTTGCAAAATTTAGAAGATGCTGACTACAGAACTCATCCTGGCCTGATCTTGTCAAAAATTTCCCTCTTTCTGATCCTAAAGACATTTGGGAATATTAAAGAGTGGATACCATTTTTTTCACCTATTCTGTAAAAGAAATTGCTGTCTTCTGTACTATAAGAGAATGGTAGCTGTAACTCACGTAAAAGTATTCCCTGTGATCTTTCTAGAAACTGATCCAGATTGGTCATGTATATTAGGCCAACCTTATGCAGCCTGTTAGATGTAGTAAGAAACAAAACAAAAGATAGTAAGCACACATTTCTTTCTGCATATTCTTGATCCCATGCAATGTAAAAGATAGCAAATTCACACAGTGTAGTTCATATCTGTTTCACTTTGTATGAGCTTCATAGACCAAAACACAGGCATATATGCTTCAAAAGCAACAAAGGGAAACACTGAGACCTTATCTTCTTAAAAACTATGTACAACCTTTTTATTGTCAGTTCCCAAGTACAATAAACCAAACTAAAAGCTAAATAAACTAAGTCCTATCTCTGTGTTGTGCTTAAGTCTCAAGCAAGGTGGCCTGTTTGGGTCATTCTTGGGGAGATTAACAGAATAGGAACCTGAAAACAAGGAAGTACAGGACTAACAAGAGCACCAAGCTCCTTGTACATTCTGTTGCCATGAAGACTGATAGCAACATACACTTGCTTTAAGGAGAAGGCTGTGAAGACAGTTTCTCCAGCTCTGCAGCATCCCTTAAACTACTGCCTATCAACTCAAACTTATTTGGATGAGACTCTCTAAGGGGATTCTGGGGCATTTGGTTGAACATAAGCACTAAGGAAAACATGCTATAAAGGCTGGGGCCCAGGTCTGGACACAGATTCATGGTCCCTGTGACCGGGATCTTTTATAAAGCACTGTTCAACTATAATCAAATTTATAAAAAATTAATATGGACCTAGGAACCAGGAGTCAGGCCTTCTGCCTACAGGTTTAGCGCCCTTCTCAATTTCTGCCTTTATTATTAGAGGGCATATGGTGGGAATTTTCAAAAGCAGTGATTACCCTTTCCTTCCACTATGATACCATTTAGCATCTCTTTCCAGTTGGAACTAGCATGAAAATCAAAACTAAGTGGGCTTAGGTAATGTAATTATGTAGCATACAGTAACAAAAGGTCCCCTGCAAAATAACTTGATAAGCTCGTGTCACGCTTCTGCCAGAGCTGATGAGTCTTAGTCTACATGTATGGCTCTTCTCTGTCATGAGTAAAATAACAATTACAGAGGGAATCTACCCGTACCCCAGTAAGGATGAAGAATAAATACCCTACTTAGAAATGAGAGAGAGAAAAGTGTTCTGGTTCCAATCCTAGAGTAGTAGACATTTATTCACTCTGTTAATATAAAGAGGTTCTGGGCTTGTAGGAAGGCCTTAACAGCCACGATATTTGGTGTGGAACCTAGTTCTGCAGACTTTGTATAAATTCCATGAAGGAGGAAAGACATATGACTATAAGGTCAAAGAAATCTATGAAAGTAGCTGAAAGAATTTCTGCATGCTCTGGTCAAGGTGAAGGGGTTTATGTTGTGCATTCGAGCTTCGTGGCCTGCTCCACTGTCAGTTTCATACTCCAACTACACTACCCTGCTTCTATCTAGAAGCAGCTCAGCATGGATGGGAGCCTACTTACTAGATTCCCTGCTCAAGCTACAGAGGTATCAGGAATATTAAGGAGCAAAATTGCAGGCTCCACAAACCTCCCTGGACTTCTTGGATGAAGGCATTTCCAGAACTTGATAAAGAGGGGATTGGGACCTTTGGGTCTAAGAGAATAGTGTAGTTATCAACCTGGGGGACATGACCTATTATGGGGTTGAACAACCTTTTCACAGAGGTCACACATCAGATATCCTATATATTAAATATTGACTTTATAAGTCATACAATTGGCAAAATTATAATTATGAAGTAGCAAAGAAAACAAACTTATGGCTGGAGTTACTACAACATGAGGAACTGTATTAAAGGGTTACAGCATTAGGAAGGTTGAAAAACACTAGTCAAATACATAGTACCTAGTTTCACTCAATTTTCCCAAATAGTGCTATACTTCAATATATGGGCTGGCAGTAAATATACTATAAAAAGTATTCTATAAAGCAAAAGAATATTGGTTATGAATTTATATGAAAATAATTTGTAGTACAAGCAATTTAAGCTTATCCCCAACTAGCTTACAAATAAATAACACTCAGACTATGGTTATTTCACTTGACTTTGATAGTTACTAGTCAGTAACCCCTAATCTACTTTTCAAATTGCTGACCTGGCTACCTCCCAGCTGTGTTCCCCAAATACTTGCTGTTTCTCCTGGCCATGTGCTCATGGTACCCCTCCTCTCATGGTCCTGTCTCCTCTCCTCATGGTCTCTCTTCCCTTCCACTTGCTTCTCCAGCAGGTAATCAGGTAACTCAAGACCCACCTACCACTAATCCCTCCAGTGATTGGCTGTTGGCAATTTTATTTAACCAATAGTTTTAAATTAAGGAACAAGGTTTGCTCAACAAAAGCTTGTAAATGTGAGAAATCACTCATAGGCCTAGACGCTGGGTGCAGAATTTAGCATTACAATATATAGCAACAGATCAAACCTCAACAATAATTAGTGAACATAAACTATCATTAATAATAGAAAAACCTATATGTGAAAGGAACTGGGATTAAAACATATTAGTGAAATTAAGAGTTACCAAAATGAAGGAATCCTAATCCACTGCATACTGCTCCGGATCTTTGAGTTACACTTCCACTATAATCAGGTCCAGTCCTCCACTCTGTCTTCTGTATACTTCCTACCTTAGAGCAATGAACCAGTAAATAAATTGATTGTTATAATTGTCTGCGCATATGTATACAAGTACATGTATGTGTGCATTCCTCTCTCTCTCTCTCTCTCTCTCTCTCTCTCTCTCTCTCTCTCTCTGTGTGTGTGTGTGTGTGTGTGTGTGTGTGTGTGTGTGTGTTAATGCTCTCTTTTGGTTACTTGCTTACTTTTTAAAGTTATATATTTATTGAATTTTTTTGTACGGGTATTATCTCATTTGACATTTTTCAGTGTACTCTAAACTGAAACACTCTTGATACAGTAAAGCTTTATCTCTTTTATCAAATTAATCAAATCAAAGAGACTAAGCAATACCTTATACTAAAAGAAAATATAATAAAAGCTAGAACTGATTAAGTACAAGGGTTTTTATTTTTTAATATAACATTTTATTAATTGTTTGAAGTGTTCACACATGTATGGAAGATATTTTGATCATAATCATACTTCTCTACCTCCTTCTAATGTCGCTGAGAGTTTACCAACCCATCTCTCTCCCAACTTCAGGTCCTTTGTTGTTGTTGTTAACATTAACATTATTCCCACGTCCAATTAGTGCTGACCCTATGTACATGAACATGGAGCCATCCACTGGGGCATGGGCAGTGTACTAGCAACCCCTCCTCAGAGCAAAATGACTCTTCTTCCCTCATCAGCCATTAAATGCCAATACCCCTTCTCCTAGTGGTTGGACCTCAGGAGCCACTCCCAATCCATACCTATAATTTTGTCAGCATTGATTTTGCGAAGGGAATGAGAGCTGCAGTAAGTCACTGTGTGCAACATTCACTCCATGTCTAGAAGACAGCATTTTACAGCTCTCCACTCCATCCTTCCACTCTTCTGCTCTCTTAGCTCCCTCTTCTGAGATGTTCCCTCAGACTTGGATAGAGGGAAGTTGATTAAAATGACCTGTCCATGGCTAAGTACTCATAGTCACTTATTCTCAGCACTTGATCAGTTATGAATCTCTGTCAACTGCAAAGAGAGCCTTTCTTGACAAAGTAGTGACTCTGGGTATAGACTAAAATACTTAGAAGGCAATTGGGCATCATTAGCATTTAGTGAAGCAACAGGTTCTCCCAGGGTGTTATCTTCCCAGTCAGTATTGTATAACGCAGGTGACAGGAAATAGCAAGGGAGCGATACTAACGATTAAATTACGAATTTAATATTCAAAAATACTCCTTAAAATATGAGAGACTCTATTTAGTTTACTAACACCAAGATTATCATATGTGGCACTCACCATGGAATACATTTTATTAAGGATACACTAGTTTCACATTGATTTTCAACCTATAATAAATCCATAAGGACTTGAGCACTTTAACCTAGCTTAATAGATCAAATTAAATCAAAACATTAAAAAACATAAAAATATTAACAATTCTATATTTAATACTTATGAAGCAGAATATAAATGGAAAATCATTTTTGTCAGGAATGTCATTTTTCCTAAGCAAGCGAAACACCTTATGAAATGACAGAAAAATTAAAATGCCCCTAACACCATGTAAAATTCTTAAGGCTTTAAAAGGAATGCTTAATTCTGTAAAGCACATCAAGTCATCTTTCACTAAGTGCTTAACCAGTGAAGCAAATCTTACTTTCTGTACATTGTACTGTTAACAATGCAATGCTGTTCTGAACTAAATTATTTCTGCATAGAAACAACTGTCAATCACTAGTTGATGAGCAGGCCGATACAGAAACTTTCCATATTTAGTGTTTCCAAGGAAACCCTTCACTCAGGATACACTCATTCAACATAGGAGCTGGAAGGGATTGTATTGGCTGTGTGTGCTTGTGAGAGGAAAGTAAAAGGGAGGTACGAATGTGAAGCTCTGAATGAAGCACCAGGTCCACGGCAATGAAGAATATTGAAAGGATCACTTAACTGTATCGATTTTAGTGAACACGAGCAAGATGAAGTTTGAATGAGGCAAAATAGAAAGCTGGAAAAAATAAACGTGCCCCAGGGAGTGTTGTTGGTGAAGTATTTCAGGAGGGAATGCTGTTGCAAACAATACTAGAATGTCAATGAAGAGAGGTGAGACAAGAAAACAAAGTCACAGAAAATCAACTGTCATCAAAGACTAGCAGGCAATGGATTTTGAAAAAATCTAAATCAGGAAAAACAAACTAACCAATAATTATTTATATCAACACTCTATGGGCAATGCAGTCAATTTCCAAAATCAATACACACCTCCTGCAAAAGTCATGAATCCATGAAATCTATGACTGCAACATCTCCATTGTTTCAAATGCTTGGAAAGTATTCAGTATTATCTCTTGTTATGAAACTCTGAGGGTTTCTAAAATGCTAAGATATGCATAAACATGGAAATACTATCACAGTAGGTTTCTTAAGAGGTTTACAGTGCTTTTATTTGTTTAATGCTAATGCCTAACATTGTACAGTTTCAACATGTTTAACATTTAGTGAAATACATATGCATATATACATACACTTCATTGACGATTTGAGAATATGAAAACCAGTGCACCAATTGAAAACAAAATTGTTTTCCTACTCTTCCAGGCTCAGGAGCAATATCTCTGAGTAAACAGCTCGACCTTCTAATTCCCACATTGCTGAGGTAGCATGCAAGCACCTTATGCATCACCAGTGATAGTTCACTTTCACCTATTTTCAGATGCTTTGCAAAGATATTCCAGGAAAAAGGTATCAATTATAATGAGGATATTTCATTTTAGTCAGATATAAAACTTATTTTCATTTAAAAATTTTACAAGATATTTTTATCAGCTTTTTCCTTCCCCAATTTCCCATATGCCCCCAATATTACTAACCACCCAACTTTATATTACATGTTCACTCTAAAAACATGGAAAACAGAAACACACACACACACACACATACAAAATAAATTCACAAAAACACAAAATGGAAACCAAATTATAAAAGCAACTACCAATAAGACAAAGAATGCTCAAACAAAACAAAATAAGACAAAATATCTACAAAAACAACATTGCATTTGTTTCATGTTGGCTAACTACTCTTGGATTTGAGGCCTACCCTGAAATGTGATTAATGTGTCACTCAACTCTTAGATAGAAGTGGAGTGTCAATAGTATTGATAGCTACTGTGGGCATAAGGCTTGTTTGCATAATTATGTACATATTTCACATTCCTCCAAGGAATGTCCTCCCTGTTAATGTTAATGACTCTATGATTATCAAAAACAGCACAAGTCTAGGAGGCAAAGGTATAGCTAATGTCTCAGCAAAATGGTAAATGCTGGAACCTTTAGAATAACCCTTAAGGCTGTAGAAAAGAACAATAAAATATGGGTCCAAAAATATATAATTTCTCAAAAAAATAAGGATACAATATAAATTATATGAGGGTCTTCAAGAAGTTAAAGGAACAAAGGCAGCTGCATTAATAAGCCATCATATCAGGCAGATACAAAGGCAGGCAAAATCTTGAGTTCAATGTCAGCCTGGAACACATGGAGTCCAGGCCAAGGTGTAGTAGAAATGGTAATTTAAAGACTGGGTCCCACCCAGCTAGTTTATTGTCTGTGCTTAACCGAGACAAGCATATCTCTGAATTCTTTTGCAATGTTGAAAAAAAATGTGCTTGCTATCTCCTAAGAATCAAGAGGCTAAGGTCATGGGATGCTGAATCATAGGATAATCAAAAGGAAACCTAGAATAAATAACTGAATTGATACATAAATTTAAAAAAACTGGTCTTTTGGTCTGTATGAGATGAGCTAGCAGAAAGCCATAGCAGTAAGTTCTTCTTTAGAATTTTTCTCTAGCCAGAGCTGAGATGTCTAGAGATCTCTGGAGAGCAAAAACAGTTCTTCAAGAATGTTCTTCTAGCTGGAGAGATGGCTCAGTGGTTAAGAGCACTGACTGCTCTTCCAGAAGTCCTGAGTTCAATTCCCAGGAACCGCATGGTGGCTCACAACAATGGGATCTGATACTCTCTTCTGGTGTGTCTGAAGACAGCCACAGTGTACTCATATAAGATAAAATAAATAAATCTTTTTTTAAAAAAAAGAGAGAATTTTCTTTTAACAGGATCTCTGCTTTTAGTTGGAAAATCCATGGAGAGAGAACACAGCTCTTTTAGAATTAATTTTATAGCTCTTTTAGAATATTTTCTAGCAGGATTTTAAGAATCACTTAGAGAGCTGACATAGCTCTTGCAAAAAATGTTTTCTAGCAGCTATCCAGAGATGGCTGAAGAGAGAATGCAGCTCTTTTAGAATTTTTTCTGGCTTTCTGGTTTTGATTGGAAAGCCCCAAAATTACATTTAGATTGTCAGAAGATCCAAGAATTTTTTATGGCAGTTTGGTCAGAAAATCCATGAGCAATCCAGACAGCTTTTGGAATTTTTACTAGCAGAGAGAGCTGTCTCAAGGAGTAAGCTAGCTGTATTAACCATAGAGTTTTTAGAAAGCATGAAAAAGCTTTCTAGAGCAAAGCAACAGAGAGAGGGGGGGAGGGAGGGAGGGAGGGAGGGAGGGAGGGAGGGAGGGAGGGAGGGAGGGAGGGGAGACTGGAAAGCCATCTCATCAGAACTAGGCCACCAGCTTGTAACCTGTGATTTGACTTTAAGCCTTTTGTTTTCACTGTTTCCAGACATCCTGCTCCCAGGAATCCGGATGTAGCAGAGACTGGTCCTTGGCAAAAATCCAGTGAAGAAAATTGAATGTGTTCTTTACCCACAGATATCAAAAGCAGATATCTTTACAGGCAGAGTCCTGGGTTCACTTTCCTACTCAATTCAGAAACCCCAGTTAGCTAAAAAGAAATTATGTAAGTGAGGAGTAGTATAACTGGGCCTTGGCATAGAACAGTTTCCAATTTTTTGAGAAGCAAGCAGATTGATTTCCAACATGCAAACTTTTGCAATCCAACCAGTAATGAAGGAATGTTCCCTTTTTTCTACACCCTAACCAGTTTGAGCTGTCACTTGAGTTTTTGATCTTAGCCATTCTAAGGGGTGTAAGACAGAATCTCAGGGTCATTTTGAATTACATTTCCCTAATGACTAAAGATGATAAACATTTTTAAGAACTTCTCAGACCCTGTTGAAAATGCTATTTAGATCTGTACCCCATTTATAACTTGATTATTTGGTGTGTTGATATCTAATTTCTTGAGTTCTTTATATATTTGGGATATCAGCCCTATGTCAAATGTAGACTGCTATTTGTCCGATTAATGATGTCCTTTGTCTTAAAGAAGCTTCTCAGTTTCACAAGGTCCCATTTGTTAGTTGTTGATCTTAGTGCCTAAGCTGTTTGTATTCTATTCATGACACTGTTCCTGTGCCAACACATTCAAGGCTATTCCCCACTTTCTCTTCTATCAGATTTACTGTATCTAATATTATGTTGAGGTCTTTAATCTGCTTGAACTTGAGTTTTGTGCAAAGTAATAGATATGGATCTCTTTGCATTCTTCTACATGTAGACAACCAGTTAGACCAGCACCAATTGTTGAAGGTGCTTTCTTTTTCCATTATATAATTTTGGCTTGGTTTCTCTGACAAAAAAAATCAAGTACCCATAGGTGTATGGGTTTATTTCTGTGTCTTTGATTCAACTGCATTTATCAACCTGTCTCTCTTTATGCTAATTACCTGCAGCTGTTATTACTTTTGCTCTGTAGTACAGCTTGAAATCAGAGATGGTGATACCTCCATAAGTTCTTTTATTATGAAAATTGTTTTAGCTACTCTTGTTTTTTGTTGTTCTAGTTTGTTTGTTTTCCCATATGAAGTTGAATGATATTCTTTCAAGGTAGTTGTGATGGTTTGTATATGCTTGGCCCAGGGAGTGGCACTATTAGAAGGTATGGCCCTGTTGGAGTAGGTGTGTCACTGTGGTCATGGGTTTAATACCCTAATCCTAGCTGCCTGGAAGTGAGTATTCTGCTCCCAGCTCATCCTGAACCATGCCTGCCTGGATGCTGCCATGTTCCTTCCTCGATGATTATGGATGGAACCTCTGAACCTCTAAGACAGCCCTAATTAAATGTTTTCATTATAAAAGTTGCCTTGGTCATGGTATCTGTTCACAGCAGTAAAACCCTAACTAAGACAGTAGTAAAGAATTCATAATAGTTAGAAATCTACATATTCCTCAACCAGAAAATGAAAAAAAAAGTGGTACATTTACACAATGGAATACTACTCAGCTATTAAAAACAATGACATCACGAAACTTCTCGGCAAACTAGAAAAGATCATCTTGAATGACATAACCCAGACACAGAAAGATAAACATAGTATATACTCATAAGTGAATATTAGCCATAAAGTATAGGATAACCATGCTACAATCCACAGATCTGAAGAAGCTAAGTAACAAAGAGGGCCCAAGGGTGCTTGAATCTCACAGAGGAGGGGAAATAGAATAGACATTAGGTGAGAGAAGGAATGAAATCAGTGGGGGAGGAGAAAAGGGAGCAGAGAAGACCAAGTGTGGAGAGAACCAGGAGAGAGAGCTGGAATCAGTCGGGGTTATCTCTGGGACAAGCTGGATACCTAGGACAGCAGAAACTCCCAGGAATCTATGAGGGTGACCCTTGATAAGACTCCTAGTAATAGGGGATATGGAACCTGAGCCACCTACCTCCTGTAACCAGGCAAGACTTCTTTCCAATGAAGGGATGGGAACACCAACCCAGTCACAAAACCTTTACTTAAGATTTGTCCTGCCACAAGATGTGCAATGGTTAAAAATGGAGCAAAATTTGAGGGCATGGTCAACCAATGACTGGCCCAATCGAGACACTTGCCATGAGAAAGAGCTCACCCTTGACACTGTTAATGATATTCTGCTTTAATTACAGACAGGAGACTAGCATAACTGTCATCTGAGAAGCTTCACCAAACAGCTGATGGAAACAGATGCAAAGACCCACAGCCAACCACTATGCATAGTTCATGGAATCTTGTGGAAGAAAGAAGGAAGGATTATAGGAGCCAGAGTTGTCAAGGGCACCACAAGAAAACCTACAGAATCAACTAAGCTAGGCCCATAGTGACTCAGAGAGACTGAACCATCAATCAGAGAGCATGCATGGAATGGACCACAGACCTCTAATCATATGTAACAGATCTTCATGTGGAACCCCTAAAAGCAGAAGCAAGTGTTGTCTCTGACTATCCTGCTTATCTTTGGATTCCTTTCCCCCAACTGGGCTGCCTTGTCTAGCCTCAATAGGAGAGGATGCACCTAGTTTTGCTGCAACTTCATATGCCAAAGTGGATTGGTATCCATGGAAGTCGTCCTCTTCTCTGAAATGGAAGGGAAAAAGGATGGGAGAGAGGAGGTAAGAGGGTGTGACTGGGAGGGGAAGAGGGAGGGGCACCTGCAATAGAAATGTCAAGAAAATTAAATACATTAATTAATGAAGAAAATGGAAAAAACCATAAATATCTCATATAAGTGGGAAACATAAAGACTCTAGAAATTCCTGAGTACTGATAACATCATTTATAAAAATAAAAGTAGGAAGCTCAAAAAAACAATAGAGAGAAACAAAGATTTAAATACTAGAGCTTGGAATCTGCCAAATGATGAAATGGAACAATCTATATATTTTTGTATTTTAGTGAGTATTCTGTTTTTCATCTCTAGGTCATCAATGGAAAGAACAGCTTATCGTGCCTTTCACAGACTGCTTTAGAAGGATGGCAAAAATGTGTCTCTCAATTGCATTTACAGTGAGAGCTCCACATACAAGGAGCTCTGCAGAAAGCATGGGGAAGAACATTGCCTCCAAGAATGACTATAAAGGGTTACACCCTGCTTAATACTGCATTTGGTAAGAAATGGAAAGAATCCAGGAAATTTCACATCTCTTTCATGACAATAGTGACTGGAGTGTCATTAGTAGGACATCATCTAGAGAGGTGGACAGACTTATATCATGTAGGCTCACTGTCACTACTTGCATGGTTTCTCCAAAAGTTTTACTAGAACAAATGGGAGGCAAATGACAAGAAGCAATGCATTTCTATTGCATTGAATTAAAATGAATCTCCAGTTTCCAAATATTTTCTCTGAAACAACGAGATTTACCATTCACCTGAAATTTTAACAAGAATAAGTCACCGTTGTTTCCTTAAATAAAATAAAATTACCACTGAAAGGCTTTGAAAGTGGTGTGTAACCCCTAGAGGACATGTGGTTTTTAATATCATCTTAGCCTCTTTTTATGGAGAGCTGTTAGCAAATCATAGCAAAACCATGCTATTTTCATATATATTTTCATCATAAGCATTCCACCTCCTACTCCTTCTGGATCATCCCCCATCTCCTAAAACACCAAATTTTGCCTCATATTCTGTCTCTATCCCCCCTATGAATCAACCATCTGCCTGTCCGTCTATTTCTATATCACTACTTATTTCCAGCTATATACTATCTACATCTATATCTTTTTCCTTATTGATGTCTATTATCTGTCTCAACCCATTTGATTGTGCATTACTGGACAACTCCTGGACATGAGGCCTACCCTGGTATATGGTTAATCCATATAGGTGTCACTTTATTAAAACTGCATGTCTCTCTGCCAGCAGCAGCAATCAAATGTCAATAGCTCCTCAACTGAAGGCAGAACCTCATGTCCACCACCAACCCTCCTTCATGCAGTGATTTTTGTCTGGCTTGCACTTGTGCAGGTCTTATTAATACAGATGATAACAGTGTCTTTTCCCCACTGTCTGGGAACTGACCTCACAGTGGTTAGTTACTGTCTTGTCAGAAAATACTTGATTCCCATGAAATACATAAGGAAGAGGTTAGCCACTGGGTGGGATAAACCTTGACATAAAATTCTTCCAAGCTATGGAAGACATAGATATAAATTTCTTGTTGTTGTAAATATAAATTTTATACAATTTGATAGAAAACACTTAAATTAAATATTTCTGTTACCTAATGTATCTGGAAAATAATTTTTCCTTATAGTTTTCTACAACCTCTGACTTATAAAATCCTTATTTTCTTTCCACATAGATTCTCACTGAGGCTGACACAAGAGTGTTTGGCATAGACTCGTTAAATCAATGACATTCAATAAAGAGCCAAGATTGTTAATGAACACCTCTCCAAAACTTGACTTCAATGCATCAATACTCATCTTCATAATCACAAGTTTTCTTCACTTTACTCATCTTATTTTTATTCTTTGTATTCAAATTTTTGTTTTTATTATTTTATTTTATCTTTGTGATTATAATATAATTACAGTATTTCCCCCTTCCCTTTCCTCCTTACAAATCTACTGACATACAACTCTTTACACTCTTTCAAATCCTTAACCTTTTAAAATTAAGTGTTATTAGATTCATATCTACATATACAAAAATACTCATAAATTTCTTATTGCATAATTTTATGGCCTGATCTATCCCAACAATCTATTTTTATGGCCTAAGAAATGACTGGATTGTTTCAAAGAACAGTAGTTAGAAAGCAAAGTCACCAGGAACACCTTTTACTCCAAAGCTTAATGTCACAAGATGTGTCATTTTGATTAGTAAGATGCTAAATAGAGGTTTTACAGCAAAATGAAATTGCATAATTAAGTCTGAGCTCCCTGATCCCATTTCCCTTACAGTCAGCCCTTCTCTGCTCAGGCAACTAATAAAGCTTGGTTCTTACACACAGCTTGAGAATTATGTCATAAATATCAAAATGTATTTTGTATATACATGTAAATAGAAACAATATTTTAATAACTGCTTACAATTTCTTTCTAGAAGTACTGCTGTAAAGTAGATACTATAATTCTCCTACTACAATATTTTGGAGTAATAGCATACTATTCAAATTACATATTCACTCTTTTTATCATCCATATCTTCTAACATTTACAGGAAATTTTCTAAGTTATTTCAAAACTTTCTTAGTAAACATAAAACCTTCATAGTATTTTTACATATACTCTCTGAAAATACCATATGTGATATTTAGTTCTAGTGATATCTGTTTCTACTAGTAGATATTTTGAGTTGAAGATTATATGTAATTCAAATAACACATAATTAAGCACTGAGAATATGGGGCTGCTATAGGTAATGCATGAAGGAAAAGACTATATTGGAAGTACAAGGGCAGGCACACTCCAGAGTGAAAGATATCCATTAGTGATTGCATGATCTCAAGGAATATTGATAGATGTTGAAAAAGCTATACTAATTTATGAGGTAGCAATGTTGTCTGAGTGTTTGCCACTAAGCATCAATGAAAGTTTTTCCTATTAATCCACCAAAATGTATCTTCCTCTAATGGCCTTATCCAATCTTCTAACCTTTCAGACTCCTGATCAATAAAATGAGATAATTATCTGTGCCAAGTAATCTATTAATAGCCAGGTCATTTTTCTCTCCATTACATGTGGTAGAATGAGCACATTAGTTACCGGTCTTCCCACAGGGGGTCACTTTTCATCACTGTCTTTTAGGAGCAACTAAATAAGTATATATATATATATATATATATATATATATATATATATATATATATATATATATGTGTGTGTGTGTGTGTGTGTGTGTGTGTGTGTGTGTGTATACACACATACATATATATGTATATATACTTATTTATATAAGTATATATATGCTTTTATATTTATATATACATACATACATATATATATAAATATATATTAAAGGTGGCCTTGACTTTAGCAAGAAAGACCTGTCAAAAGTATCTGCTGATGTCTGAGAGCCTCCTTTTCCAATAATTCTTGATATGAAAAATGTCACAAATGCTGTAGCATCAATCCAAAAGCAGCTGCTCTTACTAAAAGTCCCCACGAATACAGTATCTAATGGGCTTTTCTAATCCACTTGGATTGCTAGTACAGAATGAATGCACTACTGGGTGCCTTCATCACTAAGCAGTTATTTCACACACTCCTGGAGTCTGAAATTCTATTGAGTGCCATTGTAGTCAGGTTCTGAGAGAAGGCTCTTTTCCTGGTTTACAGATGATGAATATGTCCCTGAAGTGGTGGAGAAAAAAAAAAAAAAGAATAAACTGGCTCTCTTTGTTTGCATTTGCTGTTGCTGTTTTTGTTTTCCAAAAAATTACTAATCTTACTAACGAAGCTTCTAATCACCTTCCAGGGGTTCTATTCCTAAAACTATTATTTTAGTTGCTACTACATTATAAGAATGTTGACAGGATACATTTATTCCTATGCAAGTCAGTTTCCTGTTAAGAAAAAGTTGAGATGATTAACATACAAAGATAAAGATTTATTTTATCTTACAGTATTGGAAGATCAAGGTCAGTTGGACCAATCATCTTAGATTTCTGTAGCGAATCCTATGGCAATATAAGGATACATTGTAACAACCATCTCAGTTCATAGTCATGATGCTCAAGAGGAAAAAGAGACCACATTCCTAGAGAATCGTCAAGGGCACCTTTCTCAATAAGCTAAGGAATTCTTGTAAAGTTCTACCTCCTAATAATACATAGCATATCCTAATATCACACAGAGGACCAGAACGTCAACATATAGGTCTTGTTATTCACTTAACCATAGGACAAACCTCATCATCTGGTCACCTAATGCTCTCACTGCTATATCTGTATTGATGATACCCCCACACCCATTTTTAAAGAAATTGTCATGGCCTAGTATCTTCTCTAATAATAAAACTTAAGAATATTTTTATGAAAGTTATTTATTTGGAGAGGAAAAGATCCTTCTAAGTGGGATTGAGGGAACAAGCCAGAAGAATGCTCCTGAGCACCTGGTCCGGTTGCAGGCAGATGCTTGATGAAACAGAGCACACTATTGGGTGGGTTATTGACAAAAAAGCAACATTCAGCTCATCAGCAAGCATGTAAAGCATGGACATAAGTGTTTGTCATGGCAAAAGTAACTTCATACAAGTTATGGTATATATGTATATATTATAGGCTGATATAAAAATTTAGTTGCATCTCCGTGGCCAATATGCAGTTGTATACTTCCACATACCACTATGAAAGTTTTATATCTGTTCATGGTTTGCTAGAAGACTTGGCAGAAAATAATTGACCAAGACCAGTTATAAGTTATGAGTCAATCTGGCTGCATCCCTGTTAAGCTGAATCCATACAATGAGAAAGCCAGTTCTAGCACACATTACCAAGGGGCCCCTACCTCAGAGAATTATTAGAATAGCTAGGAGGAGAGGAGGAAGGGGAGTTGTGATTGTGATGTAAAGTAGATAATTAATTGATGAAAATAACATGTAGGTCTTGTGCATTCTGCCAAAACCTCCGTGTGTTCATACGTGTATCAGCCTGCTGTGTCTGTAAGACACCCTTTCCTTCAAGTCATTCCTCACCTCTGACTCTTAAAATCTTTCTACCTCCTTCCATGTAGATTCCTCCGACTAGAAGGGAGGGGGTTGATAAAGACATCCCATTTAGAACAGAATGTTCCAAAGTCTCTCACTCTCTGTACATTGTTCAGTTGTGGGTCCCTTTTACAATTCTCATCCGTTGAAAAAACGAAGTTTCTCTGATGATGGCTAAATGAGGCCCTTATCTATGTTATAAAAGAATGTTATTAATGTCATTTTATTGGTAGTTCCTTTACCAGACTATTTGGCTTTCTTCTAGACCCTTGGGCTATCTAGTCTCAGGTTCTTGACCACACTGCAGTGTCAGGTATGGGTTTCATCTCATGAAATGAGTCTTAAATCCAATCAGAAGTTGGATGGTTATTCTTATAAGGTTTTTGCCACTACTGCACCAGTATATCTTGCAGGTAGGCTGCTACTGTAGACCACAGGGTTTGTAGCTGAGTTGATGCTTACCTTTCATATAGTGCAAAGTATATTCCAGTAACATGAATACTTTTGATTGGATTTAAGGCCTGTGTTATTTAGATGAAATAGCACAGATAACATTCAGGCTTTACATAGTATTGTAAGATGTCTAGCTGGAGCATTGTATCCCCTTTTATTTAGTGACTCCATTTATATTTCTTTATATTTACCTTTATATATATATGTGTGTGTGAGTGTGTGTGTGTGTGTGTGTGTGTGTGTATTTCTTTTGTATATACCTACAGTACTAGGTTTCCATATCATTTTTCAAATAGCCTCTAGATTAGTTACCTTTCCCATAATTGCTCCTTTACCTTTTGGTCCACACACACACCTTCCCCCCAATATTTCATTCTGTTTTAGTTTTCCCTTTGTCTCTTCATAACAATACATTCTATTTGCCTTTCCTTGGGTTTATTCTTTCCTGTACCCTGGTCCCTAACCAAGTATTTAAACTCTGGTTACTTGGATTGTTGCACGATATTGAAGGCATAAGAGCTAACATCTACATACAAGAGAAAACATAAAATATTTGTCCTTTGGAGTCTTGGTTACCTCAATAAGAGTGATTTTTGGATCCATATATTAACCTGCAAATTTAGTAATTTCTTTTTCTTAGTAGGTGAATAATAGTCCATTATATAAGTTACATACCATATTTTCATTATCCATTTATCATCTAGGCCATTCCGAATTCCTGGAATGTATAAATAGACACAGTGAACATTTATGAACAAGTATCTTTGTAGTAGGATGCAGAGTCCTTTAGGTGTATGTTCAAGTGATCAAACTATACCTTGAGGCAGATCTATTCCCAGATTCCTGAGGAACCACCACATTAATTTCTATAGTAGCTATAAAAGATTGCCTCCCAATCAATAGATAATTACCCCCACATTGGTTTATTGATCTGAGCTATTTTGGTTGGTATAAGATGAAATCTGAAAATAGTTTTAATGCCTGTTCCTGCTTTCTAATGATATTAGACATTCCTTTAAGTGTTTCTCTGTCTTATGTATTTTATCTTTTGAGATCTTTCTAATTTATTCAGCAACTCATTTTTTGATTGAGTTGTTTCCTTGATTTTCAGGGTTTTTTTTTTTTTTTTAGTTCTTTATAGATTTTAAATAGTAATAATATATCAGCTGTGCAGTTGGTAAACATACTTTCCTATTCTCTAGGTTGTTGCTTTGCCCAAACAATTGTGTCTTTCATCAAACAGCTTTTTTGCTTCATGAGGTCCCATGTTGATCTTAGTTGACCTTAGTTAATCTATGTTGTCAGTGTCTGGCAGATGCTTTTCTGTGACAAGGACTTTGTTCCTGTTCCCAACATTCTCTTCCTAAAGGTTCAGAGTATCTGTTATTATGTTGAGGTCCTTGACCTGTTGTGGGCAATATTAAAAAATGAACCAGCACGTTCCAGCACTATGCTGTAGTTCTCGCTGCCCTGTGGGCCTGGCCGGCCATGTGCTGGTGGGCATTGGCTGACCTGCTTTATCTCACGGAGACTCTGACTCAGAGTTTCACGATCTCTCCACCCAGGTCACTAGGTACCCACTGGTGGGTCACTACCATGCCAGCACCATGCTTCAATACCCCCATGGCCTCTGTGGTGCATATCTGGCAAACCCACACTTTACCACCTTACCTTTCTCTCTTGAACCTAGATGAGCTGCCACGTAAAGGAAGAAATCACACAAACTTAGTTCAGAAACAGTGGTAACTCAATCTCTGGGCACAACAACTAAAATCTTAATCTTGTAAGCCTTAATAAAATTTCATTCCTCCAGTGGCAAATCCTTGCAGATCCACCATGATACCAGGAAACACTAGTAGCTATATCTTGTCTTCATGCTATCCCTGTCCAAAAAGGACCCTCTTTCTCTCGTCTTCCTCCTCCTCCTCCACCTCCTCCTCCTCCTCCTCCCCCTCCTCTTCCTTCTCCTCCTCCTCCTCTCTTCCCCTATCCAACCCAGAAGTCCCTCCTACTCACACAGTGATTGGCTCCTTTATTCATTAGGAGGTTGGTTCACAAGAAGTCATGTGAGTACATAACGTGCTCCTTTTACAAAGTCCCTTCCAGGAGAGCAAAATTAGCATCAAAATACAAACAGCACCAGGCCCATCCACAATAGTGACCTTCTTGGAGTTGAGTTTTGTGTATGGTAATAAATATGAATCTATTTGCATTCTTCTACAAGAAGCCATTCAGTTTGACAAGAGCCATTTGATGAAAATGCTGTCTTCTTCAGTGGATAGTTTTTACTCCTTTGTCAAAGATCAGGTGTGAATTGGTGTGTAGAGTTATGTCTGAGTCTTTAATTTGCTTCTTAGTCTTCAATTTAACTCAAAGTGTCTGCTTTTATGTTTATAACATGATGTTTTTACCACTATTGTTTCACACCAGAACTTGAAATCTGGAATGATGATGCCTACAACACTTCTTTTATTATACAGGAGTGTTTTAGCTATCTTATATTATTTCTGTTTACACATGAGGCTGAAAATGGTTCTTTCAATTTCTATGAAGAACTGTGTTGGAAGTTTGATGAGGATTACATTGAATCTTTAGATTGCTTTTCGTAGGATGACCATTTTTACTATATTAATCTTACAGATGTATGATCAAGAGAGATCTTTCCATCTTTTTTTGTCTCCTTCAATTTCTTTCTTCACTGTCTTAAAGTTTCTGCAATGCAAATCTTCTACTTGCTTGATTGGAATTTTCCCAAGATATTTTGTTATGCTATTGTGAAGGGTATTATTTTCCTGATTTCTTTCTCAGTGCATTTGTCAGTTAACTATGGGAAGGCTACTGAGTTTTGTGGTTTAATTTTGTATCCTGCTGCTTCACTTAACATGTTTATAAGCTGTAGAGTTTTCCTAGTATAGTTTTTTAGGGTATTTTATATATATAATCATATCATCAACAAATAAAGATGTTTGACTTCTTCCTTTCACATTTGTATCCTCTTGAACTCCTCCACTTTTCTCATTGTTCTTTCTAACACTTCAAGCACTATACTGAATAAATATGGAGAAAGTAAACAACCTCTTGCTCTTAGTAGACTCAAATGCTTTGAGTTTCTCTCCATTGAGGTTATTGTTGACTAGGTACTTGGCTTTTGGTTTCTTTTATTATTATTTTATTATTTTACTTATTCACTTTACATACCACTCACTGCTCCTCTCCAGTCACCTCCTCCCACTAATTTCACATACCTACTACCCTTCTGCTTTGAGTGTGTGGGCCCCCCCTGTGTATAACCACACACTGGTACATCAAATCTCTTTGAGGTTAGGCGTGTCCTGCTTGATTAAATTTGCCTTTATTGCATTAAGGTATACCCCTTGTATCTCTAGTCTCTTCAGACTTTTATTATGAAAGGATATTGGATTTTTTCAAAAGCATTTTTATGCATCTATAAATGCCTCTTTTATTTCTTCAGATGAAGTGATGATATGAGAGTAATACCTGAGCTATGCCAGCAAATGGCTTGGGTTGAGCCCAGAGCATTTTCGTCTCTGTTCCAACTATCCCTAACCCTAGGTCTGGAAGCTTCGAGCCTCTGTACAATCTAATCAGATTCAATAGAGCTTCTCTTGGCTTCTGACTGAATTGCTCTGCCTGACCTCTACTTACTTTGGCAATAAGTTCTAATCTTTTGACTCCTCGTTTTCTGGCTCATTCCATCTTCATCTGTGTCTATCTTGTTCTCTCTGTAAAATTGTCTAGGTAAAACTGCCATACACACACATCACACACCACACACCACAACTTTCCTTTCTCTTGCTGCTCTTATGTAGCATGTATTTCTTGTCTGTTCTTATGTCAGCTGGGTGTATCCTTTTATCAAATCTTTCTCTGATTTGTCACTTTGTCTGCCTCTCATTTAGATGTCACTCTCAAACACGACTGTTACCTACTACAAACTAATCTTACCATCACTGTTAGAGATTAAAGGTGCCTACTAAGTACATATCTGTTTTCCAGCCAGATCATACTATAATCCAGGGCATGTCTTCATTCTGGCTGGGTCATATATTTGGATGTGATCCCTTGCCAGAGCAGCCATATTGTTAAAACAAAATTCCTCTATATCAATCTAATTAGAAGATTTATTTTTTTGATTTCAGCCTGTTTATGTGGCAGATTACATGTATCAATTTATGTATGTTGACATATCCATACATCTCTGGAATAAAGTATACTAGATCATGGTGGATAATCTTTCTGCTGTGTTTTTGCATTTCGTTGGCAAGCATTTTATTGAGAATTTTTGCATCTATATTCATAAGGGATATTTATTTCTAATTTTTGTTGGGTCTTCATGTGGTTTGAGTATCAAGGTAATAATGGCTTCATAAAAACAACTAGGAAATGTTCTTTCAGTTTCCTTTTTGAAGAATAATTTGAGGAGTTTTGGCATTCTTTGAAGGTCTGATATAATTCTACTCTTTCTCAATATAACCCTGCTAGATTGGAAGAATTTTCATTACTGATTCTAGTTCACTAGAGGTAATGGTGTCTATTTAAGTTGATAGTTTATTATCTATTTAACTTTGGTAAGTCATATATATTAAGAAATACATCCATGTCTCATTAGTGTTCCAGTTTGGTGGTGTATAGATCTACAAGTATATGATTATGATTGTCTGTATTGCCTTGGTGTCTATTGTAATGTTCCCTATTTCATCTCTAATCTTATTTATTTGGATCTCCTTTCTCCATCATTTAGTTAACTTTTCTGAGTACTTGTCTATCTCATAGATGTTCTCAAAGGATCAACTCTTGTTCTATTGAATCTTTGCATTGTTTTGGTTGTTTGTTTGTTTCTATTTTGTTCACTTCAATGCTGAGTTTGATTATGTCTTGCCATCTACTCATTTGGGTATTGTTTCTTCTTCTTCTTGAGATTTTCTTTGATGTAAGTACTTAGTGCTATAAACATGACTTTGAAACTGTCTTTATTGTGCCCCAAAGATTTGGTATGTTGTATTTTCATTTTCATTAAATTCTAGATTTTTTTTTTTAATTTCCTTCTTGATTTCGGTCCTTACCTATTTTATTCCATAGTGAATTGTTCAGTTTCCATGAGTTTGTTGTTTCCATGAGCTTTGTGATGTTTCTGTTATTGTTGATATCCAGTTTTAATGTGTGAAGATCAGGTAAGATGCAGGTTGTTATCTCAATTTTCTTTTTATTGTTTGAGACATGCTTTTGTCCAAGTATGTGCTCAACTTTGGAGAAACTTCCAAGAACTTCTGAAAAAAAGTATATTATTTTCTGTTTAGGTTAAATATTCTTTAGATGTCTGCTAGGTCCATTTGATTTAAGATGTTATTTAAGTCCAGCATTTCTCTGTTTAGTATTTATATAGTGGACCTGAAAATTAGCAGCAGTGGAACATTGAAGTCATGCACTATTAGCGTGTGAGGGCCAATACATGATTTATCTGGAGTAGTGCTTCTTTGAGGGACTTGCGTGTCCTTGTGCTTAGTGCACATTTAGTATTGCACTATCCGCATGGTAAACGTCTCTTTTGATGGGTATGTAGTACTGTCCCCTCTCTCTCATTTGTTTAAAGTCTATTATACAGAGATTGCTCACGTTTGCTATGGTTGTGTATTTTTTCTTTCTCTATCAATTATGATTGATACTTTTGCTGAGTATAGTGGTCTGGGCTGGTTTATGAGGTCATTTAGAGTTTGTAGAACTTCTGTACAAGCCTTTAGTGCCTCCATTGAGAAGCTGTGTTACTTTCATGGGTCTGTTTTTTTATGTTTCATGATTTTTTCCCCTGAAGCTTTTAATACTGTCTTTGTTTTTATATTTACTGTTTGATATGTGTCATAAAGAATTTGTTCTCTTGTCTTGTCTATTTGGTGTTCTAGATACTTCTTGTACCTTGACAGACACCTCCTTCTCTAGGTTGGGGAAAATTTCTACTATTAAAAAAATACTTCTTTCTCCTTTCAACAGGGTTTCTTTTCTTTCTTCTATCCCTATTATTCATAGATTTGGTCTTTTTATAGTTTCTCAGATTTTCTGCGTGTTTTGTTCATGGATTTTATTTTAGGTTTAATATTCTATTTGACTGAGGTATCCGTTTCTTCTACCTTGTCTTTCATGCCTGAGAGTCCTTCTTCTATGTCTTGCAATGTGCTGGTAAGGTTTATCTCTGAAGTTATTCTTTGACATCGTAAATTTTCCATTTTCAGTTTTATCTCACTTTGAGGTTTCTTTACTGATTTGATTTCTTTATTAAATTCTACTTTCATTGTTTATATTGTTTTATTCAACTGTGTCTATACAGATTTTATTGGGAGATTTGTTGATATTCTCTTTAAGGTCCTTAATATATTCATAATTGTTTCGTCCTTTCAATTATAGTACATTTTCCAGAGCCTTTCTCAAGTTTCCTGGCTGAGGCATATTGTCTTTGCTATCAAGTTGATGTTTCCACACTCGAGTTAGCATAAGGCATCTGGGGATGTGGCGTTTAATGCATTTCTTAGTGCTTATATCTGGTTGGGTAGCTGTTCTGATTTTGTTCATGTTGCTCTCTCTGGATCCTAAATAAGTGTAGTTGGCTTTGGGATGTCTAATTCTCATCTTCATATGGCTACTATGGGTCCCTTAAAGAAAATATTTCTGTGGATCCACATTTGATACAAAGGAATCTAGATGGTCTAAAAAGCAATTCTAAGAAGGTTAGTGACTCATAGATAAATGTTATTAAATAGAACTCTGTTAATAGACAACATTCCAAACTTTTAAATGGAAAAAATGTATGAGACAGTATCACTATGTATCCCTGGCTGGCCTAGAGCTGCCCTGTAGACCAAATTGGCATTGAATTCACAGAGATCTGTCTGCCTCTGTCTCCCAGTGCTGAGATTACAGTTGTGAGCTTCCATAACCTGCTTAAATGTAATTTTTATTGACTTTGCTTTTATGAAACTCAGTTTGATTTCATTTTTCTGTATGGTGTAGCTGTTTGATTTCATTTTCCTGTATGGTGTAGTCTTATGAACATAATGCTTTTATTTCATATGCTAACAAATATTAACATGCACACCTTGATAGAGTGATGCTGTATCAGTGCAGCTATTAGTCACCAAGATAAGAATCTGAGATCTATTTCATTTATGCTGAAATTTTGATCTTCAGTGACATTTAAATTCAAAATCAAGCTATCTTCTATGGAGTAGTTACATGTGTATGAACTGATTTTTAGATTTGCGTAGTTGACATTTCTTCATGGACTTGGGAGTTTTCTATGTAAACTAATGCAACCAATGTCTGTTCTTTGCTTCATTTTAACAAGTAAGTGCTTAGTTCAATGTTACAAATGATGAAGCTAATAAGTGGCAGTTCTGGGGTTGAAATTTAGATCCTTTTCTTCATAGTCATCTTCTCCTACTGGGTTTAAGGCACTACCAAACACCGGAATCCTGAACCATTGTTCATGTGTGTAAAGGTTGGCATTAAGGAGCCTCATGATATGAAATTCCTAAATAATTAATAAAATTATTATGAAAAGGAAAACAGTTGGCATTAATTCTTCTGGATTCCAGTGTCCTTGAATGCAAAATACAATCATTTTAAACTTTCAGTCTGCAATTTTAAAGACTCGGTTCATAAACAGTGGATAAAATACAAAATTGTCAAAATGAAACATATGAATTGCAGAATATTTATTTTATAAAGTTAAGTAATATTTTAATCTAAGTAAGATACTTTGTGCATGTTTTCTACTTAGCCATTGTACATGATACTCAAACTTCCAGGTCCACAAGCAGAGTAATATAAAATTAAAAAGACAATGTGAAAATTTTTTAGTGTTCTTACAGGGTAGAATGGTGTGTAATTTTACTCTGTATAGTTTTGTTCATTTGTTTGTTTTTGGATTCTGGGATATAGGGAGGGTATATTTATCTTATAATAGTTTCATTATGATACAATTCACATCTCAAAAAATCACACTTAAACTTTTTACACTTTAGTAATTATCATTCACTACCCCAACCATATAGTTACATAGTAATTTCATCGCCACAAACACCTCTTTATCTACTATAAGCCTCCCCACAGTCCAAGTGGCAAAAAATAAAATAAAATCTCCTTCAGAACACTATTTACATTGTTAGAATTTACCAATTCTAGGCATTCATATCGATGTAAGTATATGATGTGGGGCATGTTATTTAATTAATTTTTATCATACAATATATTTTGATCATGTTCCTTCCCCTCCTGAGCTCCTCCCAGACCCATCCCCAACTGCATGTTCTCTCTTTGTCTCTATTGCTGTCTCTGTCTGTCTCTGTCTATCTTTCTCTTTCACACACACATGCACACACACACACACACACACACACACACACACACACACACACACACACATACACCTCACCTCAAACAACAAATAAAACCCACAAAAACTAAAATATAAACAAAAAAGATCAATACCACAAAAATGACAAAACAAAGCAAAATGAAACAAACGAACAAAAATGAAGGTCAATTTTTGTTGGCTAACTATTCCTGGGCATGAAATCAACTATAGAACGTGGTTGAAAATCTGCTTACAGCTATGCCATTTGAGTTAATATGTTCTTCACTCATGTACAGCATACACCAGCATAATATTCCAGTTCATAACCGAATATTTGATTATATATGAGGGTTCTACTTTCTCCATATCTTCATCAGCATCCTTTTGTTTATTATTTCACAATTTTAGTGCAAAAGAAAACAAGTATTTTATCATAATATTTGTCCTTTTCTAAAGACTGAACTGTTGGATATGGTTTTTTTACAAATATGTGAAAAACTCATATCCTGTTTGAGATGTAGCATCTATATAATTCCTTTGTCTATATTAAATTTTATTGTCAAATCACAAAACTATTTTTCTACATCTTATTTATGAGGGAATAATAGATACATTATTTATAAGTATTTTCTATCATATGTTGTGTTTTTATTGTATTGATGACAAAATTGAAGGTAATGAAACATTTGATTTTTTTATAAAGTTCAATTTTGTAATTTTCCTTCCATATAGCTGCCAGTGTGGTAATATATCTATCATGCAATACTTTTATTAAAAACCCTGAATACTTATTAATTTTTTACCTGAGTTTTAACTTGACCATTTTTTGAGTCTGATGACTTTCGAATTACTTTTTACATTATTTGAGGCAGGGGTACTATTTACTTCTGCATCTCATATTCAGAGCTCCTAATACCAGTCTGACAGAATGCCCTTTGGCCATTTGTAAACCAGTCAGTTGGCTGAAATATAAGAGTTTGTTTCAGAATTTCAGATTCACTGTGTTGAGCTAATATAACTGGTCTTACCCTAATATTTCATATATTTCATTTAGCACTTTAGCTTTGTATTAAATTTTGACATTGGAAACACTGACTCTTCCAACTGTTCTTTATCACAATCTAGAAATACTGTCGGTCATTTTTATAACTTGTTAATTTTATTTCATTTTATTTTAGTGCGTTTGTATGCCTCTCTCTCTCTCTCTCTCTCTCTCTCTCTCTCTCTCTCTCTTTCTTGCTCTTTCTCTCTGTATCTCTGTCTCTTTGTGTGTGTGTGTGTGTGTGTGTGTGTGTGTGTGTGTGTGTGTGTGTGTATGTGTGTGTGCTACACATGTGTAGAAATCAGAGAACAACTTGTGGAGTCAGTTCTCTCCTTCTACCATGTGTGTTCTAATTATCAAACTCAGCCAAGTTGCTAGGCTTGGCAGCAACTTCCTTTGTTCACTGGCCTATCTTACCAGCCCATCTTTTATTTCTGTATAGATCTTAAACTTCCTGTCAATTTCTATGAAAAAACTCAAGATTTTGCTAGCTATTGTGATAAATATTTTAATGCTTCCCAAAAATTCACATAGAAATTCATTAGGAACCTCCAGTATGCACAACTTGGAGGTGGTGGAGAAGGGCAAATGATTAGGTAATGATGACTGCTTCCTTGTGTGTAAGATTAATCATCCTCAGACACTATCAGGTCCATTCTGCCCCTCCCTCATCTCTGACTCTCTCTGCTATGAGGACACAGCATTTACTTACGTTCAGACATGAAAACATGCCAATTCCAATTCATTATTTGGACCTCATTTATTAATTTCCACTAACAAAGTTTTTTAGTTCCAGTGTAAACATCTAAAGCTCCCTTGCTGAATTTATTTCAAGTTTACTATTTTTGATAGCATTTCATTTTATTTTTTAATATTGTAAGGTAACCTAGTATATTGGCTCACATGATAGCATCTGGATAGCCAACATTCCCTGACTCATACTCTGATATTATTTTAAACAGAATCACTTGTGTCTGCCATTTAATTTTATAACAATGTTAACAGTAAAGCTTTAAATAATGGTAATAAGTGCCTTGCTTTGAGAATACCAGTTGTTTTCATCCCTCTATACTCAAATTTACATTTTGATAGTTGGTATCATAGAGAGCAAGACACAAAGGAAAAGAACTTGTTAGCAATTAGGTAGAGATTTATATTCACTGCTATATGTTCATTTATTATTTATTTAAATCAGAGAGTGGGATAAGAAGGTAGTGACAGTCTTAATGAATTATGTGATGAGAAGAGCCATTCCATTCAGCATTATAAACTCCGTTTACCTTCCAGGAACAACATTTGACCTTGTTTATTAGATTAGAAGAAAAGGCATTTAGAAATACCAATAGAGAGAGAAAAATTCTGAGTGATGACACGCCATGCTTTCAGCTCCCTACCCACTATCCCTTGTGTCAATCAGTCTAAGGACAGGGTGTTTTCCTGTCGACAATTGCAGGCTGTCTATCCCCACTTTCATTCTGTTCCCCAGATGTGCTCAATGTCATGTCAGAATTCTGCATGTTGTAATCCATCCAAAAATGAGAGATTTAGGTCAAGAGGTAGTTCCGTGAGTGACACGAGCTGCACAATCCTACTTTGTGTTCCTTTTTTCCCCCATACATTTTTATAAGCTTTTGTGGTTGCTGCAAATGACAGGGAAGGTCAGAGCAGAATTCAGGGGAGTACACAAACTAGAGCTCTGCTAGAGAAGACCTTCTAATCTCAACATTGTAAGGACTGAAGCAGGAGTTACAAGTCAGAGTTGCTTCTCTGAATCCAGCAGCAACTTGAACATATTTACAAATGTTGGGGGGGAAAGGAGATGTCTATATTTTTCAAACAATTCTATTTAAGTCAACCAAATAGACAAAGAAATGTATGTGTATACATATATGTGCATGTGCGTGCATGTATGTGCATGCATACATGTTGTACATGTGTCATACGTACATCAATCCTGATCAAGTGGCTTTTGTCATATATATTTTTCTTTAAGCTATTCATAAATCTTTTAATAAATATTTTTCTTGGGTCTGAGGAGTTGGACCACTTTGCAATGTGCTTGCAATGAACATGTGAGTAGCTGTGCTCAGTTCCCCACCACCAGCACTGGGGAGGCAGTGACAGGAGGACTCTTGGACTATCTTGCTATTGTTTAGACAAATTGATGAACTTAGGGTTCAATGAGGGACTCTATCACAAAAAATACACCAGAGGACTGAGGAGTAGGCTGGGCTTGTTCCTCTTCTATTACTTGTTTTAAATCAGTATAGACCAGATTCTCACTTCAAATTACAAATTTGAAAGTGAATAGGTTGAAAGTGAATAAATTACCTGCCGAACAAGCCTTACGACCTGAATTTGGACCCTTCTGATTCACATAAAGCTAGACACAGTATCGCACGCATTTGTTAGCACACTCCTATGGAGAAGTGATATGGAGACAAGATAACCCTGGGAGCTCGTAGGCGAACTAGCCTAGCATACATAGTGATAAGAAAGAGAGATCATGTCCCAAACAAGAAAAAAAGCAAGAAACAACAGCTCTGACCTCCACATATGTACTGTAGCTTGTGTATACCTGCATGTGTGCATGCACACACACACAAACACACACATGTGCACACTAATAATAAATGAATGAATAATAAATAAATAACTAGGTGGAGAGCTATTGAGGCAAACATCTGAGAGTAACCTCTGGTCTCTAACATTCAGGTCCATTCACATGTGCATACACACTTGTAATACACATAGGCCTAAATACATGTACACGTACACTCACACCAAAAACATAAAAATAATAAGCCTCTTAAGAGGTCTATGACTTTTAATGGGGAATAGTAGCTTCTTGTTGAATTTCTGTGGGTTGAAAATTGTATGAGAACATCAAATAGACATGATACTGTACATGTGTCGCAGTGTCCTGAATCCACATTGATATCATGCCTCACTTTCCATTTATAGTTCCATGGTTAATGAGGGCTGAGTGCTTTTAATGTTCCCTGGTAGGTTTTACTCTGCTCTTCTCTAACCACCATTTACAGAACTAGTAAAATGTACACATGAGTAACCGAGCCCATAATTACCAAAGTGCACACACAGCTGGTCCTTTAGCAGGAGGCTAAAAGCTTCCTGTCCTTCACTGCAGTTCTCCTTCCAACCTTAAATTTATCCTCTAATACACAAGTAAGCTTATGAAATACTTTTTTAAAAACCAAATAAATGAACCAATTCTGAGCTAATGATTTTCTAATAAGATAGAGAGTAAGAATATAGAAGAGGTCTTTTCCACACTCTAATTAATCTTTATTCATTCATCCAATATGCATTTAATGTTATCATGCTCAATTAAAACCTTTCCAGAATTAATCTTATGAGGTACCATTCTAAGTTCACACTTAATGGCACATTAAACCCTCTAAGTACCTTGTTTACCTCCATGATAGTCTTTACCACATGTGTGTAATAACGTGTATTGTGATGATCTATTGCCCAGAGGTGATCATGCCTTTCTGGAGGTCTAATGTTTGCTCTACATTTAATACGTGTTTTGTAGATGATGATTAAGAAGCTCATCACTTGCAAATAAGAGTTCCTTCTCATTTCACTTCTAAGACTATTGCTCTTCTATTACTTATTTTAAGTCAGTGTAGACCAGATTCTCATTTCAAATTAAAATTTGATAGCAGCTAGGATTATCATCTGGCCTTTAAGAAGGACTGGGTTGGATCTCCATTTATCTCTTAGCTTTGGGGAATGTTCCGTATAGAAAATGTTCAGTTTGAATTCAGAAAATTCTTTCAACTTTTAATTCAGAAACTTGTTCAAATTCTATTAAAGAAATGTTCCTTCATTTCATATGGGATTAAATCAATCTATGGTGAAACAGATCATCTATTTATTTAATGGGCTGAGGAAACTTTTCACTGAAATCCTTTTTCTGTGAATTCAGTGTTGGTCATATCTTCTTGTTTGCTTGTTTTGTTTTTCATACTTTGACTTAGTCTTATAAGTGAAACTTGTTACACCCAAACTATTATGAGCTATTTGCAATGGATACTAGCATAAATTTACTTTACTGTTTTTTTCTAATATGTGAGATCAACAGCCCTAAAGAGTGAGATTTTCATTAGGATGTACATAAAGAATATAACTGTTCCCTCAGGAACTGGTGGTGCTTAGTTCCTGGGAGGGCAGACAAAGATGTTTCTCATTAGCTCTCTGCACAAAGCCAGAGGGCAGCCGAGGCAAATGGACCTTGGATGGAAAATAAAATGGAATCCCATTTCTCTCAGAAAATTCATTAGATATTAAGGGAAGACAAAAGGGGCAATGACAAATTTCTTCAACTTTCAGATAGCAGATGTGACCTGTGAAGTCTTCTTTTTAATAACCATGACAGAGAAGAGAAGAATATGTGGGCAGTTTCACCTTTCCAGCTCAAATGCTATTCTGCTTTTAAATTTAACAAGAAGTTCTACAATGCAATATTTTGGCAAGCTGTCTTGACACAGACTTGAGGTGCTATCACATTGGGGATTAGTGCAATCATTTTCATTCCTTCAGGTTTGGTTCATACAATGTAGATGAAAATGTCAAAATGTACAAAAAACCTCCACACAAATTATCTCTATGAGAGTGCCTGAGACTTTAACTTCACTGTCCAGACCATCAGGGCTCCCAGTTACATGAACAATACTGGGATATCATTCAGCTTCAGTCACCAAGCCAAATATACTCAGCAGCATTCTGATGCTTGAGCTATTATTACATTTTAAATTGACAATAAAAAATCCTGCAGGACAGTTTATGGTGTATAATCAAATCAATGTCACTAGAAGGATAAATAAACATTTACAATTCAGGTTCTAAAGACATCATGAACTTTCTTTTATATTACGAATAAAGGCTCTTAAGAATATACAGTTAATGAGGAAGATGAAAACAAAGCAAAACAGTACCACCAACTACTAGCAGAACATACTAAACACTGTACAATGTTCACTGTGGTTGTTGCCTTGGGTCTCATAACTGCTTTGGAAAGTCTCTGTATCTGGTGTCACTTTCTTACTTGCAAACAGCCAAGGCAAATGCTATTCACGTAACTATGAACTGTGCTAAGATTGGCATCCATCTCCCTACACATCATTGCTCTTCATACTGTATCATGAGACATCAGGATTCATTGACCCTTCTGATTGGTGACCTTGGGCTGTGCAGATATCCTAGACCATTCCCAGAATAACAGATCTTATGCATCAATAAAACACAAGAAAAGAAAAGAAATAAAACAATGGAAGGCTGGTGTAGAGATGTTGTTTTATTCTTCTGATAAGAAAGAACTTCCTACCACTATAAAAGAAAATTTAGTTGTCAATAAATGGGAAGACTTCCTTTAAGGTAAGCAAATCTAGCCTTGTGGGGTAGTTACTATTTCAGCATTACTTTTCTTATGTCCAAGAGTTAAAAAGAAAAGTCTTTTGTGGGAAATTGTAGAAGCAATGCTTTGTGAGATTATAGCAGTTTATTAGTAGGGCCTTACAGTAGCTTAGAGGATCAGTTCTCATTGCACATCTACTGACCACTTAATATCAGTGACATACTGATGCAGATATAATGTCAGCACAGTAAGGGAGTACTCCCCTGCCTACAAGTACCTTAAGGTCTAAAAGAGAAGCTGAGTGTGGTGGTGTATGCCTATAACGCCAACACATAGGATAAGGATGCTCTGAGTTCAGAAGTTAGAAGTCATCCTTCCTTGAATAAGACCTTGTCTAAGCTATATTACACCATGTTTCAAAAGTTATAAATAAAAGAGAAAATAAAAATAACAAATAAAAGACAAGAATAAGAAAAACACTACATGAGAGGAATAAGTCAAACTGATTAACATTTACTGACTGGGTGCAGAAAAGGTATCATGGAGAAATTAGAAAATGAAATAGGATCTTCCCTACTTGTTGAATCCTCTGGGGCATGGTAAGCTGCCCTAAATAGCTGTTATACTCTCTGGACTTACATTCTCCCTTCACCGCTCCACCCATCTTCATCAGACCTGTGGAGCCTGAATCATATAGGTTAGCTCCCTCCTCCCACCCATCTTGACTGCTCACTGAGTACTCTGGGGCAGTACAACTGCCCTGAGAAGCCAGTTATCTCCTGTGGACTCCCATTCTCCCTTCACTTCAGAGCCCACCTTCACCAAACCTTCAGATCCTGAACCATACAAACCTGCAGATTCTGAACCATACAGACATGCTGATCTGAAACCATACAGCCCAATCAGACACCTGCCACAAGAGAACTATTGAGGTTATCCCTCCCCCAACACATACTACAACAGGAACATCCAAGGGTTCCAAGGGTCAAAGCCATCCAGACATCTAAAGGACTGAGACAGAACACAACTAACAAAAGCCAGAGTAATATGACACCTTCAGAGTACAGTTACCCTACTACAGCAAGCTCTGGATATTCTAACAAAACCGAAGTACAAGAAATGACCACAAATCCAATCTTACAAAGACGATAGAGGCCTTTAAAGAGGAAATGAATAAATCCCGTTAAAAATACAGCAAAATGCAAGCAGAGAGAGGTCTTTAAAGAGGAAACAAATAAATCCCTTCAAGACATACAGGAAAATACAACATTCAAGAAAACAATGGAAATAAGACATTACATACCAGCAAAAACTAGGGAAGCAACACACACACACACACACACACACACACACACGCATGCACACGCACACGCACACGCACACACACACACACACACACACAAATACCATCAACATCAAAATAATAGAAAAAAATAATCACTGATCATTAATATCTCTCAACATCAATGGGTTCAACTCCCCAATAAAAAGACACAGGCTAACAGAATCAATGTGAAAACAGGATCCATCATTCTGTTGCATACAAGAAACATGCCTCAACAATAAAGATAACCATTATCTTAGAGTAAAGGCCTAGAGAAAAGTTTTCCAACCAAATCGACCCAAGAAGCAAGCTGCAGTAGCCATTCTAATATCTAATAAAATAGACTTTTAGCCAAAATTATTCAAAAGAAACAGGGAAGAACACTTCATAATCATCAAAGGAAGATTCTATCAAAATGATATCTCAATTCTGATCATCTATGCCCAAACACAAGGGCACCCACATTTGTAAAAGAGACATTGCTAAAGATTAAATTGCACATTGATCCCCACATATTAATAGTCAGAAACTATAACGCCCTACACTCACCAATTCACAGGTCATCCAGACAAAAACTAAACAGAGAAATAACTAATAGGCAATATGAATCAAATGGAGTTAACAAACATCTATAGAATATTTCACACATACACAAAAGAACATACCTTCTTCTCAGCACCTCATGGATCCTTCTCCAAAATTGACCATATACTCAGTCACAAAGCTAGCCTCAATAGATACAAGGAAATTGAAATAAAGCCTTGTATATCATCAGACCACCATAGGCTTCAACAACAACAGAAACACCAGAAAGCCTACACACTCATGGAAATTGTACGACTTTCTATTCAATGATTTCTAGGTCAAGGAAAAAAAAAAGAAAGAAATTAAAGACTTTCTAGAATTCAATGAAAATGAAGGCACAACATATCCAAATTTATGGGACACAATGAAAGCCTTGCTAAGTAAAAAGTTCATAGCACTAAAAACTTCCATAAAGAAATTAGAAAGTTCTCATACCAACAATTTAAAAGTGTACCTGAAAGCTCTAGGAAAAAAAGAAGCAAGTACACCAAGGAGGAGTAGAAGGCAGGAAAAAATCAAAATCAGGACTGAAATAAATTAATTAGAAACAAAGAAAACAAGACAAAGAATCAACAAAACCAAAAGCTGGTTCTTTGAGAAAATCAACAAGAGAGACAAACTGTTAGCCAAACTAACCAAAAACCAAAGAGACAGTATCCAAATAAACAAAATCAGAAATGAAAAGGGAGATATAACAACAGAAAAGGGAAATTCAAAGAAGCATTATGTCTTACATCAAAAGCCAATACTCAACAAAATCTTAATGAAATGGACAATTTTCTAGACAGATACCACTTACCAAAGATAAATCAAGATCAGGTAAACTATTTAAACATCACTAAAACCCCTAAAGAAATAGAAGCAGTCATCCAAAGTCTCCCAACCCCTCCCCCCCAAAAAAAGCCCAGGGCCAGACAATTTTAGTACAGAATTTTACCAGACTTTCAAAGAGCTAATATCAATCCTCCTCAAACTATTCCACAAAATAGAAACAGAGGAAGCACTGCCAAACTCATTCCATTAATGCCACAGTCACCCTGATCCCTAAACCACACAAAGACTCAACAAAGAAAGAGAATTTCAGACTAATTTCTCTTATGAACATTGATGCAGAATACTCAATAAAATACTCATAAATAGAATCCAGGAACACATCAAAAACATCGTCCAGCATGCTCAAGTATGCTTCATCCCAGGGATGCAGGGATCATTCAATATTCAAAAATCCACCAACATAAACCACCCTATAAACAAAATGAAAGAAAAAAATTTCATGATCATCTCATTAGATACTAAAAAAGCCTTTGACAACATCCAATAGCCCTTCATATTAAAAGTATTAGAGAGATCAGGGATACAGGGCATGTATCTAAACAAAATCAAAGCAATATACAGCAAGCCAGTAGCCAACATCAAACTAAATGGAGAGAAACTTAGAACAATTCCACTAAAATCAAGAACAGGACAAGGCTGTCTTATTTATCTATTCAATATAGTACTTTAAATTCTATTCAGAGAAATAAAACAACTAAAGGAGATCAAGGGTATACAAACTAGAAATGAAGAAGTAGAAGTATTGCTATTTGCAGATGATATGATAAGCAACCCCATACATACATAAGCAACCCCAAAAATTATACCAGAGATCCTCTAGAGTTGATAAACACCTTCAGCAAAATGGCTGAATACAAAATTAACTCAAAGAAATCAGTAGCCTTATTTATACAAATGATAAACTGGCCAAGAAAGAACTTAGGGAAATAACACTCTTTATCATCACCACAAATAATATAAAATATCTTTGTGTAACTTGAACCAAGTATATTAGTTGGGAATTTTCATTCCTGTTAAGGGACACCATGATCAAGGCAACTCTTATAAAGGGCAACATTTAACTGGGGCTGGCTTATAGGCTCTGAGTTTCAGTCATTATCATTATGGTTGGAAGCATGGCAGAGTCCAGGCAGGCATGATGCTGGAGAAGCTGAGAGTTCTACATCTTGTTCTAAAAACAAATGGAGAAACTCTCAGGCAGCTAGGAGCAGGGTCTCAAACCCCACCCCTGCAGTGGCACACTTCCTCCAAAAAGACCACACCTATCCAACAAGGACATACCTCCTAATAGTACCACTCCCTGGTTCAAGCTATTCAAATCATCACATTCTACTCCCTGACCCCCATAGGCTTGTTCAAATACATGAGTCTATGGGGGTCATACCTAGCTGTAGCATAATGTAAACTACAATGTGTCTAACTTCAAAAATCCTCATAGTCTATCACAGTCTCATCAATGTTTATATGTCCAATGTTCAAAGTCTCTTCTAAGATTTATACAATCACTTAACTGTAATCCCCTATAAAATCTACATCAAAAAGCAGATAACATGCACCCAAGATGACAGGATATACATTACCATTCCAAAATGTCATAACGAGGAAATATTGGATCAAAGCAAGTCCAACAACCAGCTGGGCAAACTCCAAACTCTGCATCTTCATGTTTGATGTCCATCTCCTTTCAGCTTTGTTGACTGTAACACAATTCATTCTCTTGGGCTGGTTCCACTCCCTGTTAGCAACTTTCTTCGGCAGGCATCCCACATCTCAGACATCTCTAACATCCAAGGCAATTTCAACTTCACATCTTCTTGTTCCAATGTCTGGGATCCCCATATGATCTTCTGGGCTCCCCCAAAGGGCTTGAGTCACATCTCCAGATCTACTCACTGTAGCACTCCAGAGTCTGGTTGACTCCATTCCAATGAACTGTTGATTACAGTGGTCATTCCATGGTGCTGGCATCTCTAACATGCTAGGGTTTTTCATTGCAAGTAGGCTTCACCAATATCCTCTCATAGGCTCTCTTTATGGTGCCAAGACTCAGCTTCTATGCATGAAACTTTTAGTCCTGGGTCATCAACTACAATTGAGCCTGTACTTTTACCAATGACCTTCCCTGATCTCTCACAGTATCAAGCCTCACCTACTCTCCATGATGCCTTCATGCCCTTCAAAACCAGTTCCAACTGGGGGATTCTTACACATTACCAAATCTGGCTGTAGCATGAAGTACAACCTTGGCTATCTCCAGGACACAGTTTGTGCTATCAGAAAACACTTCCCAGAAGATTTCACCTCAGTGATGCTGGTCTCTTCTTAATTGCTTCTAATTTCTTAGCTTCAAATAACCAGCATCATCAATTGTCCCAGTAATCTCATTTGACACTTGATTCTAAAGCCAGAGCCACATGGCTGAAGCTGCTGACTAGAGCTAAAACATGGCCCCCTTGTTTTATTACACATCACCAGCTTTCTATTTTCCAACTCCTTTACTGCCTAAGCTTGGCAGTCCTGGAACTTGCTCTGTAGATTGAACTTGAAATCAGAGATCTGCAAGGCTGTGCCTGTACTTAAGTTTTTAATGGCCACTATTCCTCAAGATCTGGATCAAAAGTCTGTGTCTTCCATTTCTGGATTGTAGTTCATTTCAGATTAAAAGTCTAAATGAAAGCAATAACCAGATAATAATAACACCTAGATGTAACTATTCCTTGTTCGATGGCAAAGGCATAGACAATAAGCTGAGCTGGGTGGGACCTTGCACCACAGTCACCACTCCTTTAATGTTTACTTCTTCAAACACAGCATTTGCCCCAAGCATTTGCACTTCTGTTGCCCTTTTATTACTTGAACCACACATTTTGTATTCTTTTCTTTTTAAGCTTGTTATGCTTCATCAAAATGCTCTTCATGAGACTAAACCAGAGCACAAAGTCTAAACTGAACTGTTTTGAGACATCCTTTGTCAATTCAATTAATTTGACTCTCTTCACCTTAGCCTCAGGCAGACTCTTCAGACAAGGGCAAAACCCAACAAAGTTCTTCACCAAAACATTATAAGAGCAATCTTCAGAGTTCAAGTCACCCTCAGCACCCATGTCCTCCATATTCTTATTAGGATGGTCTATTAAGTCCCACTTCAAATATTCAATTTCTTTCCAAAATGAAAGTACCAAAATCCATAAAAAAAAAAAAAAAAAAAAAAAAAAAGCTTGTTCATGTCTATCACATCAATGCCCCATTCATGGTACCAACTTTTACCTTAGTTTGTGTTTTATTGCTATGAAGAGACACCATGACCGAGGCAACTCTTATAAGATAACATTTAATTAAGGCTGTCTTACAGTTTCAGAGGTTTAATCCATTGTTATCATAGCAGGAAGCATGGCAGCATGCAAGCAGACATAGTGGTGATGGAGCTAAGAGTCCTGCATCTTGATTCAAAGGCAACCAGTAACAAGACTATCTTCTAGGCAGCGAGGTGGAGGGTCTCAATGCCCACCCTCAAAGTGATACACTTCCTCCAACAAGGCCATACCTCTTAATGGTGCCACTCCCTAGGCCAAGCATATTCAAACCACCACACACTCACTCCACCAAGTGATGAATCTGCTCTAAAACTATGTAAAGAAAGACAATGCTGCCATTCCATGGTGTTGAAAAGGACAGGGCAAGCAGGAGCTAGATATGGCTGAGCTGCAAACATGAACTTTTCTCACAAAATTAACCAGATTGAAAGCAACAGGTAAATTTCAGTCATTTTGTGTTATGAGTTCATCTGAACACACATGAGGTAAAATTTAGATAGTCCCTATGCCTTCTAACCTCAACACCAATGGCGTAAATCACAACATGCAGGCTTCCATGCCCCCTCATGCTCCAGATAACAATAAGCTTATCTTACTCATCTCATTCTTTATCACCTACTTTAACCTTTAGTTCATTTTTTTTTCAAAATTGAACTGAATTTCATAGTTTGCCTTCATTACCTTTAAATCTACTCTCAATAAATGTAACTATCAAGAAATGAGATATGAATGTTCTTTTAAAAGTCACAAGTATATGACTGTAAATGAATTTATTCTTTGGAAAGAATATAAGGAAAATGACATTTGAAAATATATGGTCTCTTCAAGTGGGCTGCCTATGAATGTTTAAACTCTCAGTAGACTCAATTTAACAATAACTATGGGGAGTTATTGAAATTTAGGCGTAAAAGGCACTGGAGTGCACCAACAACAAATTAAACATTAGACATTAAAACAAATGTTTTGCTTAAGGGTTGGAGACAAACAGGCAAAGTTGAAACTTTCATAATCAGACATAGTAAGTGAAGTCCAATCAATATGGATGCATAAACCTCTACCCACAAAGAAACGAAAGAAGGATGGAGGACGTTCCACTGGGAGCAGACTCAACAACTGTCCATAGTTTATATTGTCTATTAATCTTTTATCCTGTTTCCTTCCTTGACTGCTAGATCAGCATCCCTTACCTCACCACCCTTACCCTCAGAAACCTTTGCTGGACCCTGTATGTCTTTCATTGAATTGAAACTCTAGTAACAAACAACAGTCAGTAGCTACTTTCTGTCCACAATCACCTTTAGACAATTGCATAGCAGGAGTCTATTTGTAGGATCAAGACTATTAAAATTTTCTCACAGCCCAAATCTTTCTATTTTTACTTCAGTACAACTTATCCATTGCATATTCTGTATGGTAACATATACAAATCCATTACTTTATCATTATATTCTTAATAATAACTTCCTTCCATGAATCAGATACATACTTTGGAATTATTTTTATTCTTCTCTCATAAACATTGAATATAATGTCTGACAGAGCCAGTTGCATTACTGGAAGCATACCAGTTATCTAACCAGGCCTCTGGACCTCCATTTCCTGTAGGCACCATTCCCACCTCTAGGCACTATCCCCTTTCAGAGTTGTCTCAAAGAATCAGTTCTACTGACCATGTAAGGATATAATAAAGGTCATATACGTACGCCAAAATTTGCCACTGACTTTCTATCTTCCTCAAACTGAAGCAAAGGCTCTGAAATCTTCTAAGCCCACACTGTCACACCTCAAGAACATCCTCCAATTTTTTTGAGACAATGTCTCACCCTGTAGCTAGCCTGGCCTGGAATTAGGAATTGTTCTGTTTCAGTCTTCCTTAGTGTAGACTTAGAAGTCTGCACCATCATGCCCAGCACACATCTCATACTTCTCAGTGCACTGCCCGTAATCCATTCCAATACAGGGACTTCTTCTGGCTCCTTCTTTGAATGTCTGGTAAAACATACAAGTCCATTACTCTGTCATTACATTCTCATTAATAACTTCCTCCATACCTTAGACATACACTTTGGAAATCCCTTGTGCTCTAATATCCCATGGCTTATTCTCTTCTCTTCTTCAAGTCCTATACTCATTTGAGGTGAGGCTAGTGCCTTCCTGGAATTAAATAAATTCTCAGCCTCTCTCTGACATTAGTACACTTCCCATCCACAGCTCTGTTCCACTTTTTCACTGTATAACCTACCAATTACTTAGATATTTTGCTTATTTATCTTAGTTACTTATATATGCCATACATTCTCATTATGTTGTTTTGTTCATTGCTATATCCCTGGCCCAGAGAGAAAAATGAAACTATAATAGATAAATACTACATGTTAACATTTGTCAAATACTGTACATCATAACACAGCAATTATTATTAACTTCCAGAACTTCTCTAAATGAGAAAAGCTATTATTATTTTAATAATATGTTTTTTATTTTCAAAATGTCAAAAAATATTTTAACAAGTATGAAACAGGCCCAAAAGTTCTAAATACAACTGATAATTAGTACTGAATTAGTGCCCTCTCTTGTAGAGGAATTCTAATCCAGCAACTTGGCTGCTCTGATAAGGGATCACATCCAAAGACCTAGGTCTGTGTGATCTGGCAATGCGCACAGACCATACACCTTTAATCCCTCTGGCTGGAATACAGATATATCCTTAGTATACATCTTTAAGTTAAAATTAGTTTGTAGAAGGAAGCAGCCATGTTTGAAAGTGACACCTAATTGAGGAGCAGACAAAGTAACAAATGAGAGAAAGATTTGACAGAATGAGTCGTAAATAGGCGATACTCAACCCTCAAGAGAAAAGCTAATTAAGAGCAGTCAGTATAGGGAGAGAGAGTTCAGTTTGTCAGTGAGTTTGGGGTCAGTTGGAAGTCAGTGCAGTCAGGGCAGTGCAGTGGAGTTGAGTTTGTTAGTGAGTTCATACAGTTCACTGCAGGTCAGCAGAGGCAGTTGAAGCCAGAGACTAAGAAGGAGCCAGAAGATTTTAACAATCTACCAGTTAGTTTGAAGCCAAGAAGAGCAATTCAGTGAGAAGCTGAGAGAAGTCAAATTGGATCAGTCTTGGAGAGGGGTCTTGAGCCAGAACAGCTGAGTTGAACCAGCCAGCCAGAATTCAGAAAGAACTAGAAAAGGTGAGCTTATTCAGCAGTAAATCACCAAGATGGCAATTACATCTGATAAATAAACAATACTTTTAGACATGCTTTTGATAAATATTTTATAAGAACTGAATTACCTCCAGAACAAACTCTTTTGGAAGAACGTTCTTTCATATCTGTAAAATGGGATGACATCAATTATGTACATATGCATCAATATATGCCTTAAGAAAATTTTTGTGGAAAATTAAAGATTATAGTCATTTTTAAATTATTGCAAATAATAAAGCTCCAGCCAAAGAAATAGTTAGGTACACGACACATAGTTGCACAGTTTCCCGTGGCTTTCCATCTCCTTGTTTCTTGTAAGCCCCCATTCAATTTACACTCCTTCCTTCCATAACTCAGAAGACCATAAGAATTAGTTTGCTGCTTTTAATTTCAGAATGACAAAAGTATTTTTGGCAAATTTTATTCTCCTTCGCTATTTGAGCCTTCCTAGCCTTAAACAGGCATATGTGGTTGAACAGAGTTTTAAAACCATTCAGTATGTCTTTGAAAGATGACAATCTGTCAAAAACAATATGTTTTATTTCTCCAATATTTACCAAATTTAATTAATTTGAGTAATTGAACTGTTGGTTTAGTCAGAGAAATTAAAAAAAAAACTTCATGAGATTTTTAATGTTTTATTTTTATGACAGTAAGTTAATTACTAATAATTTTAGTGCTTGTTTTTCATCAAAAAGTTACCCTACCAATTAAGATAGGTAAGATGATGCAGGTGATTGTCACTGACTTGATGAGTTCAATTGCTAGGACTCACGTGGTGGAAGAGAATTAGTCAACTCCCATAAGCTGTCCTCTGATCTCCATATGTGTGCCATGGTTCACAAGTGAAAATGCACATGCTCACATAAAAATAAATAAAGGTAATAAAAATAAACCTTTAAAGCTTTGCTTAATTTAAATGATACATGCAAAAAATCAGATTTGTTTTGCAAAGAGGTTAAAAGACTTGCACTGTGCAGGACTTAGACATTAAATTAAAGCTGGAGTGCTAGGAGGGCAAACACGTACATACATTTAGACTCGGTCATAACTACATTTCTGTCATTTTTACTTGATATTGTTAATTTTTAGAATAAAGTCTTTCTCATTGACAAAAAGCAATAAATGCTAAAAGATATTCACAAAGCCAGTAGTAAAGAATTTAGTAACTATGTACTTATTAGCATATACCAAACAATACATTTTCTTAAATTAAATACCATATGTAATCCATTTCTAGCATTATTTAATCTCTTATTGCTGAGTCTATTGGAACATTTGAGAATTTGGTAAATTAGGCATTACATGGAAATAATTGAAAAATTATTTTTTATATACTACCTTCTATATTCTTAAATAAAAATGGATTTAATCCTTAAGTTTGGGTTGAGGAAAGAAGGTTGACTGCAATTTTAACCTACCCTGGTGGCAGGGATATACACCTAAGCAGGATCTACATTTTTACTAAAACTCATGTCTGACGGTAAGAATTCAGAGACGAAAATATCTAAAGATACTCACAAGAATCCAAAAAAAGTTAATTAAGTAATACTTTATCTAAAAAGTAAATAGCTTTATAAGACATGTTTAAAGGTTTGAATAGTGCAAAAAGAGAGTAGTATTTGTCTTTCTTTAATTTCCAATTTTATTCATTTAGCAAACTTTGAAATGTACATGTTTGCCAGGTTCAAATGCAAATTTTCCATCACTATTGTCAGCTTAGACAGAAAGGATTTTATAAATTCAAAGTGAAATTATTTCACTGCTCCTGGGAATTTAAGCTTTATGCTTTCCATCTCAAACATCTGAAAAACAGATAATATCCCCCTAAAAAGATAAAAATGAGGTTATTTTGACCTAAGTAATGAATGAAACCTTAACCTAAATTAAGAATTGTTCTAACATAATTTATTCTCCTTTCATATTACACTACTTTAATCTGTTTATATCATTATAAAGCTTATAAATGTAATTCATTTGTGTCAAAGGATGAAATTTTTGAAATAAAAAGCAAAGGTAAATGAAATGTAATAATAGCCCTGAAAAATTGAGACTGGAACACTCACCAAAATGCTTTTGTGCTCATCAAGATGACAGAAAGTTTAACTATGTTAAACTAATATAAAGGAAATGTATATGTTTTCTGACATTTTAAAGTTTATAAATATAGTTCAATTTCAAAACTCTCAGCATGTATGACATGGTTAACCATTGTTTCCTGTTTGACTGGACTAAACTTGTCAAAGAGACAACCATGTGGAGATTGTACTTAAGGCTTTCTAGACAGGTTAAACTGAGACAGGAGGCTCACTCTGACTGTGGAAGGAGGTGCTAGAATAAAAGTAGAAAATGAGCTGAACACCACAGCACCTGCTCTATGTTTCTGCTCCACACTTTCCCTCCAAGGTGGACTGGATTCCCTCTAGTGGAAGCCCCGAAGATCACTCCTTTTTTGTTTTGTTTTGTTTTGTTTTCTTTCATTTTGTTTTAGGTATTTGGTCTCATCACAGTAAGTACTAAACACAAACTCAAATTCATGTCTTTTCCAGAGAATGCCATATCAAACTTAGTATCTGGCAAAGTTAAACTATCTAAAAAATATTTAACTACATAAATTATGGAATATAAAATCAGGAGCCTGCAGGATGCCTTAATATATAAAGGCATTCATCATATCAGCCTGATACCCTGAGTTCAATCAGAGAACCAGTTTTCACAAGTTGTCTTCTGATGTACATATGCACACAGAGAGAGACTTTTTGAACATAATCTATTAACAAATTTAGAAGTTTTGTTGTTGTTGTTGTTGTCAATTTCAAGTAAAATTTAGAGATACTAATACCATGAAGTAATTTCTATGACTTTATCCTGTCTGGCCTCTTCCCTAGGATGTTGTAATATTCTTTGCTATATGCTGTATGTAAAGAGGATTCAATAAGTAACTTTTAACTTTTTCTTCATTTTTACTACAAGACAAACTTCAAAGAGGATGAATGATTTTAATTAATTATGGAAACTAATACTTTTATTCTTAAGACAGCCTTATTGCAAAGCTTCTGTAAGGCAAAGGACACTGTCAATAGGACAAAACGGCAACCAACAGATTGGGAAAAGATCTTAACCAATCCTATGTCCGATAGAGGGCTAATATCCAATATATACAAAGAACTCAAGAAGTTAGACTCCAAAAAA
>CM052705.1:66205676-66281339 GCA_028551405.1 Uromys caudimaculatus | reverse complement strand
AAGGTCCCAGATGGAGGAGTTGGAGAAGGAACTGAAGGAGCTGAGGGAGTTTGCAGTCCCATGGAGGGAGCAACAGTGTCAACTGGCCTGACCCCCCTGGTCCTCATGGAGGCTGGACCACCAACCAAAGAATACACATGGAGGGACCCATGATTCGACCACATATGTGGCAGAGGAGGGCCTTGTTGGCCATCAGGGGGAGGAGAGGCCCTAGTAAAGGGGAATGTCAAGGTGGGAATATGGGAGTGGGTGGGCGGGTGGGTGGGAGGGGTGGAATACCCTCATAGAGGTGGGGGAGGAGGAGAGGATAGGTGGTTTCCAAAGAGGATACCTAGAAAGGGGGAAACATTGGAAATGTAAATAAAGTATCAAAAAATTAAAATTAAAATAAAAAAAAATAACAGATTTTCAAAACCTGCTGAAAACAAGTAACATTAAATGTGTGATTTAATTAGGTCAGAAACAATTTCATTAACTTCAGACTCTTGAGTGACTACAGTTATGCTAGATTATGCATGGTTATATTATATTAATTATTATATTATACTATACTATATTATACAGAGTACACATGTGTACTTGAAACCAATTCCAGTGATACTAATGCCACCTTCAATTTGAGTTGCTACCTGGGAATGATAGTTAAGGTTAATCATAACCATAATAAAATTGAGGCTCCCATGGAAGATGGTCTTTTTGGTGTGCATGGGAATTATTTTAATTAAATAAATGGAAGTGGAAAGGCCTGTCCACTGTGAATGGAACCTGTCCATGGTTAGGAACCTAGACTATATAAGGATTCTGGACTATATAAGGGAACTGAGTAGTAGCCAACATCTTTATCTGTTTCCTAACAGAGAATATGACCAGAAGCTCCAAGTTCTGGCTGCCTTGTCTTCTTGTTACGATGCCTTGAACTGTGAGCCAAAATAAAACTCTTTTCTTAATTGATATTTTTCAGAATATTTTATCACAGCAAAGTAACTGAGACACTGGGATACCGTCTTTCAATTCAATGAGAAGATTTGTAAAGGACTACAATGTAACATTAGTTATTCAGGAAATTATTCAGGTAGTAAAAACATGGAGAGTTCTGTGCAGCATCCTAGTATCAGAGGCTGTGTATAATGAGCTCACCTTTAATACGTTCTGAACTCAGTAACAATTTTGTGAAACAGGACACGAAGTAATGAAATATGATTTATAAGACTATGCTTTAGACACCCAAATAGCTCAGGGAAAGAACTACCCTCCCAGGAGTGTGGACAAGCCTGTGATTGGGGGTAAGGCCAGCACCTCTGCTCAGAGGGACCTGCCTGGAACCCCCAGGACACAGGGATGTACAAGCAGCCTGGGACAGGAGCCTTCTGGTTTTCTTCTGTGGCCAGGGACCACAGTCTGTGCCACAGAGTTCCATAGCCAAATAACACCAGGAGAAAACTAGCATCCCAGGAGTGTGAACAAGCCCGTGAGTGGATGTAAGACAGCACCACTGCTCAGCAGGACCCGCCCGGAATCTTTAGGACACAGGGACCAAGGAAAAGCCTGGGACAGGAGCCTTCCAGTTTACACCTTATGAATATCTATGCAAAAAATACTCAATAAAATTCTCGCAAACCAAATCTAAGAGCACATCAAAATGAACATTCATTATGATCAAATAGGCTTCATCCCAGGGATGCAGGGATGGTTCAATACCCAGAAATCCATCAATGTAATCCACTTCATAAAAAAGCTCAAAGAAAAAAACCACATGATCATTTCATTAGATGCTGTAAAAGCATTTGACAAAATTCAACATCCCTTCATGATAAAAGTCTTGGAAAGATAAGGAATTCAAGGCCCATACCTAAACACAGTAAAAGCAATATAGAGCAAGCTAGTAGCCAACATCAAACTAAATGGGGAGAAAACTGAAGCATTCCAACTAAAATCAGGGACTAGACAAGGCTGTTCACTCTCTCCCTATCTATTCAGTATAGTACTTGAAGTTCTAGCTAGAGCAATTAGAAAACAAAAGGGGGTCAAAGGGATACAAATTGGAAAGGAAGAAAAAAAATCACTCTTTGCAGATGATATGATCATATACTTAAGTGCCCTGAAAAACTCCACCAGAGAACTGCTACAGCTGCTACACAACTTCAACAAAGTGGCTGGATATAAAATTAACTCAAACAAATCAGTAGCCTCCCTATACTCGAAGGATAAACAGGCTGAGAAAGAAATTAGAGAAATGACACTCTTCACAAAAGTCACAAACAATATAAAGTGTCTTGGTGTGACTCTAACCAAGCAAGTGAAAGATCTGTATGACAAGAACTTCAAGTCTCTGAAGAAAGAAATTGAAGAAGACCTCAGAAGATGGAAAGATCTCCCATGCTCATGGATTAGCAGGATTAACATAGTAAAAATGGCCATCTTGCCAAAAGCAGTCTACAAATTCAATGCAATCCCCATCAAAATTCCAACTCAATTCTTCATAGACTTAGAAAGAGCAATTCTCAAATTCATTTGGAATAACGAAAAACCTAGGATAGCAAAAACTATTCCCAATAATAAAAAAACTTCTGGAGGAATCAGCATCCCTGACCTCAAGCTGTACTACAGAACAGTAGTGATAAAAACTGCATGGTATTGGTACAGTGACAGGCAGGTCGATCAATGGAATAGAATTGAAAACCCAGAAATGAAACCACACACCTTTGTCACTTGATCTTTGACAAAGGAGCTAAAACCATCCAGTGGAAAAAAGACAGCATTTTCAACAAATGGTAATGGCTTAACTGGCAATCTACATGCAGAAGAATGCAAATTGATCCATTCTTATCTCCCTGTACAAAGCTCAAGTCCAAGTGGATCAAGGACCTCCACATAAAACCAGATACATTGAATCTAACAGAAGAGAAAGTGGGGAAAAGTCTCGAACAGCTGGGGCCAGGGGAAAAGTTCCTGAACAGAACACCAGTGGCTTATGCTCTAAGATCAAGAATCAACAAATGGAACTACATAAAATTGCAAAGCTTCTGTAAGGCAAAGGAAACTGTCAATACGACAAAACAGCAACCAACAGATTCGAAAAAGATCTTTAGCAATCCTACATCTAATAGAGGGCTAATATCCAATATATACAAAGAACTTAAGAAGTTAGACTCCAGAGAACCAAATAACCCTACCCAAAATGGGGAACAGAGCTAAACAGAGAATTCTCAACTGAGGAAACTCAAAGGGCTGAGAAGCACCTAAAGAAATGTTCAACATCCTTAGTCATCAGGGAAATGCAAATCAAAACAACCCTGAGATTCCACCTCACACCATTCAGAATGGCTAAGTTCAAAAGCTCGGGTAATAGCAGATGCTGGCATGGATGTGGAGAAAGAGGAACACTCCTACATTGCTGGTGGGATTGCAAGCTGGTACAACCACTCTGGAAATCAGTTTGGGAGACCCTCAGAAAACTGGACATAATACTACCTGAGGACCCAGCTATACCACTCCTGGGCATATATCCAGAAGATGCTCCAACATGTAATAAAGAAACGTGCTCCACTATGTTCATAGCAGCCATATTTATAATAACCAGAAGCTGGAAACAACCCAGATGTCCCTCAACAGAGGAATAGATACAGAAAATCTGGTACATTTAAACAAAATACTACTCAGCTATTAAAAACAATGACTTCATAAAATTTGCAGGCAAATGGATGGAACTTGAAAATATCATCCTGAGTGACTCAGTCACAAAAGAACAAACACGGTATGCACTCACTGATAAGTGGATATTATCCCAAAAGTTTGAAACACCCATGATTCAAGTCACAGCAACTACTGGCCTGAGCGTGGTGTTCCAGGTGGAGGAGTAGGAGAAGGCACTGAAGGAGCAGAGGGAGTTTGCAGCCCCATGGGGAGTGAACAACAGTGTCAACTGGTCAGCCCTCCACCCCCCCCCCGGTTCTTCCATAGACTGGACCACCAACCAAAGAATGCATATGGAGGGACCCATGGTGCTGGCCACATATGTGGCAGAGGAGTCCCTTGTTGGCCATCAGTGGGAGGAGAGGCCCTTGGGTCTGAGGGTATTAGATGACCCAAGAATGTCAGGGAGGGAAGCCAGAAGTGGGTGGGTGGGTGGGTGGGGAAATACCCTCATAGAGGCAGGGGGAGGTAGGATGGAATAGGGGGTTTCCAAAGGGCAGACCTGGAAAGGGAAAAACGTTTGAAATGTAAATAAAGTATAAAAATAAAAAAACAGAACAAAACAAACAAACAAAAAAAAGACTACGCTTTAGAAGACTGGTGTTTGTTCTCTGTCTCTGCCTCTCTTGGCCACATTGATGAACAAAGCTTTCATGATGAAGGCTGTCTCATGTATGAAGAAAAGTGATAAAGTAGTCACCAGGGAGCTTCATGGACAAGGCAGTGATGATGAACTAAGGATCTATCCAAGGATCCTGGGAGGAAGAGAACCTTGGTGTGAATGTACGCACGCAGAAGCAAATTCCACTTCCAAATAAATCTGGAAAGGACTGTAGTCTCAGTGGATACTTTCGTACAACTACGCCAGAGAATTCAGTTAAGCCAACTTTGGATTCCCCTTTCCATTTGAGAATGCACTATGAGAATAACACACATTTTTAAAGGAAGAAGGTTAAATTTAATATAAGACAATATACTATATATGAAGAAAATTTTAAAGCATCAATGAAGCATTGTAAATGATGGTTTCTGATAAGACATATTTCTGGGGAAGAAGATTGTCCAAAGGAGGTGTGGGGCTCAGAAAGAAAACAGATGGCAATCACCAAATTGGAATGGCACTAAGGAATCTAAATTTTATTCTACAAAAAAGTGAGAAACCATTAAAGATTTTTAAGGGTGGAAATTATGTCATGAAGTTCTTTTTGTAGCACAAAGTTCTGGTGCCTTTCTTTATAGTAAATTAGAAGCAAATGAAAAAACTCTTAGCTCATTACAAAAGTTGGGGTGAGGATGAATGTAGTCTGAGCCATGGGAAGTGGCAGAGGGAACAAAAATGAAGAAATGTGGAGTTCCTTGTAGAACATGCTGTGACAGGGAGGCTGTGATATGTTCAGAAGATGGCACCAGATCGCTAAACCATGCTTGACCTGGAGAAATGTTGCCTTTATGAAACAAGAGAATGAGAAAGAAACAGGAGCCTTTCAAAGGACAAAGCTAGATTTTTTAAAGTGGACTTTGTTTGAGAGACAGCAGGAAAGTGTGTATGCGAGCAAGGCAGCAATTTCCAAAACAATTATGATGCATAACAACCAAGTAAGAACTGCAGGTAAGGATTTGGGAATAATTAACTTAGAGATGCTGAGGAAAGCCATAAAAAGAAATGAGGCAGCCAACTGTGTACTTAAAAACCTCTCATTGCTCTCTTCAACCAGTGGATGAAGTATAAAATCATTAAAATACCCACTTACCCAGCCTTAGATGTCAAAAATTCCAACATACACTCCATATTCCAAACATACATAATTATTACCTACTCTCCTAGTAGAACATACACTTTGTACCCAACGTCTAAATTTCTATTTCTATTCTAAAATACATTCTATAAAAACCTTAATCTCAACTTTCATGTAGCTTCAAATATCAATTCATTTTGCATCTATCTTCTTCTTGATTACAAAGCCTTTATCACAAAATATTGTTATCACATTTTCTTACCTTTATGTCTATAACAGATTAATGAGCAATAATCCAGACTTATTAATTTGTACATGCAGTGGGGCACGGGGTATATATACATATATATATATATATATATATATATATATTCTCAATATATTTTAAAAAGCAATTGTTCAGTGATAAAACAGAAATGAGGAGATGGAGGAACTACAAAAATGTTGAAAAGTTTATAAGAGGCCGAGCAACTCAGAGGAATGGATACAGAAAATGTGGTACATTTACACAATGGAGTACTACTCAGCTATTAAAAACAATGACTTCATGAAATTTGCAGGCAAATGGATGGAACTTGAAAATATCATCCTGAGTGAGGTAACTCAGTCACAAAAGAACAAACATGGTATGTGCTCACTGATAAGTGAATATTAGCCCAAATGTTCGGAATACCCAGGTTTCACTTTACAGTAACCGCTGGACTGAGAGTGAGGTTCCAGATGGAGGAGTTGGAGAAGGAGCTGAGGGAGTCTGCAGCCCCATAGAGGCAGCAACAGTGTCAGCTGGCCTGACCCCCCCAGTCCTCCTGGAGGCTGGACCACCAACCAAAGAATACACATGGAGGGACCCATGGTTCGGACCACATATGTGGCAGAGGAGGGCCTTGTTGGCCATCAGGGGAAGGAGAGGCCCCAGTAAAGGGGAATGTCAAGGTGGGAATATGGGAGTGGGTGGGCAGGTGGGAGGGAGGTAGAATTCCCTCATAGAGGTGGGGGAGGTGGAAGGGAATAGGTGGTTTCCAAAGAGGAGACCTAGAAAGGGGGAAACATTGGAAATGTAAATAAAGTATCAAAAAAAAAAAAAAAAGAAAGAAAGAAAGAAAGAAGAGTAGTTACAAGGTTGAAATGGTGATATGGATAGATGCTTTTCCACTTAAGATGAGATTATATGTCTTGATAAAGCCATGTAAGTTGAAGATATTGAAAGACTGGAAAGCATCATGACTTATCACCCGAAACTCCGTAAAGCAATGGTTGATTCTTTTCACAAGTGTGTAGCTTCAGCACATGGTCATATCAGCCCTCGCCTAGTAAAGGGCCTCTACTCAAATTTTGAAATATGTTTGCAACTGAAAATGCATCATTTTTCACCATCATAAAATAGGATAATCACAAGCTAACCATTGTGTGTTTGACACTATTTAAAGGGGCAAAGTTGCCTGACTCTGGAAGGGAAAATTTCAGTCACCACCTGTTGCATTTTTAATTTTTAAAAATGTCATCAAATTAATGTTTTGTAACATTTGGAAAGCTTGTGGATAAAAACCAGAAAATTTTTATCAATTCAATATAGAATTGGAAAGGCTGCCAGTCCATATTTTTGCTTATCATACTGAAGGTTCAAAATACAGCATTCTTTCTCAGAACTTCGGAAATCTTCAACTTATTTCATCCTATCCCTTTGTCCATATTTATGTACTTTCTGGGCAAACAAGTTCATCCTACCTCCAACCTTATTCCTTGTTCCTAAGAAGCATAGCTGCCTTCTTGCATTTCAGAAAGACAGTAACACGGAGTTGCTCTCCTGTGAACACTGCTGTCTTACAGCAGCCTTCACTCAGCTCTTGGGCACCACAGAGAGCCATGCAGGCTCTGAGCACTGTCTCAGCATACAGGAGTTTTACTTTGATTGTGTTCATGAGCTTCTATCAACATTTTATTTGTACTGGAACACGGAACTTTGCTGTTATGAAAAGTCTGGTTTTTCCTATGGTCACTAAATAAATTAAAAGTAAATCAAATATTAATTCATGTGGATTAGGGTAAGTTTATGTAACACAATTGAATTTTCTTTTGCTCCTCACTTGTAAAAATTTAGGTTTTTCTAATACTAAAAAAAAAAAAATCTCCATTCTAGTTTCACACAAGTAATAAAATAATGAAAAATTAATCCTGCTATTCTCACATAGCAATACATCTTGAAGTCAATCTACCCAAAACATGATTGATGTCATAGAGTTATTCTATTACTTTTGTAGAATAAATTGGTTTTGATCAAGCCAATACAATAAAATAATACTGTAAATACAAATGATAACTGTGGAGCCATTACTGGATAGAAGGTAATGAAATACCAGCCTCAGAGAAACTCACTGACCCATCAAAAACAGTATACTTAATAAGGGGATTCAAATCTAGTGGTGGACTTCAAGGACCTGGATTGTAACTAACACTTTGGAATATGCAGGATCTAAAATTCTATGGCATTTGTGATTTAAAATAAAATTCTTACATATGATGCTTAAAATACCACCGGGTGATATCAGATATAAGCAAAAAGGTCAGCTGCATTATTGGACAATGCAATGACTAAAGGTAATAATAACATAGCTTGTTTTAAAAGCTAGAGGTAGGATTTTAAACGTTTTGCCATAAATGACAAGTAATTCAGGGAATATATACAGTTAATGTGAATTAAATATTGCACAATTAAACATATATCCCACCTTCTTTATATAAAACCCATAACTATGTACAGTTTCTATGTTTTGTGTATTTGTTAAAATAAATTTTGTATACAATTTTTAAATGGTTGCTAAAGTGGAGATTAAATTTCTTCTGTGGATAAACAACTCCACTTTCATCCCTTTCTTTCTATTTGAGGTAACATAATTCAAATAAATATTTTATTTAAAACAATTTCTAGAAGTTGGATTCTTATCTATACTTTTGATTATTAAAAGTGAGTGACGCTCCCAGGGGGGGAGAACCCATGGTTCCAGCTGGATATGTAGCAGAGGACTGCCTTATCTGTCATCACTGGGAAGGGAGCCCCTTGGTCCTGTGGAGGCTTGATGACCCATGATAGGGGAATGCTAGGGCACTGAGGCAGGAGTGGGTGGGCGGGTAGGGGAGCACCCTCATAGAGGAAGGGGAAGGGGGAGGGGAGAGAGGATAGAGGGCTTGTAGAGGGAAAACTGGAAAGAAGAATAACATTTGAAATGTAAATAAATAAAATAACCAATAAAAAATGAAAAAGAAAAGTGAATGAAGAAGAAACACAAAGCCTGACAGGAAGACAACAAACAGTATACAAATCTCCTAGATGAGGAGCCTAGGGAAGGTTTGGCTACAATCTCAGATTTACACTGATAGTCCTCCAGGATACAGCCAGGTGGGTTCATTTGCAAAAGTCAGCTTCAATCCTCACATGCTAGTGACTGAGCAAATAATACCAGGCCTTGAGATCCTCCAGGCTAAGCTGGTACTTTCACAAGTACACTCAACTGACCACCAAACTCCCTGAAACTCCACCATCACAGTCACAGTTCTGAGCCTTATGTGGCTTCAGAGGGAGTTTGCTTAAACCTAGCAGGAAAGAATTGAAATGGAAATTTAAATCTTTAATAATTGTTTTCTCTGTCTTTTTCCATCAAAGACATCTAACTGCTAATCAGCGCTTCTGAAAGGCAAGAGATACCATTACAGAATTATCACCGGAGTGGATACAATTCTGGTTTAGAGGAGATATTTGACAGATTAGTTAGCTCATGTCACCTTTTCATGAGAAGCTATTCAATTTTTGTTAGACTTGTAAAATATTTGAAATGTTTCACAGACAAAACTCCATAGAGCCCAGAAATGCCAAATTGACTCCACTACGAATCAGAACAAAGCTTTCTGCATTTGAAACACTTGGTTAACATTTCTCAATATGAGTCAAATGCCTTTTGTGTGGCGAATCCAAAGCCAGTTTAATATCCCCACTAGTCAGCTGAGGACGTGAACTGCTTTGAGTTCCTCTATTATCTCAAATCAGGAGGAAGAAAGCAAAGCTCCTAAAACAGAATTTAGCTGAAACCTAGAAACTTCCATTTTGCACCTCTGAGTCTACCTTCCTCCTTTGATACATTTTCAATGTTGCTGTTTAACCCAACTTACTTTTTTTTCACTGTCTGCTCAGTACTCTCTGAACACATCCTTTTACTTAGATTTTGCAAAAATACTATTGAGTCACACACATATGAATGTATATGTGTAAAAGATAGAGATAGCTTATAGATAGATGATAAATAGATAATAAATGATAGATGGTAGATAGGTACATGATAGATAGATTGGTAGATAATATAATAGATAAATAGATGATAGATAGATATAGATGATAGATAGATGATGATGATAGATGATGATAATGAAGATAAATAGATAGATGTGTTTGTGCACACATGCATTCATGCATGTGTGTGTGTGTATGTGTGTGTGTGTGTGTGTGTGTGTGTGTGTGTGTGTGTGTGTGTGCGTGCATATAAGACATGAGCAAACTGCTGGTTATCATAGTGCCTGGGAAGAAAACACCCAATCAGGGTGAATGGTCTTCTCATTGCTTCTTCTCCCATTGTCTTAGTCAGAGTTTCTATTCCTACACAAACATCATGATCAAGAAGCAAGTTGGGGAGGAAAGGGTTTATTGAGCTTACACTTCCATGCTGCTGTTCATCATGAAAGGAAGTCAGGACTGGAACTCAATCAGGTCAAGGAACAGGAGCTAATGCAGAGGCCATGGAGGAATGCTGCTTACTGGCTTGTTTGCTTCTCCTGGCTTGCTCAGCCTGCTTTCTTATAGAACCCAAGACTACCAGCCCACAGATGGTATCACTCACAAGGGGCCCTCCCCTCTTGATCACCAATTGAGAAAATGCCTTACCTCTGGATCTCATGGAGGCATTTTCTCAACTGAAACTCCTTTCTCTGTGATAACTTCAGCTTGTGTCAAGTTGACACACAAAACTAGCCAGTATACCCATCATTCCTCTTCTATGTGTGTCTCACTCTTCACATTTTTTCAGCTTGACATTGTTACTGAGACTCTTCTTTCTCTTCTGGGTTCACTTTCAACTTCAAATAACCATTTATTTCTGATACTGAACAGCCCTATTATCAGTCTCCTTCAAAAACAGTTCCTGGAAGACTTCTTTTTAACATAAAGAGATCTCAAGGTGTTTAGTTTAAAATGTCCATTTACCTACCAGAAAGCTCATGCCATTTTCTTAGGAGCAAAGCAAGGATCTTCAGTTATATGTTTAAGCAGCACTGCTTGTCATTATGTTCTCAAATAGCTTTGTCAACTAAATAAAATGCATGCATTAACAAGAAGTTAACTCAAGACAATAAAGTATTCTACTCACATACGTTATAATAATTGACTCATTAAATGATATATATTTATATAAATTTGATTCATGAGTCATATAATAAATAGGACTCATTAAGTCATAATAAAAGTACATATAGTGTCAATTCCCTTATTATCTTTAAATTATTAGTTTTTAATCTTAAAAGTATTGTGTGTCATAGTCTTAATTAGACAAAATTTCCATAATATTTCCATGATTTACGCACTACAGAAAACCAATTAATTTCATTGTTGTCATTTAATTAAACCAAGGAATATTTTACAATAGCTACAAAACTAATAGCTATGTTGAGCTTAATTATACTAGCTCATGCTATGACTTAATATCATGTGCTTATATGAACAATAGGTGCATATGTGGGTTTTATATGCACATATCCATGTGTGCTGAAATTCACTTTATTATAAGTAAAATTTCTTTAGTATATTAGCCAAAGGTAATGTTTACGTAGATTTGTTCCTTTACTAAAATGAAATAAAAAGACTATTTGGTTAAATATTTTCTAATCATGTATATTCGGTTTTTGCTAATAAAGTATACTTCATTAGCAAAAACACCATTAAAAGATAAGCAGGTCATTATATATTGTATTCACATGTAACTTAAACAAAAGGCTATTTATTTTGACCTTAAATTTTGGAAATAGAATCAACATTGTTGAAGAATTCTCATATGTGCTCCAACCAAAAAATTTGTGATTTTTCCTAGACTGCATGTATTTCAATCAGTATTTATGAATAGCTTCAAACATGCCACTTAAATGACTGAAATTTCACATTCATTTTAACCTCCTTCAAGGAGTCTGATCAGTAATCTAGTGCTACATATCTCAGGATTTAAAGGCATTGCCTTCAGATGTGAAAATAGTTTAAATTTTCAAACAAAAGAATCAACTAAATTAATATAACTCAGTATTATCATTGGTGTACTTAATTTGTGTGCATTTGAAACCTAAGGTCTGTATGATAAAGTCTTTACATGTGAAAATATTTCATTAAAATTTTTGGGAAAATAATGACTCTGGATATAGATGTTTCATCTCACTTTCTATTTATTTCTTTACATTTTTTTGTACATGAGTTGTTTGGTTGTGTTTTGGCTTGTATTTGCACCAGAACAGACTTGTGTGTGCACTGTTTTCTTTGTACCTATTCTACAATTCTTCTCTACTATTTTCATCTTCTAGCAATTTAGCCAAAATGCTATCTCCAACCACAACATGATGACAAAAGTCCTCTCAAATCACTCTGTTACTGCAGTTGGTTTTCTTTGTAAATATGACCAGGAAAAATAAATCCAAGTGAAAACTACTTACTGGAAAGATTCCCATAATATTGTGGAAAAGGGAGAGATAAAAACTGGAAAGTACAATCCATCCTGACTGATAGGCAAAACACAACAAATAAAAAATATATGAATACAGTCTACTATGACAACTTTGCAAGCTCACAGCCCCTCAGTACCTAAAACCAAAGATAACAAGATATCTGAAAGGCCAGGAAGATAGTTTGGAGAATTATTTTGAAAAAGGATCAATGGCAATGCTATGCTGTTTTGATAACTATAGCTCTAAAGTATAGTTTGAAGTAATATGTGTTTGGTAGCTCCCCTAGTATTGTGTCCAGGAATGTTTTGGCTAGCCTTGGTCTTTTCCAAGGACCACCAACCCTAAGCAGAAGCAATGAAGAACTGAGCAAGCCATAGCCAGTAAGCAGTGTTCTTCCATGGCTTCTGCTTCAGTTTCTGACTCAGATTCCTGCCTTGAGCCCTGCCCTGCCTTGCCTTGATGGTGTTTATCACAGCAAGAAAACCTTAACTAAGACAATCACTAAACAAGACCCTGCCCATTCTTTATGATGTCACTGTTCTCTTTTCCCACATTCAGTCTTTCCCCATGGATCCTATTTTTACATATTCCCCCAAACCCCTAATGCAGAATCAGCCTTCAGGCAGTAAATCCGATAAGGTGCCCCTTTGATTCAACCCACAAGTTACTGTTTTTCACCACTAATTCAACCCAGACAAGGTCTGTGTGCCTGCCTGACTTTGTCCTGACTGTGTCTGCCCTTAATTACTCTGATTGCTTGATAGAGCCCTCTTCCACATGCAAACACCTGTTGGACTTGCTTGCACCTTAAGCATCTGCTGTTTTTGTTGTTGTTGTTGTGTTTTCTCTGCCTGGAATTGTGTGTCTCCGGGAGCTGAGATGGAGCAAACTCTGAGAGAGGCACATTTAAAAGGCTAAGAGAAAGAAATCTGAGAAAGTGCATAGTGTGGGGTGAATATACAGTTCTGATGTGAAAACACATCCCACTAAGCATTTAAGACAATGACTCCACATTTCCTACTATTCTGTTTTTACAGATATCCTTGCCTATATGTAATTTTGATAGTTTATATAGTAATTCTATTTTTCATGGGGTATAAAGAATTTGTATATTATGTAAGTACAGCCAAGAACTTTTAATGTCTCCAACTAAGCAACCCAGAAGCCTAAATTACACCAGGCCCAGAGAACAGAAGAACCAGGCAGCACCATATCTTATATTAATTTTCAACAGCTTTCTGTCAGAAAATCGAACCTTTTTGATATGGTTCCCTCAGAATTATCTCACATTACGTTTTCAACAAAACATTCTTGTTAATATGTGCTAGATTCAAATAGTACAAAAAGTTTATTAAAAAGTCATTTACACTACAAAAACCTATGAGCAAGATAATATGATATATCTGTCTGAATTAGTAATCTTTCAGTCAGTGATTATCTTCTGGTCCCCAACTTCCACACAGCAGATCATCCTACCTCTCTCAGCACTTTTCACCACTGTACAAACACAATAGATTTCAGCTTTTCAGGTAAATCTAGAGACTAAAATAAGAAAAAGAGACTTATTACTGTCCAGAGTCTAGCAGATTTATCAAAATTTGGGTGTTCTATAGAGTATATGTTTTGATCAAAGTAACTAGAGGTGCATATTATTATTATTATTATTATTATTATTATTATTATTATTATTATTATTATTTTAGAGTTTAATTTTATCCAGACGCCTAAACTTTAGCTTTTAACGGTTTTAAATTCAGGTAGGACACATGAGCTCAAAGAGATTGAAGCAACAAGCAAGGAGCCTTCAAGGGTCTACATCAGGTCCTCTACAGTATACATTGTGGCTGTTAGCTTGGTGGTTTTGTGGGACTCCTCACAGTGGGAGAAGATGTACCTCTGACTCTTTTGCCTGTTGTTGGAACCCTTTTTTTTCTCCTCTTGGGTTTGACCTGTGCAGCCTCAGTTTGAGGGCTTTTGCCTTGTGTTGTTGTATTTTGTTTTTCCTGTTTGATTGTTGTCTCTTGGGGGCCTGCTCTTTTCTGAAAGGACACACATGGAAAGCGAATCTGGGGAGAAGCGAAGTGGAAGGGAGTGGAGCGAGAAGAAACTGGGAGGACTGGAGGGAGAGGAAACTGAGGTCAGGGTATATTGTATGAGAGAAGAATTTATTTTTAGCTTTAAAAATGTTTCTAAATTCCAAAAGTTATATACTCAAGAAAAAGAGATTTTGTTTTGTTTTGTTTTCCTGGTAGTGTGAATTTTAAGATTTGTAAGAGTGGTTTGCTAGATAATAACTTGCAATGCTTTTGGTATATCAATTTTTAAGAAAAAAAGGAGAAAAAAGCTTCAGGCACATTGCTAGCCTTCACCTCAATTAAAAAGAAAGAATACTATCACAATCTCTAATCCCCTCCGCATTAGAATATCTCTGCAAACCAAAGAATTATCAAGGTTTATGAAATGGGTTGGAAAAACAGTATTGAGTTAGATAGCCCAGGTTATCCTCTTACCCATTGTCCTGCCTCAGCCTCCCAGTGGTAAGATGTTAGAATTTGCTACCATATTCAGCTAAGAATTCATATCTTAATCTTTTTCTCTTTAGTAGTTTCTATTTCCTCAAAAAGTTTCACTGAGTGTCTATTAATCTTAGAATTTTTTCTTTTAACTATAAGGTGTAACTATAGGGACAGAAAGACTGTGCCTCCCCAGTCTCTTTTGCATGTTGCTATTCATTTCAGTTTCATTCAAAAACTGAGAATTCTAAGCAATAATTTAGACAAAATTGGTGCAGAGTAATTCTATCAACAAAATTGATAAGCTTCTAGGAATTTCATTCAGTGTTTCCCAGTAGCTGCTCACCATAGTTCTCTCAGCTTCTCCAAGTTCAGAGTCTTAAAAAAAAAAAAAAGAATGGGACCTAAGCTTTTGATGAACAACTTCATCAAGATATGATTGACATAAAATGTTCAATTGAATGGTGTTTTACATGCACCTACACACTTAAAACCATCTATAAAATTGAAATGACTTCATGACTCATGTCTATAGTTTCCCACGTGTCAATTTATCTGTTTACGTTTTAGTCATCCTTTTTGTTAGCAAAAGTTAATATGATCTACTTTCTTGGTTGTGAAGTGCACAGTGCGGTACTTTTAAGTATACATGCATGCCTTAGAGCAGATCTCTCGAATGTATCTTATATGTCTGAGACTTTAAATTCATTGAACAATTCATTTCCTCCTTTCCAATCAGTCAACCACCAGTCTGTCTTCTGCTTCTATAAGTTGGACTATTTTCGATATTTTATGAATGCGATTCCAGGCAGCACATTGTCATGACTGACTTGTTTCACTTAGCATGGTAGTGCACCGGTTCTTCCAGGCTGTCAGATATCATAGAAGATCTTTCCTCCTTAACGTTTTACTCATAAGAAAATGAGCTGGATAGTGTTACATTGACTTGACACATGCTAGAGTTAGCTGAAAGGAGGAAACGTCAATTGAGAAAATGCCTTCATGAGATCAGAATGTGGGCAAGCGGTTAGGACCATTTCTTAATTAGTGACTGATTGAGGGTGAGCAGCCCATGGTGGGTGGTGACATGCCTGGGCTGATGGTTCTGGGTTCTATAAGCAAGTAGGCTGAGTAAGCCAGGGGAAGCAAACCAGTAACTGGGAACTGAACCAAAGGCCTCATGCATGCTAAGGGAGAACTTTATCTTTAATCTCATCATGCTAATTAAGAACAAACTTCAAACAGTACAACATTGGTATAAAATGTTCTCCCAAGTTTACACCAGTAATTAGCATCCTAATGAAGAACTTGGAGAGAGTTTTGGTTTTTGTTTTATTGTTGTTGTTGTATTGCTAAAAATATATATATTCTGTGATAGAAAAAGAATGATAAAAAATGGTACTTATGGCTCTGAGTCATTTTTAATTCCTTTCTTTCTAATTGAAAGCATATTGTAACATTGTCCCCTTTTGCATAATCTATTATTTGACATGGAATACCACTAGATATAGGAGACACTAAGAAATTATTGAGTGCTAGTCCTAATGAATTTCAAAACATTCCTTTTTAACGTGAAACGCCGCATGAACTAGAAAATTGTTAATTGTTTAAAAGTGCCCTGGCTTTCTCATGAATCTAACTATGAACTAAAGCAAGGCAGGATCTGTGTCTCACAAACTTCAACAGGCATCATTGTAAGTACCCATAATTCTCCTTCACCACAGCTGTACTCTGTTGGGCTTCAGGAACTTTCTAACCAGAAGGGCACTGAGTAGATGTTTTGTGCTCAGAGACCTTCAAGGATTGGCAGGTGGCATTTCTCATGTACAAAAACACTGTAACACAAGAGTGCACTTCTGCAGCAAAAAAAGGATCAGCTTTCAGAGGCAGTGTTACCCCAGCATCCCCTGCCATGAATAATCATTAATGATTAGACTGGAACTCTCCATAGCATAGCAGGTGTGCCTCTGTGTGGCGGTGACAGTGTCAGATAATCAAAGAGCTGGAAAGGCTCTTCAGGGTTAGCTCATACAGGGATACTTTTAGGAAAATGAGGCCCAGAGAGAATAAGTGCCATGTTCTGAAATGTTCTGTGCACATAATCACTATCAGTGGATGAGGCTAGTTTGTGTTTTAAAAGAATCCCATCTGATATTTCTGTGTAATTGAAAAATATATTAACATACCCACCCCACGCATATATAATGATCTAAAAGTAAATTTAATAACCATGGCTCTAAAAATACTTCTTACATTTAAAAATTAAGAGTAGGCCAGGCGGTGGTGGCGCACGCCTTTAATCCCAGCACTTGGGAGGCAGAGATAGGCGGATTTCTGAGTTCGAGGCCAGCCTGGTCTACAGAGTGAGTTCCAGGACAGCCAGGGCTACACAGAGAAACCCTGTCTCAAAAATAACCAAAAAAAAATAAAAGATCTAAAAATTAAGAGTAGTTCTTATTTTTTCTAAACTTTGTTGTGGAAAAAAAAAACAATATTGACTCAAATTTCAGGGAAACAATTCATTTCCATACAAAGATATGCCTCCCACCCACCCCCCAAAAACCTTCTCGATTCAAATCTTAACTTCTAGAAGGACAAGAAGCATTTGTCCAGCTAGATCCAATCCCATTCAGTGTGTCAGATGAAAATGTCACAGACAGGCCAGATTTGACATTATCAGTTAATAAGCAGTTTAAGATAAGAAAATTGAAGTTTTCTCCACTTTGATTTGCCAGAAATCATAGCTCCAATGCAGGCAGACAGATTCTGCCTTCACCAACGGTCACTCTATTCTTTCTCTCACTGCCGGCCCTTATTTACGACTTCTCCCTTTTTACAGAGTATAGTAAACAAACAAATCAGATTTGTTCACTCACTGGACCACAGACTGGAGAAAATGCAGGGAGAACGACCTGGACTCCAGAACCTTCCAAATATGTGATAGTGAAGATTAAATGACCTCTAATGCCACATTCCCTTACAGGATTTCAGAGATATCCCCTAACCCCCACATGCTTGTCTGAATAAGAGGGCATTTAAACATGCTTGGCCCCCAAAGTGAGAATTACTAACATGGTACGACTTTTTCTATTTGACACAGTTTTGTTCAAAAAGAAATTCAAATACATAAAATTTGCATTTTGAAACTAAAATTGAGAATAAATCCCATGCCTATTAATTATTAGTCCTGTTCTATTTAAAATGCCAACCCCATTCAGTATTTCTTCTGGATCTGTAGATCTGACTTTTCTTAACATTATATATATATATATATATATATATATATATATATATATATATATATATATATATATATATATATATATCTTTCATCATGGTTTTATTCACTTCACATTTTCAAAGATCATATATGCTACAGTATACAGATGTATGTTAACTTTGATTTCTGACTACTATTCCATTATATCAAATGATGACTACTTTACCAGTTGATAGACTCTTGAATATGCTTTGGAATACTGTGAATGGAGGCTGCTGCGAGCCTCTGTGTGTAGGCTTATGTATAGATATGTTTTCATTCTCTGGGTTAAGTGTTCAGTCATGGAACTGCCACTACTTATGCTACCTCAATGGTTAATGTTTACATTGAACACCCTGAATGAGTGGAAGGACTTATTCTAATCATGACGATCTTCTCTACTATCTTAAGAATGTCAAACCATGTGCCCAAGTGGCTGAATCATTAATATCCCTGCCCCATGTGAGGATATGGGTTTCTCCAGGCCCTTGACAATTTTCAGTGTCCTTTGAATCCCAAATGGTTTCTCCAGCTGTACTGGAGTCTTGTTTGGTTTTGTTTCTAATTTCAATGTTTTCTCATCATATTTAAGGAGTTCTTGCTTAATCTGATCAAGATCATGACAATTTACTTTTGTCTCCTAATAGTTTTACATGTTTTGTTGTCAAACATGACTGTTACTTATTTCGACTTTATTCTCTTGTGTTTTATCTATTTGTCCCAGTCCCATTCATTGAAAAAAAAAATGCCATCATTTCCACAAAGAAATGCCTTGGTGTCCTTATAATAAAATAGTTGATAGAGGTAAACATTTGTTTCTCTAGATTTTATACTCCATTTGCTTAACCTTTGCTACTTAGACGGGTATAACTTCACAAGAACTTCTGGGAATCAGAATGGGGAGTGTTCAAAGATTATTCTTTCTCTCTTATTTTAGTGATTCTGTATCTCCTCATTTCTGTATAAATTTAGAATCTGCTTTTAGAAGGACACTTCAGCAGACATGCAGTGAATCCAGAGACCATGTGAAATCATTGTTGTCTCATTATCTTCTAATTGTAATCAGGGGAGATTTGAACAACCAACCAAAGAGCATATACAAGCTGGCCCTAGCCCCCACCCAGCACATATGTAGCAGATGTGCAGCTCATTCTTCATGTGAGTCCCAAACACCTGGAGCAGGGACTGACCCTAAAGCTGTTGCTTGTACTTAGAATATGTTCCCCTAACTGGGATGCCTTGTCTGATCTCAGTGGGAGAGGATGTGCCTAGACCTACATAGACTTGATGTGCCAGGAATGAAGAATACCCTGGGAGGGCCTCCATCCTCTCATTGGAGAAGGAAAGATGGATGGGGGAGGGACTGTAGGGGGAGACCTGGTGGAGAGTATCGATTCAGATGCAAAGTGAAGAAATAAATAAATGGAAAACAGTTGGAGATTTTCTAGTATTTGTACATGTTTAAATTCTTTTCAAGATGTTTTGTTCTTATTGTCTATTACTTTGTAACTTCCTCTGCAATTCTATCCTAAATGGAATTGATTTTTAATTAAATATTTCATTTTTTTCTTTTCTAGTGCATAGAAATACAATTGTAATTTTTTGCATGGATATTGTAACTTAAAAACTTGCCCAATGTGTTAGCTAGTTCTAAATCTAATTTTAATTCTGTCCGCATTTCTATTTATAAAATCATGATGTCTGCAAATGGAATTAGTTTTAGCTTTTGCTTAGCAATCTGAGCATGTTTGTTTGTTCCAATCTAGGTGGAACCTCCAGTAGATGGTAAAACAACAGGAGAGAGCTATATTTTGTGCTGAGTTCAGACAAAAGCACTCGGTCCTTCCACAGAACATTCAGTTCAACTTGTGGTAGTTTTATAGATGCCAAATCATGAGACTGAGCAAGCATTGCTCTCTTTCTAGTTTTGTTGTTGTTGTTTGCTTGTTTGTTTGTTTTTTGTTTTTTTATATTGCGACAATGACAAGTTGAACTTTGCCAAGTGCTTTGCTATTATTAGTGTTATACACTGATGACCAGAGCAACTTTTAACCTATATTCTATTAATATGGTCGACTGAATAATTTTCAAGTATTTAATCAATCTTGTACTCCTGAAGCAAACCATGGATTTTGCTGTGTAAAACATTTCAAGTCACTTCATTGAGTTTGCTGGATTGGAGTTATTTTGGTTTTCTGTTTTTGTTCATGTTTTAACGGATGTATTTATAAAGTCTTTTAGTTTGGAGATATTGTATTTGATTTGGCTATCAAGATAGTACTGTCATCCCAGAGGTATCTGAACCTTTGTCTTCCCCTTATGATTTCTGACGATGGTGTGGAATCCAATTTAAGTGTGTGCTCTCATTTTCACCCATATCAAATAACATTTTTTTGGTTATTTATCAGTTTATTTTTTTTCCTTATTTTTAATATTTTAATTTAATTGTATCCCTCAAAACTTCCTCCACTCAAAACTTCCCATATGCCTCCTCCTGCTCTTCTCCATATACAGGAGCTCCTTTCAATTGTTATTGCATGCATATAAGTGTGTGTATAAACATATATAATCCTAAAAATGACCTGTTCAATCCATTTAGCATTACTTGTATATATGTTTTCAGATTTTCTTAGTGCCTCATGATTTTCTTTTCTTTGACTCATTATTAACCTAGGAGTGTTTAACATCCATGGGAAGCTCAGCCTCCCTGCGATTTCAAAGCTTTCTGTATTGATTGATTTTTGTTGTTGTTTCTTTGTAATGACTGTACTTCCCAGTTTCTCTTCTTGTCTCAGAATACTTGTGCCAAAACACTGGCATCGCAATGTGGCTGTCTAGAATAGTCAGCTGTCCTCAGCATTCGTTTTCATTATTTACCATTGTTTATTCATTTAGTGGTTTCTGTGAGCTAATATTTCATATCCTGTTTTAGTGTGTAGCCACAGAGTTCCTACCTTTGGCTCTTAATACTAGGACAATGAATAAACAGGTTTCTTTGAATTCTCCTTACTAGCATGCATGCTAGGCTCTGCCAAGAGTCTCTGTGTGTGTCAGCTCCAGCCTTGGTACTCTGAGGTTTCTGGCTTGTATAGAGAAAGGCTCCAGCTTGTGCCCAGCTTCACTGTCAATCAATGCTAAGTTTTTAGTGCATTCTCAGGTCTCTGATGGGTTTTGCAGAACCGTGCACATGCACATAGCCTTCGTGACTCTCAGTAGAACAATCAAGTTTCTCAGCATCTACTATGTCCCTAAATTTCCCTTTAACCTTTCAACTCAGTCTCATGCTTGTCTCACCAAGTACCACTGTCTCTGGCAGCTGTGATGTTAAGACATCATGCTGATTCTTTTTCACCTTTTTCTTTTTTGACTAATCTCAGGAAAGGGTTTGCTCAATAACTTTTAATGCACATTAAGTGCAAACAAATCCTCTGAAAGACTTTTCTAAGACTCCATCAAACAGGTCCAGTATTGATAATGATGTGGGTGGGGCTCTTACAAACCTGGTTCCTTCCTCTAAGGATGTTTAAGCTCTTGTTTGCTGGTTTCCAGAGCTATTCTAGGGGCGGGGAAATCAGCAAGTGTGGCTCTTTCTGTTCTTATGAACCATTGTCATTCTTGCACAAATGCATCTTGCTTTGTTACAGCACTGCCTCAACTTTGAATGTCAAGGTGGGAATATGGGAGTGGGTGGGCAGGTGGGTGGGAGGTGGAATACCCTCATAGAGGTGGGGGAGGGGGAGGGAATAGAGGGTTTTCCAAAGAGGAGACCTGGAAAGGGAGAAACATTGGAAATGTAAATAAAGTATCAAAAAATAAAAATAAAAAAAATACTGGCTAGTAAAAAAAAAAGAAAAGAAAAGAAAAAGATATTCTCAAAAATTTTCCCATGCTCTCATGACTTCTACAGAGATTTTTCAGAGTTCTTTACTCCTCAATTCCTTGAATGTTTCTTCGCATTTTTTTTCAACTTAGGGATATTTAATATATAGAAAAATCTCTAAATTTTTTATTCACTTATAGAAATACTTACATCAATCCCATTCAGTTGGAATCTATATACAAATGTCCTTATGTAAGACTATAAGTTCTCAACATGATACCCACACTGGCTATCTGAATCAGCTGGATCTGGATAGTCCTGGCTCAATGAATTACATACTTTGTGAACAGTAAGTTTTTAAAATTTTTAGTCTTGTTCTTCAAGTAACACCTACCTACTAGTGTTACTGTAAATAAGACTTATTAGACAGATAAAGAAATCAACCCTTAATCGACTTCCCTAAGTTGTGGTTTTTTATTATCTTTGTTGCCTTTTAAGCTGTTTACCCATGGATAGAATGCCTGGCTCCAGGACTTGATTCCTTAGGATACTAATGCCATCTGCTAGAAATGCCACCATGGTGCCCAACCAAGAAAATGGATGTTGGGTAGCCATTTCCTCTCAACTAAAATAATCCCTCCTCCCAGGAGGAACAATGCTCATAGAACAAAAATGAATGTAAAAGATCTTACTGTGAAGCTCTCACATGTGTCCCTTCCTCTGGGTTAGACAAGGAATAAGACCTTGCTAGAGAGAGTCTGCCCCTGCCTGCAAGTGACTGAGGAAACTTTGTGATTCATCTTCCATCAGTTCAACAGTTCTAAGTTAACCTTTCCTGCGATGCAGCTACATTTGAGTCCCTAATACCCCTGAGAGCAATTCTAATAAAATCCCTAGCTCTTCAAACTAAACGAGTGGAAATATTTCTTTAGTCTGTCTTCAGTGTTCTTTTTGGGATAAATAGGTTTTTGCTTATATCTCATATCTCCCTGATAGACACCAGGCAACTATGGACCACAGTATTAAAAAGGCATTAAATATAGTAGTCTCTTCTCCTTAAACCTGAAGTAATTAATAATTTTTCCTGAAAGAAAGATGTGTCAAACAACACACACAGATACACACACACACACACACACACACACACACACACACACACAGGAGGGGAGGAACATGGATAGACAAATGCATACAGATACACATCAGTGCTCTCCAGTGGTTTGTGGTTTTAAGCCCTTACTTTACAGGATCTAAAAGAACCAAATTCCAATAGAAATATCTCAGTATGATACAGGTAGTTCTTTTAATTATAAATTTTTCTAATAATCATGGTTTGTTTCAAATGTTTCTTTCAGAGTCACAATCTTTACTAAACTCAACAGATTTTTAAATCAACAGAGTGTCTTGCTGTAGCCCATAAAAGAAATAAAAAAAAATAAACATCAACTTCCATTTTAGAAGAAGTGACCCAATATTAACATTCAACTGTTATTGGAACAGGTAAAGAATACACTTTTATAAAGCAAGATCATCTGAAAAGCATCTAATTGAGTAACAATTGACAGAAATGTTAATTATTAAATGAACCAGATCATAACAGTACTTAGTATGTTATAGACAGTCATTAAAATCATATAATTACTACAGGAAAATTAAGATTTATTTTATGTAGGTCAAATAATTGAATAATAAAATAATTCATAAAACATGATCAAATGTTGACAAGAAAAATAAATATTAAAACTATAGAAAGCTTGGTAGAATTAATTATGATGCCAAATAGGCTTGGTTTCTGTTCCTTTTGTTCTTGCCCTTGCCTTTCACCATCTGGTTAACTCTGGTGTTAGCTGGTCTTACTCTCTCTGGCTTTGGTTTGTCCCTCCTGCAAGCCTCTGTGTCAATACTCCTTGAAGATCAGCTCTCTCTGAGAGGAATTTGGGTTTGGAGAACTGTGGCACAGGGTCAGCTCTGGTGTGCAGACAGAAACCAGAAGGATCTTGTTCCCAGCTATTCCTTGGTTTCTGTGTCCTGATGGCTCTGCAAGGGTCCCTCTTGATCGAGGATTTTGAACAGAAGTGGTGGTTTTCTTCCTGTGCTCGAAGGTGTGTCGGCACTCCTGGGAGACCAGCTCTCTCCTGGCACTATTTGAGTATGGAGCCCTGTGTCACAGGATCAGCTTCCCGGATGCAGAAGGAAACTGGATGACGACTCCTCAATCCATGTGTCCTGAGGGTTCCAGGTGGGTCCCTCTGAGCAGAGGTGTGCTGGTCTTACCCTGGCTCACAGGCTTGTCCACACTCCTTGGATGCTAGCTTTCTCCTGGCGCTATTTGGCTATGGAGCCCTGTGGCTGGTGGCCAGTGTTTTGGTTTTTATTTTTGGTTTTTGGTTTTTTTTTTTTTTTTTGATTTTTGGATTGGTTTGTTTTTATTTTCTTCTTTGTCTAAGAATAGAATTCTTAAATTTTCTTCAGTGAATGGTACTTTTATTCATTATGGGCCATATTCATGTAAATTTGGATCTTTTCCCTTAATATTTCCACAGCCCGTAGTTGGCATAATGTATTTCCCATCAAAATAACCATTTAGGCAGTGTGAGTCTGGTGGAACAGAGGAATATGTACCGGGTTTCTCCCACAAAACTTCCTTTCTCTCTTTCTCACTGTCAAAGCTTCAACACAGTTAAAGATGACTGGTAGTCAGGCTGGGAAGGACTCCTCCAGAAAGGCCAAGAGAGTTCCCTATGGGCCTTACTCATGAACACGTGAACTCTAAGACAATGAACCACACTTGGTGCAGGTGAGAAGAATGACTCCTTGTCACTTGCAATGTGTTGGTGGTGGATATGAAGAATCAGACTCTCTCATCAAGGCTCTGGTGGTGATGTCAGCCACACACCCACAGGGTTCTCATAGGGAAGAAAAGAAGATCAAAATATTCTTAATGGTTGTCTAGCGCTGGTGATTCCAGTGGACTGTATCTCTGTGAAAAACACAATTTTGCCTTTTTGTGATTCTATTGAGTATGACGGAGGCCGAAGGAATTTTCCAACCAACTTAATTTCTATATTTGTTTTAAACATATTTAAGTGTTATTGTAACTTCAAAGTTGCTACTGATTCTGAAGTAGTGGGTTTTGACTGATTTGACTATTTAAAAAAAAAACTGTGGACTTAATTATGAATCAGAAATTATATTAACAAACATTGATTTTGTACAGACATTTTTCTTTCCACTCTGATGGATAAAGCTTATATTACACACACACACACACACACACACACACACACACACACACACACAGTTAAAGACACCCTACAGGCTGGCCTGTGGGTGGGGTAGAAGATGGGTGGGTACCATTACAATGAGCAAGTGCGTGATGGGGAGATGGAAAAGAAACAGAAGCTGTGGATGTATTACAGAGAGTTGCAGCCTGTCTCATAACCTGAGGTGACTACATATGCTGGCTCTAGTGCCAAGTGCTGTGACAGATGCCAAATGGAGGTATCTCTGTTGCATGTTGACATAGATCCCTTTGTCTAGATACCCACTCAGAAGTAACAAAACTGCATCATGTGGAAATTCCTCATGGTACTATTCACACCTTCTATTTGAAACCACTAATTTTAACACTACTTACATGTACCTATTGCCCAACTTATTCAGAAATACTTTTCCAAATGTAGTCATCAGATATTGTTCTTTTTGTGTGTATTCCTCTCTTAGTTCTACTGTAGCTTCCAAAGCAAAACAACATAAATCACTTCCATTAAAGTTGCCAATGGAGCATCTGTTGCCAAAATGATAAGGTCAACTTTCCACATTATTCTTACTATATTCTAGGCAACGTTTAACAGAACTGACAACTTCTCTTGGGCTTCTTCCGATCAGCTCAGCCACTTTTGCCTTCCACTATTAGCTGCTTTGTTTATTTCTGGCAGACTTTCTCAAGACCCTGCACAGACTCCCTTACTTACCACCTCCCCATCTACTATTTGGCTGGCCTCATCTTTTCAATGGCTTAAACAAGTCACTTCCAAAGCTACACCCCCTATTCACAGATGAGCTTCCAGTTTCCTTTTCATCTCATTCCCTCTTTAAAACCCTCTCTTGGATGCCTTTCAGGAAGCCAGACAGCCTTTCTGAAAAGAAATTCCTGACTTTAACTCAAAATATGGTGCAAACTTGCTCTGCCTCTCTCAGGAAGTGCTAAGCTAAGAACTCAAAAGACCCATTCTTCCTTGCCCCTCACTTTCCAAACCTGTCCATCAGGAATTCCTATCAGTTCAACAACCAAGTTATATTGTGCCTCTTTCCAAATAACCAGGGATGCGACTACAGCCTGATAATGACCACAGCCTGTGGAGGCACTGTCTTTCTCACAGGCTGCCTCCTGGTCAGTTCCTGCTCCTTCTGTTGACCTCTGCTAATCCATTCTGTACCCAGTACAGCAGGGAAAACTTTCAGAAATTAAAAATGTAAACCAGATCTTGTTAACATCTGCTTAATCCCCTTCAGGGTTTCTCATTGTAATTGGAATGAACTCCAAAGGCTTTATGTGCCTTAGCTTCTGTCTCATGCTAGCTCCTCTTGGCCTTCTCAATGCACACCAGCTGCACTGGCCCCCATTCAATTTTCAGAACAGGCCAAGTTCTCTGTCTAGTGTGCACTTCTCGAATGGATTCCCGTGGCTGGCTCTTCAGATCCTGGGGGTCTTTTCTCACATTTATGTCCCAGTGCAAGGAGCCCTTCTATGACCACTCTGTAGAAGTGACACTCTTTCCCCCATGCTGCCACTGCTATTCTCTAGGACAGCCTATGATTTGGTTCATCCACAGTACATTTCGGCATCAAACGGCATCTTCACATCACAGAGTTCCCACTGGTTCATCTCTGTAATCACACCCTTATTTCTTGGAAATATTTCCCTTTATCTCCGAAATGACACTCACCACTAAATTATATTTTATTCTTTTGCTCTATAAGGGGATGTTTATTATTTTTAAATTCATTTTCTTTACCATGTCCTTCTTTATTCTGTCCCATTCATGGAACATTAGTCTACCATTTTAGATGTGTTTTCCTTTCATTGCTAATTCCTGGACCTATATATTTTATTTACATACATATTGTTGGCCTTTAGTCTTTTTTTTTTTTTCTTGTTTGGAAATTTAGTCTTGGTAACTAGACCAGGCTGGCCTCAATATCTGATTGCCCCTGCTTCAGCCTCCCAAGTAGCAAGCGTGAGACTTTGTTCCCAGCTTCCTTTCTACTTTTTTCAGTCAGCAATATCCCTTTAAAATCTTTGTTGCTCTGCATCCAACTAGCCGCTGCTTTGAAATGTAACACGCTGTTACACATGCGTACTCCATCTATTTGTTGCCTCAAGCTTCCCACTATTACTAACAAGCCCATGACAAATATCTTTGTACATATCCATATGAATGTGCTTCTCTGGAGAAAAAAAATGTCTAGAAGTTCATGAGCTATAAGAAATGTCGGCATTTAACTTGACTAAGCAGAACTGAGCCCTAAAGAATGCCTGCTTTAAACACCTCTGCAGTGAGGGTCCCTGGTCTGCCTCATGTTCTAGCTGCTATTTCAGCCCTTGCTGTGTTTTCTAGTGTTTGCTCATTAGGCCAGTATAAAATAATAGCATATTTTTAAGTTGTGTTCTCCAATCCTACAAACTTAAGTAAGTCTGTCTATATTTGTTAGCTACATGGAATTTCATTTCTCTTCTAGATCATAGACTATTTTCATTACTGGGTTTTATAAATGAGGACTGAGTTTCATCAAATTCTTCATCTGTATCCACTGAGTCACATTTTAATAGTCATTCTACAAAGTGATAAATTATCTTAATTTATTCTTCACAGCCTAGGGAAAAAATTATACTTGTTCTTAGTATACTATTTACAATGCTCTGTTTAGAAATTAATTATTATTTAGGAAAGAAATAAATGGGCTTAAAATTTTGTTTTCGTACAATTTTTCTATGGGTTGTAAAGTCCTAATAACAGTAACATCAAATATTATTACATGAAAAAAATAATTATAGTGATAATACATACTATATTTCTTAGTCAATATCTATTTCTAGACTGAATTGCACTATGCTGGCATTGATCTTTCTCATATATTTGGTCATTTGGGGTTGGGAACTCATTTTCAATCATAGAAGTTTCTGAGTATGTCCTAAGCTTTATGGCTTTAACTTATGACTGATTTGACTTTCCATGTTGCAGCTTCTGAGCTGTCTGCTTCATATTGCTCTAGAAGCTTCCTCTTGTTTCCCCATATGAGCTGCTTTATGGTCTGTGGTCCAAGGATCATTTGCTTCTTCCTTCTGGAGAGTGAATATGAATACTGTTCATTTATCTTGGTATAAGATACATTTGAAGATGTATCTTGTGTTTAGCCTTATGGAATTTGGACATTTTATTTACTTATGAGCATAGTGTCTCTCTGTCTATTGAACTGTATATGGTTCAAACAGTACAGACTTCTGTTACCAAGACTAACAGCAATAACTGGGTCCTGATAGTTATTGAAAATGCTTGTGAATGAATTGAAAATGCTTGTGAATGGATATGTACCTATTACTTCATGTCTTCCATGAGCCCCTGTGTAAAGCATAGAGCTTCAGATGTTAGTGTTATATTGCTACATTCTATAATCCAAAAGTTGGAGCTTAGTTGGAGAAAATCGATCGCTTGGGATACTTCTTTGATGATAGCTTATTCTTAACCCATTTTTGTATGTTTGTGCTTCTACTTTATGTTTTTGGTTATTTTTTATGAGTAAACTTCTGGTCTATACATATGACAGCAAACGTGCATATGCATATAAACACATACATGCACATGCACCCAAATCGTCTGTGCCACAATGTTCTGTCCAAGTGCATGTGGACTATCAAACATGGACTGAGCCTTCTGAAGCTATGAACCAAAGTAAATCATTTTTTTTTAATTATTACTTCTACTTTTTACAATCCAGTTGTTACCTTCCTTCCAGTCTTCCCTCCCACAGTTTCTCATCCCATTTCTCCTCCCTCCTGTCTCCAAGAGGATACCCCCTCCCCACCTGGCCTCCCTACTCCCTGGGTCCTCAGGTCTCTCAAGGGTTAGGCACAACTTCTCCCCGCTGAGACCAGACCTGTATGTGTGTCAGGGGCCTAGGACCAGCTTGTGTATACTGCCTGGTTAGTGGCTCAGTGTCTGAAAGATCTTAGGGGTCCAGATTAGATGAGACTGCTGGTCTTCCTATGGGGTTGCCCTCCTCCTCAGCTTCTTCCAGCCTTTCCCTAATTCAAACACAGGGGTCCCCAACTTGAGTCCATTCGTTGGGTATCTGTGTCTGTCTCAGTCAGCTGCTTGCTGGGCCTCTCAAAGGATGGCCATGCTGGGCTCCTGTCTAGTAGAAAGACAGGGCATCAAGTGGAGGAATGGGGTTGCCATCCTACAGTAAATCCTTATTTAAGTTGTTTTTGTCAGATATTTGGGCACAGCTAGACAAAAATAATTTAAATGGTGTCAAATCGAAGAATGTAAATACAAATTCATTTAAAAAATACTTTTTACCAGGTTTTCTAGTTAAGTCTCAAGAAAAAAGAAAATGGAGCCAAAAACAAAACAAGAACAGGAAGATCTAAAATGAAAATATAACAGGAAGCATCATCCTTGTAGACTCTGATTCATTCACGGTTTAATCTAAGATTAAAAATTTGTTGAGTAGATGTTCCAAATGTAGATAAAGTGAGATTAGCTATAAATTCATGCATATGAATTATTAGGTTATATGTATTTTCATGTCATTGACATCATGAATGAGATTAGAAACATATTTTTGAAAGAAATGTGTATGTATGCTTAATTAAATGGCTGACAACCAAATTCTTGAAATTTTCCCATGGAAAAAATGTGAATAAGAAAAGAGTATTTTAAATGTATACATCCATTAAAAAGTGGTCATATTGGTCTGTTCAATAAAAGGTAAGAATAACTTAAAAATATTTAACACATCTTAAGCATTATAAATGCACCACATACTGTTCTCTGTTTGGGATTTAGACAGGTAAGCCTCGTCCAGAATGACCTCCCATGGTATAAGAAGGCCCTTTCCTCTTCAGTATTGTATCTCTCAGACTAACTCAAGATTATTCACCAGCATGTGAAATTGTTCCAGAAAAGAATAGTGGTGTACTAAACTATAAACAGGCTCATTGTTTTCTTTCCCCTACTCTATTGGAGAAAGACAATACAAGCTAGTGAAAAAGATTCCCACCTCTTGATGGAGACAGTTTACAAAGTCTCCTTGAAGATAACAATATGGAGAGTAAGCCAATAACTGAAGCTCTTAATGCTACCACTCAACTTGAAAACTCAAAAGCATCTTCCCACTCAAAAATCCTTTTGTAAGAAAGAGCTGAAGACTAAACAAGGAAATATATGTTTTAGAGTTACTGTCTTCAAATCCAAATCTATGGGTAAATGAGTAGGAATTTATTCTCTGTTGGGTGTAGGCTAGGTGTGATACTATACTGTATGCTGGTGACAGAAGATTGGGGCAGCAGACTGGCACGTTTTCCAAGGGAGGACACAAACAATCCAGCAACTATGGATAACGGAGCTCAGTACAGGGTACAATAGAATCTGGGAAACCTTACAAGTATTATCCAAGTAGAGTATTGAAGAACTGGAGAGTGAAGAGACAGTCTAGAGGTAATAAAAGCCGAACATATGCAGAGGAGGAAGTCGGGTGTGCAAAAGACACCTTTCCTCTTGTTCTACCTCAATGACATAAGACCTCTATAGAACTACTACACTAACTTTACCTCTCTTTTGATTTTCTACTAGTCTTTTCCCTCCTTCCCTGCTCACCACTACACCAATTATATTCTAGTATATACTTCAGCAGTATACACTACTCAAATATACGCTAACTAGTTTATGCTGTGTCCACTTTATCTCTGTCCTGCCTCCTGCTTCTGGACTGCATCAGAACAAAGCATCCCATTTCCCTGATCTGAGGCTTTTACCTCGTAGTCTTAGATAGAATGTTGTTTTTACTTTTCATGGAAATAAACAGCTCTCGGGATGATTATTCTTTGAAAGTACTTATAATATGATACCAATTTCTTGCGATTTAAATAATCAATCCAAAAGAACAAAATTCCAGAAAATTACATTAAACCAATGCTAGATGATAAAAGAATAAAGTTCCATAGGCAATAATTTGTTTTTAAACTCCTTGAAGGTATGGACTTATAAAGAGTCATAGCTATATGTTCTTTAAAATACATCAATACCACTTCATTCTTTAAAAGTAAAATAAAGTAAAATAAAATAAAACATAAATGCATGAAAGCACATGAAGGTATCTGTAATAAGCACTTTTGTGCATAAAGTTGCATAATGAAACACAAACCCTCTGCTAATTTCATTAGGGATCTATTAAGTTACCAGGACTCTAATACACAAATTGAATAATTATCTTTTTCAACAGCAGGAAGACAATTTACCAGAAGAAGAAACCATTTAGATGGCACAATTAAGTTATATTTCTTCTTTTCTAACAGATAAATTAAAGAGATGAGCATTAGTGTCATTTATTGTCTTCAGAGTTTTCCCATGTTTTTACTCCTTGCCTAGTTTTACCAACATTTTACTGTCAACTTCCCACTATGGTATCAGACACTGTGGCTGTGTACTAAGTCATTCCCCCAGCCTCTTTCCTCACAGAAACTAGCCCCAATTCTAGCCACAGAAGCAGAGCCTGGTGGACCTAGCTTGTCACAAGAGTTCTATTCTTTTTCAGGGGGGAAATGTTATGTGATATCCTCCCAATAGACAAAAGAAAGAGTGTACCAGATACATGGAGATTAGAAAAAGATGTTCAGTTTTCTCCTTATCTCATGGTAGCTTCCAGATATGTGGAATCATAACAATAATCCTGTACCCATGAGGGAATAGTGACACATGACAGACACAAGGTAGAAATAATTTAGATATTGATGACTTCCCTGTATCCCCTAATTAGCTGAGGGAGGGACATATCTACCCTATGCAATAAAATAAATTTCTCATGTGTAACTCTTAGCTGAGTTATCCCATTTATAACATCAAAAAGAGTTTAAATAAGCAATACTCTGTAACTAAAGCTTTCTACATTGTCACCTTTTACAGGGCATGATGGGATAAAAGCAGTAAGGCCAATAGACCCTTCACGTGTACTAAAGGGAACTCATCAGTACTGAACAGTGAGCACGCTATAATAATTTAGTTCTCACCTTTAGAGACTGAAGGGACAAAGAAATACTACCACCTTGTAGTAAACCAAAAATTTCAAAGGCTTGTTGAAGTGTTTATCATTCTCTTGTTACCCTTACAAAGAGATGTCGATTCCTAAGTCTGCTGCACACTACTCTAAGACATAGACACAACCTAGTCACCTATCAACAGAGTTTAGAGGCTTTTCTCACCTAAAGTAACTATGCTACGATAGATGTGCTATTTTGTTTTATTATCTATAATATATTCTATAACATCACTTTGTAAAGCTCAAGTATATTCAATGAAATGTGTTTTATTTTTTTTATACTTAAAAACAAATTGAATCAACCAAATTATTTTCTTTTTTCATGGAAAAAAAATTCTCAATTGCTATCCTAAGTAGAAAATTACTAGTATTCCATGGGTAAATTGTGATTCAACAGCCTTCTCAGATTGTCTTCTGTTGCTGGACTAACAAATAACATATTTGCTTATTAAACCTTATTAACTCCTTAGCTTCACTGTCTAGATTTCATAGTCTAAAATACCAGGATAAATGCATGAATGACCTCACAGGACTCAGAAGAGGCTAGCTTGAAACATTACATTAATGTGCTCATTACAGTAGGCTATCATTACTGTCCTTATTTGAATTGGTTTTAATTTTAATTTCTTAAAGAGAGGCTCCTCTGACCCTCCAGTTGCTTTAGCTTTGGAGTTCATCATAAAATAAAACCAGGATCGCTGTTAAAAAGAAAAAAGGAAGCAGATGCTATTGCTCTGTGTAGTACTTATGTATTATCCGTATCACCTCCAATGGTAGAACCATGGCTGTCACTCTTTACCAGGTTCACACTGAACATTAGCACTGTTGACCCAATGGAAGCCTGGGTTCCTTGTAGAAAACCCATCAGATAACAACATACTAGGAGTAGAGCCAGTGTTGGCATGTGCTGCAGCTTTTCAGTCCATCTCCCATCTTCATGTGAAATAAAGGAATTGGGATGGATGACCTTTGTGTTCCTTTTAAAGTCTCACATTTCACCCCTGTTATGACTCCTGTGGATACAGGATAGATTGCCTATATTGATTACACCTTAAGAGCAGAGCTGAGCTAGGTTCTATTTAATCAGTCCTACAGGGCACAGATTCCTTTCCCTGCTATAAAATTTAGAAAGCTCAGAATCAGAGAGGTTAAATGATTTTCCCAGCACACCATCTGGCATGTTTATAATTTCCTGTTGCAGATTGCTTATTTCTAGCCACCAACAAATGGCTAAATTGAGAGCAAGTCTGGAATGTAATGATAAAGCCCCAGCATGGTACTACACTTTCAAACCTGTAGATACCTGGGCTAAGTCCACAACACCCTTAGAAAGCTTTACAACTTAAAGTGGAAAGCTACAAAATCAATTTTTACTTCTAATTATTTTTGACAAACATGATCCATGTTTGCTGTTCTAGAGACATGACCTTATCACTTTCTCCATCATATTCTAGATGATAATTTACTTTTTACTATACAGTCTCACAATAATTTCAAACATGGTTCATTATGGTCAGTGACAGAAATGTTTGAAATAAGCAATGCTATATCTCATTTGATTTTTGACATTTTTATTGGGGTTTTTTTTTTTGAAGTTTCTAGTTCACTTAACAGCTGGACATCTAACATATATATCATTTTATTTTGAAAAATGAGAGTGTATTCTACATGCCACCCACTTGCCATTGTAATAGATAGAATTACTGATTATATATACCCTTCTCAGCAGCAAGAGGATACACAATTGCCTCCCAGAACTGTGATAAGAAGATGGCAGTTACAATTGGCACCTAGAGAAACAATACATAATTGCCATTCACTAAACTAACAGAAAGAGGGAGAGAGAGATTATCTGCACAATAGCCCAAGCAACAGACAGAATCAACAACCCTCAGCTCTTATTTTGAGCAGAGGAGAAAGAAGGCAATTTGCTCTCAGAAGTACCAACTCAGGAGAAATCTTTTGTTGAAAGATGACTCATATTACATCTTTTACAAGTTCTTTTTGCTCACTCTACAAAAGGGAAGAGGTGAATATGAAATCCAAAAGCAAAGGGGATTAAACCAACCCTCAGGTACCAGGGAAACAAATTATGGTGGCTTTACCAGTGACAATTATGAATAGCTTTATGGCCAGTGATATTTGGGGTAGTAAAAACATAGCATTGATACTTCCGTTGGAAGGATTTTTCCCCCTTGAAAATTTAATTTATCCCAATAGTTGGCTTTCCTGTGTAGGGAGGATGCTCAGCATAGATGCTTTGATGATGTGAGTCCTGAGCTCCAGGCTATTCCAACATGCTGTGTCCATGTAGAGGTCTGAGCTGCTTCTCATCTCACATATTCAAACAGATTTGCATGCTTACAATCATGTCTCACTAGGACTGTACCTCCAGTAAATGTGCTATCAGTTCTAATAATTGCCCTGGTTTCCCCAACAGACACTTCTACACACAATATCAATCACCAGACCTCCCAAAGCTTCCATGGACTAAACCACCAACCAAAGAGTACACATGGGGAGACCTATGGCTCCAGCTGAATATGTAGCAGAGGATGGCCTTGTCTGGCATCACTGGGAGGGGAACCCCTTTGTCTTGTGGAGGCTCGATGACCCAGAGTAGGGGAATGTTAGAGTGCTGAGACTGGAGTGGGTGGGTGGGTGGGGGAGTACCCTGATAGAGGCAGGGGAGAAGTGATAGGGGGTTTGTGGAGGAGAAACTGGGAAGGGGGATAACCTTTGAAATGTAAATAAATAAAATAACCAATAAAGAAAAAGAACAAAAAGAAAATCTGTACTATTAAAGGACAGACATGGAGAGGACCTAAAGCTTGATTTGTGCACTGTGGCTGCCAACTAGAGCCAAGGTGAGTGAGACTGAGAGAAAGAGAGGTTTATGCAATCCCTCCTCTTATTTCTAATTGTTAATAAGAAAAAGATTACAACAGCACTTACACTGCTGAATACAAAGCCGAGTGGAAACTTGAACAGCATGGGTGTTAGTGCTGTGCAACAGTAGCAAATGGAGTCATGTGTATGCTCTCTTGGCAGTGTAACCATAAAGGATGCAGTCCGTTCAATCCACAGATGCATGTGCTGTGCTACATGGGAATAATATTTTTGAAGTTACAGTGTTGTGGTGCTGGTAGATTGAAAAGACAGCAAAAGCCCGTGTTTCTTTTTCATAAAGAAATTGATATAATAAGAGAAACTGGTATAATCTAGCACATTCTTAATGGTCCAGTAACTATTCCTAGTATAAATTTCACTGTATCATTGACATATTTCTGAATATTTTTGCTTCATGTTTGGGTGTTAGGAAAAGACTCAGGTTCACTCTTACTGAAAATGAAGCATGTTTAAGAAAAAGAAAATCAACCACAAAGCAAGTTGATTGAAAATCATTCACTTTTTAAGCTTACTGCCCTACTTTCTGATATTCCTTTCACCGGAAGCCCTGGTATTAGAATGATACGCTATAATAACCTCATCGCAGACCTCTTACAACTTCAAATGAGGAGAGTTGGAACAATAGCAGTTCCCCCAAACAGAGTACTACTGTGTGCTGAGCACCATTCCAGGAAGTCTGGACTGCTCGCCTAGTCCTCACAGTGCATCTTTGAAACCTTACTTCTGTTTTCAACATCAAGAATGGAAGCTCTAGGAAACCAAGTAACTTTTCTAAAATAGTACCAGTGAAGCAAGTGGCCTGTACTGGCCTATGCTGTCCAGTTCCAAGTCATCAACTAAGGTTCCTATCAAGCTGATTTTCAGAGTCACACAACTGGAGAAGAATGCAGGTCTGAAGACTGCTCAAGCTGGTGTAGCTTATGTCATAGCACAGACCGCCGTGTGGTTGAATGCCCAAACAAAGATTGTCCAGTGTCAGAGCTTCTTTATAAAAGGTATGGGCAGGAAAACTGAACCCTTGAGAGTGTCAAAAAAAACCTTCTACCAAGACATGACTTTAAAATATATTTTATTGAAAATCAAGAAAAGTAAAAGTAACACATGGAAACATGTTTAGAAATAAAATTTGTCATATAAGAAATGGGCCTCAGACCTTCACGTGTCCCTCAGATAGCTCATGCAGTTAACTCCTTAGAACTGAGGAGTTTTAACTATAAAACAACTATTAACATATTATCATAGTAGGTTATGAGACTCAACCCCCCACTCTGTCTGCCTTGACTACCTGGAATCTAAGAAGTATAGTACTTTCCTCCACTCTCTCATCTAATACAAGTCAGGGCAGTAGTAGAAAATGCTCCTATAAACACAGGGATGCAGCGGACTGATGGATGTTCATCCATCTTCACTAGGCTTCTCTGTTAGTCCACAACAGCTCATGAAAATGTCAGGTCATACAATGTAATATTTTTAAAATAAATAAAAATTAAAACAAAATGCTACCATTGAGAATAGATACCCACAAATTCTAATTTATAGGTTTGGTACAGATTCCAAGAGTCAAAACTTTCGAAGCTTACAGAGGAGTCTAATGTTCAGCCAGGCCCTAGAACTATTATTATGGCCCTCTTGGATCCAGAGTCCAATTGAATGTGCTATTATTGCTGTAGGAATAGTTTCAGCTAAGAACAAACCCGTCAACCACCCACTGTGTTGCTAACCATCTTGTCTCCAGGATTGCTAAAACAAAATATCCCAGCAAATTCTAAATACCAACCTACTATATAATTTCGTGCCGTATAAGGAAATTTGAAAGTACAAAGGAAGCTGCTTTTTGATACTGCATTAATTGGCCCTGATCTTCATGTTGCCACAGAGGACATTAAACTCAGCTTCCAGTTAGGGATAGAACGGTGGCACCTAAATAGTTTTCTACAACTGGGTGAGAAGCACTTGCATTTTTCATCATTTATTAAGTCATCTATTGTGGTCTGAACTCTATGAAGCTAGGGGCTATGCAGGAGACAGCAAGAAAGCTAAGAGAAAGTTATGGCTAAAATCTCTTCTTCAAGAGGAAGCTGTATGGATGTTCAATGAGAACTCCAGAAGTAAGAGCCTTGTCTTTGGTGGCAATAGGACCTACTGTCATACTAAAAACAGAAATACTGAGTAGACCCACTAGGGCATCCATGGCCACACTACAGCTCAGTCAGAAGACAGACCATGATCATTCTAGTCATTTTACATCAAGAATGTCAGTGACAGAAAAGGAATGAGTGGCAAACTCACCTCTCATTGATTTATTGCCATATGCATGTAGACATCCACAGCCCCCGACTCCATCACATATATCAGGCAACTTCACTGAATAGGGCAAATATGGGAAAGGAATCATCGAGCAATGGATAAGCCTGAACCCCACGGAGATCCACTCTCAGGAAGCTATTCATTATACCCTTCTGCACTCCTTATATCCATTCATGTTAAGGTAGAAGCTGATCTTGGAAATGGAAAAATTGCTGAGATTCAGCAACAAAGAAGAGAAAATCACAAGGTTTGTCTGATATTTAAAGAAATGAACCAAAACACGTCTTGTCTTTGTAAGAGACATTAGGTTTCCCTAATCCCTGGAGAATTACAAACAAGAACAATTAATATGTGGACATATTTTATCAAAACTTCTCTATATACAACAATTATTGTCCATGTGTGCTTCAGTATCTTGGCTCTCTTTTATTTTTTTTGTCTTTGATTCTTTTTAATCTTTTATTGAAAACTGCTTCAAATAATTCATATGTATGTGTGCATATATATTATATACAAATCATTCTGCATCTATTTTAATCCACAATGATTAATACGATGTTTGACAAGAAAGCATATTACCATAAATTGTGGTATCTAGTTGAAGGTTGGGGAAGGACATGTTTCCAGAGAAATCTGAGTTCCCTTTGGGGTTTCTTAATATTGATAATAAAGAAGAAAGAACAAGGATTTTATTAGAGTTTAAAAACACAGGACCGACAAGATATAAATCCCAACATCTTCCCAGAGGAGAGAGATGAAAAAAAGAGGAGAGAGAAAGCCATATTGCTTAAGTTAAGCCTGCACTCTGAGCAATGGTGGTCAACCATGTGGAGGGTAAATAGCTTCATGGTAAAAGCAGGTGGAAGAACTTTAAAGAGAGAAAAAAAATCAGCCAAAGTGTGGGGGAAAAAATACTTACAAAACAGAAGAAAAGGAAAGGTTATGCTTTTCTGAGGGATTAAAACAACTCCATGATTATGGTTCCACTAGCTACTGCACAGAGGACAGAGACAAAAAAATGCCTGATCTCATTAGAAGAGTCAGTACTCACTCCATGTTTTAGCATGGCTTAATATGAATGAGCCTTCTGAAGGTATGATCCCTTAACAGGTAACTGACCAGACCAACTGGATTAATTTTATTTGAGGTATCTTGTAATCTTAGTTCTCCACCCAAATCCTACAGGTAGATTCCATTGTCAGAATCAGAAAGAAATTGCTTTCCCTTAATCGTCCTCCAATGCTACTGTAATAGTAGCTTCTATACTGTGAAGATATCCTACTCTGTTACAGCACTATAGCTTTGAGGTTCTTGAGTTATTGTGCTCTTAATTAGTTAAAAGCTTTCTTTCTAGATTCAGAGGTAACTGCATTTCAGTAAAGATGCTATATCAAGCTAGCCATTTAATTTGGTTAATATATGTATCCTGAAATTTAGTTCTTAGTCTGTGATTAAGAAACTGATGATCACCTGACAATGCTATGACAAAAATCATACATGACAATGAACATGAGAAGTCTAACACCACAAACCATAGTAAGTGCTCAATACAAATTGTTTCTACAATTTATACAAAAACTATTCTAAATAAAAAAGACATTTAAAAACATTCATGTGGAAGATAATAAATTTAGGGGCTATAAAACCTAAGACATTTGTAGAAAATAGAATTAATCAAATTCTTCAGTCTATAATGGTCCTGAAAACCATAAGACTTTGCAAGTTACTTACTGTCCTGGTCTATAAACTAAAAATGAAATTCCAACTATTGGAAGGGTTATAAATTAGGATTTCTGCAGTGAATTTCTTGGGTGTTCAAAGTATAATTGCTCCACTGGTTAACATGTCAAAAAAAGATCTCTTTCTCCAAAGTTAGGAGAAATGAGGCTATAAAATATCTGGATTAAAATGTAAATGTGAGATCTTAATTATTCAAATGTTCAGCAAAAGTCAATTATCCTTCCATTAAAATGCAAATACGCACTTGAGTTCTTGTAGGGGTGCACTAGGGAAAGGAATGATCTGCAAGGAGCAGGGAGAGGAACAAGGAAACCCTGTCAGCAGATAATAGGACCTAGGAAAAGGAGTCAGGCTGGGTGCTGAATTCACTGGCTGTACTTCTTTAAGGAGAAAGGGGAATTTAAATACCTATTCTATTTTTATTTTATGTGTCTGTGTGTGAGTACATGCCTCATGTATATGGGCATCCATGGAGGCCAAAAGAGGCTCTCAAATACCTTAGAGCAGGAGTTAGAGGTGGCTAGAAGCAAGCCACTCACATAATGAATGCTAAAATCTGCACTTGGAGTCTCTGCAAGAGCAGCAAATTCTCTTAACTGCTGACCTATCTCTGCACCTCACTGCCCCCACCAAAAAAAAAAGGAGTTTTAAAAGTGATATGTGATCCAACAGCCTGGAAACTAGTGATTAATTTCAGAAAAGGTTATAATTGCTGAGAGAAGTCAGTTCTTCTACAGGGAATTAGCACCAATGGGAAGGAGATAAAGGCTGACTTGAAGAAAAAGAAAAAGCAAAGAAGACAACCTGTCTGGCATTATAATCCAATAGGTAGACAGGAGATATGATTAAGAAAGTCTTGGAGCCTTAGAGAAAGCCAGAAGTTTAGAAGTTGTCTAAGCTTCACTTCCGGCTGTTGTGTGTGATAAAGTACTCTCACAAAACAGGTGAAGGAACAATGGATTTATTTAGCTCACAGTTAATCACTGTGGGGAGGTCAAGGCAGCAGGAATTTAAAGCAATTATTCATATCCACAGTCAAGAGCAGAAAGAATAAATGAAAGCACATGTACTAATATTTATCTCCACCTCTCGCCATATATTCAGGCCAGAATCCAGCCCTTGATATAATACTGCCCAAATTTAAATTTAGGGTAGTTCTTTCTATCTCAGTCAACCCTCCAAGGTAAACCTAATCTTAACAATCCTATTGGAACTCCCTTCTCAGACTATTCTGCACCATGTCAGTCAAAGCTAGCTATCACATAGATGATGTTCTGTAAGAGCTTCTTAAGGAGCAGTATGGAGAGTTAACATAAATTTATCCCTATAATTCTAGAGACAAAAATATAGTGAGAATTTTGGTTTCTTTAAAAACCCAACTCCCTGTTGCATGTAGTTTCTATTACCCCACTTTAAGCTCCAGGCAGACCACACTACAAGCCCGCATCCAGGAGCCACCTGGATCCTTGGATGTAACACACAAACACACACACACACACACACACACACACACACACACACACACACACACACACACACACACACTTAATTTTAATATGTTTTTAGCTCAATGGCCAGGCTCTTCTGAGCTTCTCTCAACTAGCATGTCCTTCCTTTCACTCCCAGCTCAACACCTCTTAATCTGTTCTCAGCTTAGTTGTATTTCTGTTCTCTAACCTGCTACCACAGGCCCAGTTGGGAAAGAGGCCAATGGCTATTCCACCCAAGATCTCACATGGCTGATAGGTCTCCCTCTCCCCACAACCCCCAAGCATGGTGAATCTTTTTCCTCTCCTGAGTCTGCTAGCCTGCCTGCAGGAAACTGGAAGTCCTGCCTCTCTCACCCAACTGCTGCTAGCATCTTTATTGATAGATCAAGAACCAATTAGGGAACAGAACCTTCAGCATCCATTCCCAATCAGAGCATCAGAATCACCTCCTTTCCCTCCCTCCTTTTCCCTCCCCCTCTCCCCGTGTGGTTATGAGTAATGACTACTCTGGACTCTCCCAGATGTGTCTGCCTCTATGTTCTCAGACATATCTACAATAAGTTTCCTCCTCTACCATACATAGGAGCAGTCACATCCTTTCCTTTCATTTTTATTTCTTTCTTTTCCTTCATCCTGGATACCTTGGCTTGTGGCCACATTATTCAATTCCTATGGCTGTTCCCACAGTGCCTTCTCTGCCACATGCATACTCTGGTCTCTTATAAAGACTTGTCATTGAATTTATTCTCATTGAGGTACTCCAATATAATTAATATCTGAAGATCCTCTACTCTTTAAGAGCCCCTTTCCCAAATTGTGTAAATCTTGCTGATTGTAGGAATCTACATACAGACATATTTTTGAAGACCAAGAATTCAAGCCATAGCAGTATATTCTGGTTCCCCAATCTGTCATTCATCGTGTATAGAAATATATACAAACTCTTAACACTCTCCCAAATGTCAGTCTGTTATATAGCAAATCAAAGTCTCATCTAATTATTATGAACTCAAATGACATAAATCCAATCTCAATAAAGTACAGTTGAAAATGTAACCATGATTCACACTGCAAAAAGTATTTTCCATTCATGGACCTATGACAGCAGAGGATAAAGCATCCATTCAATATAGAAAATAGTATGAAAGTCATAGGATGACTGTTGCACATATCCTGACTCCAAAATGAAGAAATTCAAGGAATAAAGAGGCCAACCACTCAAAGAAGGTTTTCTCTTTTTTCTTGTTTTATAATCATTTTTCTCTCTTTTTAATTTTTTAAATTATTTTATTTGTTTACATTCCAAATGTTGCCCCCATTCTTGTTACCCCTCCCAGAGTTCTAAACTCCATCCCCCCTCCCCTTTACCTCTGAGATGGTGCTTCCCCACCCAATCATCCCCTACCCCCTCATGCACCCACTCACCCCCCCTCACCTCCCCCTAGCATCCCCCTTCCCTGAGGCATCAAGTCTCTAAAGGATTAAGAGCATCCTCTCCCACTGAGGCCAGATAAGGCAGTCCTCTGCTACATATGTGCCAAGGACCAGCCCAGCCCATGTATGCTTTGGGGGGGTAGGGTGCTGGTAATTGATTATTTTCTTTATTTACATGTCAAATATTATCCTCCTTCCTGGTCTCCCCTCCACAAACTCCCCATTCTTTTCCCGCTCCTCTTTGCCTCTAAGAAGGTACTCCCACACCCACACACCCACCCACCCACTCCATCCTCACCCTTCTAGCATCCTCCTTCACTGAGGCAACAAGCCTCCACAGAACCAACCACCTCTCTTCCCATTGATGCCAACAAGGCAACCCTCTGCTACATATGTAGCAGGAGCCACGGACCCACCCATGTATACTCTTTGGTTGGTGGTTTAGTCCCTGGGACCTCTGAGGGGTCTGGTTAATTGGTATTGTTGTTCTTCCTATGGAGATGCAATCCCTTTCAGCTCCTTCAGTCCTTCCCTTTACTCTTCCATTGGGCTCCCCCAGCTCAGGTCAATGATTGGCTGTATCTGCATCTGTCTTAGTCAGGTGCTGGCAGAATCTCTCAGAGGACAGCTATACTAGGTTCCTGCCTACAAGACTTCTTGGCTTCAGCAATAATGTTGGGGTTTGGTGTCTGCAGATAGGATGTATCCCAAGATGGGATGGGCTCTGGATGGCCTTTTCTTCAGTCTCTGCTCCATTTTTTTGTCCCTGTATTGCCTTTAGATAGGAAAAATTCTGCATTAAAATTTTTGAGATGGGTGAGTGGCCCCTTCCCTCAACTGGGGGTCATGCCTATCTACTAGAGGTGGTTTGTCTCATCAGGTTCTATCTCCCTGCTGTTGGGCTTTTTGGCTAATGTTATCCCCATTGGGTCCTAGAAGCCTCTTGCATCCCTGGTGTCTGGGACTTTCTAGTGATCCTCCCATTCCCCACCCAACACTGCTACATATTTCTATTCATTCTCCTGCCCTCTGGACTTCTCTCCTGACTCTTTCCCTACCAGAACTTGCTCATCTTCACTTGGTCAGCACTAGACCCAAAGATCATTACAGCTTTGAGTTGTGCACTTCAGCCAATCCCATGTTTGACATGTGAACATCAGGAAAGAGGAAGAAAAAACAACCAAGAAGTAATTCAAAACTAAGAACAAAGGCTAGAGCTTGGGGAAAGGACTGTAAGGAAGCAAGAGTCTTTGTAGCTTCCCATCTTAGGGTACTCACAAGAAATAAAAAGAAGGAAATGGACAGGAAAGAGAGGGAAGGAGGAGAAGGGACAAATGTGAGGGGAAGTGGGAGAGAGGGAGGGAAAAGAAGGGACAGTGCTTGCCACTCAAGCCTGACCATCTGAGTGTGATTTCCCCCACACACACACACACATTAATAATAAGTAAAATAAAAAATTTTGGTTTTTTAAGTGCAGTTTGAAGACACATTTTAATTAGTTAACTAACTTATTTAAAGCAGAAGGAAAGAAACCCTTCTAACAGGCCTTTCCATTGTCTCGTACTATCTTCCCTTCCTAGAGAAGCAGATCTGAGAATTTGCTCTCATGAGCACTCAATAGAACCATGCCTGCCTATGCAAGTCTATGCCCACTGCCTGCCTATGCAAGTCTATGCCCATTGCCTGCCTATGCAAGTCTATGCCCATTGCCTGCCTATGCAAGTCTATGCCCACTGCCTGCCTATGCAAGTCTATGCCCATTGCCCATCATTCTGCTATTCTGCTTTTCCAACTGCATTTTTTCTAGTTCCTGTTTTGTTTTGTTTTGTTTTGTTTTGTTTTGTTTTGTTTTGTTTTGTTTTGAACAACAATCCAACTGCTGCAAGGGCACGCAGGGTTCCATGCTTATTTAACTAATGATCCACTTTTTTTCTTTTTTCATCAAAAGTTGGATAATATTACTATTTAAGGAGAAAAGGCAATACATTCTATGAGCCAGCATAAAAATTAATATCTGAATGACCTCATAGTTCATAACTAAGTGTCTTTTGAACTAAAAGAAATAGTTTCCTTTTAGGTCACTGGAATTTCAAAGTGGCATGGATTTTATGGTCAATTCCTTAAAGCTACTAAAATAGAATTCTCCAAGAAGGCAAAAGAACACAAACTCAATTAAAGGAAGCCAGTAGTCTCCCTTCGCATGTAAAGCAAGTATATCAAAAGGCAATTCCACAGAAAGATGAATGGGAAAGGTCATGTCTTTCTTTCTAAAGCTAAATTAAGATAAATTTCAAAAGCTTTCATCTTAACACCTTGCTAAAGAAAATTGCATCCTTTCCTACTATTTACTAAGGTTGCTTTGCTTCCTGCCTTTAATGACCAAGCACTTTGACCACGCTCTGCTGAAATCTCATAAAGATGAACTTCAATTACAAGTGCAGTCCAGAGCCAAGGTTGCATAAGCTAACTGCACACAGCTGTCTGGGGTACAATGCCTAGATGAGGAAGCCACCTCTCTTATTTTAGCTCCATTTTCAGGCTGTCCTTGATTGAACTGACCAAAGCATTATATTTTCTTTGCCATCTTTTTTATCATCTCTATTTTTCCAATACACACAGGAAGAAGATTAAAAGAGCCCAGGCCTCTAGCCCAGCAGCATTAGTGGATCACTTTGAGTGACCTTGAATTACTGGTTTCTAATGTTTCTGCTGCCTCACTCAAAACAGTGGGGCACTTCCTCTCCAGGGAGGCCTCCCAGCACCTGCAGGAAGTGATTGGGTGTCCTCAGGAGGGTTTTATCAGTGGAGATTTTTAAAGATCACATGTGCACCAAAGGTTAAAATCGATGTCATTACAGAAATAGACCTAGAATCCAAAAACCTGTGAATAGGGCTAGATGTCATTATCAGAGTCTTTATACCAAAAAGAAAAAAGTAGTAACTCAAATGATGTCTTTATGTTGTCAACTATCGGCTATTACTTTACCATTGTTATATTACTCTCAATGTCAGCCAGTGTCACCTGCCTGTTGTTGAACTGGTTTTTCAGATACAACGCCTCTACTTTCATCTATTGTCTTGTGGGACGAAGCTGACCTCTATGCATTCTTTACTGTAATTTAATTAAATAGCATAAGTCCTGAAGCTAGTATCAATAAAATCAACAATGAGTATTTAAAACCCAGCAAAATATTAAAGAGACACCAAGAAACACACTTGAAAATACCACTTTATAGTAGCTAGGCATCAGGACATGTCTTCTGCTGTCAACTCACACTGTCAACAGTAAACTCCCCCAACTCCAACCCAGGTGTCCAAAGCCACAGTTATGGCATTTCCCAAGATGACTCCTTTGCCATAAAAAAAGAATAACAGTGAGTTGTCTAAGTTTCTCTAACTGCACATCTCATAGTAGAATATTCATTGTGTTGATACATTGGAATTCTACTGCTATCCAAATTAAAACAGGTTCATTTTAGTGAATAGATACTAAAAGTGAAGGATTCAACTTAGAAAGGAAAAATGTGTCATGGGCCTCATCTTTTTTTTTTTCCTGGTTATTTATTTATTTATTTATTTATTTATTTATTTATTTATTTACACTCCAGGTTTTATTCCCCTCTTGATCCACCCTCCCACTGTTCCACATCCCATACCTCCTCCCCACCCACTGTCTCCACGAGGATGTCCTCATCACTCACCACTCACCACCCACTGCTCACCCAACCAGACCTCTAAACTCCCTAGGGCCTCCTGTCTCTTGAGGGTTAGGTGCATCATCTCTGACTGAACCCAGACCCGGCAGTCCTCTGCTGTATATGTGTTGGGGGCCTCATATCAGCTGGTGTATGCTGCCTGGTTGGTGGTCCAGTGTTTGAGAGATCTCGGGGGTCCAGGTTAATTGAGACTGCTGGTCCTCCTATAGGGTCGCCCTCCTCCTCAGTTTCTTCCAGCCTTTCCCTAATTCAACCACTGGGGTCAGCAGCTTCTGTCCATTGGTTGGGTACAAATATCTCCAGGGATGGAAATGGAGAGGAACCTGAGGAAAAGAAGGTCCAGCAACAGGCCCAAAGTGGGATCCAGCTCAAGGGGAGGTGCCAAGGTCTGACACACTACTGAGGCTTTGGAGTGCTCACAAAAAGGGACCTAGCACAACCACACTCTGGAAGACCCAACAAGCAGCTGAAAGGACCTCAGCTTTGTAAGGCACTACTTGTACAGACAAATTACAGGAGTCAGTTCTCTGCTTAGACCATGTGGGTTCCTTTGACTGAACTAAGGTCCTCAGGTTTGATGGCAAGCACTCTTATATACCAAACCATCCCAGAGACCCCAGGATTATCATTTCTTAATGAGAGGGAAAAAAAAAACATAAAAGATAGCTGTAATTCTCTACTACGCATTGGATTAAAACTGGCACAGCATTGCCCTCACAGACTACCATGTCACTAAAGTACAGAAGTCAAAGAATCTGTCCTTACAGTTTTGTGAAGAATATTACAACCCCAATAACTAATATATTTACCTTACCCAAAAATTATTCAAACTTACAGTTCTTATAGGTGATAAGACTCTGCAGAATTAACTAATTCATGTGTCTACCAGTCTTAAACTAAATGCAACATCACTGAGTCTTTAAGTTTGATTTATATGATTTAGAAAGAAACACACATTTCTGGTTCCTGTTTAAGCATGGGACTCTACATTCTTATTCTGCCAGTGAGAAAAACAAAATAAAACATTAGGCATGAGACTGTGGAGTCAAGGGTTCTATTCCAAATGCCAACTGACAACTGCAAGTTAGGATAAACTAGCTTTCTTATTCTTCAGTGTAGCATTTGGTCTTCAGAGAGTGACTGTGATAAAGAGAAGAGCTTTCCTTTCCCCTCAGATGGAATTCATGTTCCATTTCTATGTTTCTTCCATGTCTGCTCAACAGAGTATCCGCTGTACCCACAGTCACAGCCTGCTGCTGACCAGGCAGATCCTCCATGATGCAAAGAAATGGCCCATTCCATCCTCTCAGATCCTCATACCTTCTTAATTGATGTGTTTATCTCCTTTAGTTATTTTCTGGATAAAATACAATGATGTAAAACAATTAATTTGTGAACCTGAAGTGGATAACCTCATGAGTCACTGGAATCTAAGTATTTAACTGTCTTCTAATATATTGTTAACTAGCTATGCAGAAAACAACAGACTAAGTAAGTTCAAATTCTAACATGTTAATGTTTAAGGCTAAATAAACTACAGAGTGTTGATTATGCAGAATACTGAATACAGATATGTTTTAAGCCAGAAATACATCTAGGCACATAATATCTATGATTTTTAATTCCATATCTTCCCTGAGAGATTTTTAAATATATATCAACCAAAGCAAGAAACCAAACTAAAGAAGCCTTTGCTGGAAATATTTTTTTAAAAGTCTATGTTTTCCTAAGAATGTTCCATTCATTCTCTCTTTTAAAATAACTCCCAAGTTAAACAAGAAGCTAATGTTTTCAATGACTTTTAGCACAAAGTATAAAAATAGAAGAGAGGGGCTCTTGGAAGAAAATAACCAGCTCCTTGTCTTCCACCTTGAAGGGCGGTGGTCTAAGACGAGAGACAATGTTATTGTTTGTCTAAGATGCTGCAGAGAAACATCCCATAGAGGCCTAAATCTGCACGTGTACCTCACATTGGTCTCAGTGGGAGTGCATGGAGATGATGATTCAGGAGCATGAACCCCAGAGGCATTTAAAAGTTTAGCCTCATCAAGGGAAGCCTGGGTCCAGTCTTCACTCCAAGTGCTGTTCAGACTAGGCAAAAATAAGTAAATAAACATTCAAGCCATGTATGGTGATGCGCACTTTTAATCACAGCATTTGGGAGGCAGAGACAGGCAGATCTCTGTGAGTTCAAGGCCAGCTTGATCCACAAAAGAGAATTCCAGGACAGCTGTTAGCATTCCTTCTAGGCTCTGCCACACAGTTACCAGGCAACAGCCAGATATACCTGATTCACTTTAAAGGGGGCCGTTTGCCCCCTCCTCATTCTCCTACTCTCTCTGTCCCTTCTCTCCCCATTCCCCATCCCCCCACCATGTGTTCCTCTTCCTTCTTCCCTCCCTCCCTCCCTCCCTTTCTCTCTCCCTCTCTCTCTTCCCCCTCTCTTCCTCCCTCTCTCCCTCTACCTCCCTCCCATCCTCTCGCTCTCTGCCTTTCTCTGTCTCTACTCCATCCTCAACTCCCCTCCCCATGCCCTAAATAAACTCTATTCCATACTTTATCTGTCCTATGGCTGGTCCCTCAGGGGGAACGGATGCCTCAGCATGGGCCTGCAGAGGCACCTCCTTCTACCTCACCATACCATGCCTCTACTAAACATATCATGATTCTATCTTTCTTTTTTATAAAATACAACAGCAGCCAAGGTTGCTGCACAGGAACTACAGAGAGAGAGAGAGAGAGAGAGAGAGAGAGAGAGAGAGAGAGAGAGAGAGACAGAGAGAGAGAGAGACAGAGACAGACAGACAGACAGACAGACAGAATGCATCAAACAGGAAGAAAACACTGTTCCAAATGAAAACTAATCTGAGTCATCTTAATAAGAATTTCAGACTAGTCAGAGGGAGGAACTTAAGACCTCAAATCTGTAGTAGTCATGGGAAATAACATTCATGACTATACATTTGAACAACTGTGTATCAGATTGCCATTTCTAATTACTTGAATCATTGTGAGTACCCACTTTTACTTTTAGTCACTCTTTGTCCTTGATTTGAGAATCCCTCAGATACAGAGGTAAGCAGATGCATTATGAATGGAGGAATTGTTCTTAAGCTCAGATTTATTCTCAGATTTTTCACAGGGAAAACGCATATTTAACATTTTGTCATAACTTTATAGGTCAATTGCATAATGCTTCATGTACACTTCATCTGAAGATGAACATTTAATGGAATGTGTCAAGAATTCCCTTCTCTAGCTTGGAGTTAGCTTTAAAATGCCATCATAACTACAAGGATGCCACCATGTGGCTGAAGGGTGCTTTCTTGAAAGCTGTATAGCATAACCTAAAGGGTACATGTAGAATATGCACAATTTAAAATCCAGATTTCATGAGTGAAATTCTGATATTTATCAGACCTTATAGTCTGCCTTTGCCTTACTTATAATTCTCTTTTTAATTGACCTGTTCCCAATTCATCTGCAATGTAATTCATTTCACTTTTACTATATTCTCAATTCCAACTGTCACAGAGACAGAACAATCACTTCTAGGGCCTTCACTGTGAGAAGACACTCATTGTAATAATAACAATGATCTTATGCATACGATAAAGGCATTTAAAGCATCTTTGTACCCTTCAAACATATATCCATAGTAAAGAAATTATTATTCCACTCTTCAACCCTTTGGACAATTGCTTAGCAGTCCTTTTGTCAATACTAATGAACCACTGTGTGTTTTTCTTTTTATATCATTATTAGACAATTAAAGACACACTGAAAGATGCACTTTCTAAAAATGACAGTCCAAAGTGGTATAGATTTTTAGAAAAGCAGCAGAAGTGGGTCACTTTGACAAAGGAAATTCTGCTGCAAGTGGATCTTGAAGAATATGTACCTGTTATCCTCTGTATCAAAATAACCAATTTCAAGCACTCAATGAATCTTTTTCATTAAAGCAACTTAAAACTGCTATTATTAGAATGTCATTACAGGAAAGTCCAAATGCTACTGCCAATCATCTAAATGGCAAAATGGAATCAAAGAACAGAGCCAGAATGCATTCATCTCAAAACTCAGGCTTGTGATTCACAGGCAAAGTGCTTGAAGTAGTTTGAAGGTGAATGACCTGATGGCTCTGTGGTGGTTTGATAAATAATGACCTCCAAGACCTGCATGTGCTTTACTCACAGGGAGTGGCACCATTAGAAGGTAGGGCCTTCTTGGAGTAGTTGGAGGAAGTGTGGCACTGTTGGAGCAGACTTTGAGGTCTCCTATGCTCAAGGCCCACCCAGTGTGGAAGACAGTCCCCTTTTGCTTCCAGCAATCAAGATGTAGAACTCTTAGCTCCTTCTCCAGCACCATGTCTGCCTGGATGCTTCCACGCTTCCCACCATGATAATAATGGACTAAACCTCTGAACTGTAAGTCAGTTCCAATTAAATGTTTTCCTTTATAAGAGTTTGCTTGGTCATGATGACCCTTCATAGCAATAAAATCCTAACCAAGACAGGTTTATATATTTGAACGCTTGGTACAGAGTTAGAGGAATTGCTTGGGACAGATTAGTAGGTGTGGCCTTGTTGGGGGAAGTGGGTGTGCCACTGGGGTTTGCTTTGACGTTTCAAAATGCCAAGCCATTTGCTGTTAGCTCCTTTGTCTTGTTCTTGTGGATCACATATGACTTTCACCTGCCTGCAGTGCCTACTGTCATGCTCCCTGCCCTGATGGACGTGGACTCTCTGAAACTGTAAACATCCTTTCATACTTCATCTGCATGTTGCCTTCGTCATGGTGTTCTGTAATAGAACAATAGCTAAAACAGTTAACTTGCCAGTTAACTCTTGAAAATGATCAGGAGATAATTTCTTGTAAAAATTATTATTCTGTCAACAAGGTGATTAACAAAAGAACAAAAAAATTGTTGGGTGAAAATGACAAAATTAAATATTAATAAACAAAATGATACAGGATGAAAACAGGATGCTTCGTTTTTTTCCTAACACATTTCCCAGAAAACGTTTTTTCCTCAAAAGAAACAGTGAGGAACCCCGCATGGCATGATGGCCTGCATTTTTTTTTTTTAACTTGAGAGGCATAGACAGGGAGATTTGTGTGAATTTGAAATCAGCTTGAACTACATAGTAATTTCAAGACCTGCCAGGACTGAAGAGAGGGACGGAGGGAGGGGGGAGACAGAGAGACAGAGAGACAGAGAGACAGACAGAGAGAGATCTGTAGAGAGACAGACACAGAGACAGAGAGACACACAGAAAGACAGAGGGGGGGAACAAGCCTACAAAATGAGACTGACTTTCAGAAAGTTGGGAGTGATTATTAATAGAAAAAGAAACACCCAAATTATCACAGCTTTCCAAATCCATATCTAAATTAAATTTAAAAATTAAAGTATATGCCTCTTTCTATGACATATCCTAATAACCTAGTAACGATGCAGCCTCCTTTCTGTTTTGCTTTTTTTGAGCCGTGATTGCAACAGTTCTTATACTGACCCAGTATTAGACCCAAAGACCCCACTTTGATTTCTTCTTCCTTAGCAGCAATATCCACTGGGTTCTAGGTTCCTTTCCCCTACTCTATAATTGCTACTACTTGATGATATATTAAATTACGAAGATAGAACCGTATAAATCCTGTCTTCACTACTTTTAGCTCTGAGACTTGGTTAACTAACCCTGTGACTCAGTTTCCTCTTCTGTAAAATAAAGACAAGAATATTTACTGCAGGAAGTTGCTAGAGAATCTAACCAACAAATCTGAAAACATTGGCTTCCATAGGCTTCATTTCTTTAATTGCCACCAAGGCCTTCCTTTGTCTCCCACATTTACAATTGCCTGCATCTTTAGTCTATCCTAACCCTGCACCTTATTCTTTCACTAAATCCTGCCTGGGTATCAGTACCCAGGTTTTCTAGGTAAATTACCACATTTCCTCATTTTGCTTAAAGCTCTCAGTGATTTCTCCAAGTAGAACTTGCTGGGATTTAGTCTAGGCTCCACCCCACAGTTGCCTGGCAACAGCCAGGTGTGCCCGACTCACTATAAAAGGGGCTGCTTGCCCCCTCCTCTCTCTCTTACTCCCTCCCTCTTGCTCTGTCCTCTTACTCCTGCTCCCCCTCTCTCCCTATTCCCCTCCCCCCTCCATGTGCTCATGGCTGGCCTCTACTCTCTCTCTCTCTCTCTCTCTCTCTCTCTCTGCCTTGCTCTGTCTCTACTACCTCAACTCCCCTCCCCAGGCCCTGAATAAACTCTATTCTATACTATACCTGTCATGTGACTGGTCCCTCAGGGGAAGGGTCGCTTCAGCATGGGCACACAGAGGCGCCCCTTTCTCCTACACCTTACTGGACTTCCACCAAACATATTCCTTCCCTCTTTATTTTTATAAAACACAACAGAACTTACTAAGGAACTATTGTCTTACTGGTAATAGTAAAATCCAATAAAGCCTTGTATACATTAATTCTAAAGTGAAACAAAAAAAGTTAGAAAATTTTAAACAGAGCCTCAAGAAATCTTCTCAAACTATATAGATCATCACCCTTCCTCCTACGACAAAATCCCAGAGATAGCACTCTTTGTTCAATTTACAATTTGTATTTCCTTATGTCAAGTTTTTCCTGCTTATAGATTTTTATCTCCTCCTAAAGTCCAAATTCTTCAGTAGCTAAATTATCTGTCTTTTGCAACTCTTCTCATAATAATTAGAAAATTCTTGAGTAAATAATGACACGGTGGATATATAGAGGAACGGAATGCTTAATGATAAGCATGTTAATGCCAGTAGATACTAAGTTAGCAAGTATCAAGCATAAGATTAAATCTTTGACTATCAACACAATTTTCCCAGTATATTGTTTCCTCTGCTCCTTCACTTTTTGTTATTGTTTGGTTTTTGTTTGTTCATTTGTTTGGGTTTTGTTGTAGTTTGGGTTTTTTTAATTTATTTATTTATTTATTTATTTTTGTTGTTTGTTTGAGAGGTCTTGCTGTGTAGCTCCTTCCGGTCTGGAACTCACTATATAAATCAAGCCATCTGTCCTCAGCCTCCAGAGTGCTGGGATTACAGGTGTGAGTCACTCACCCAGCCTTCTGCTACCTCACACTTGACATCAAAAGCAGTGAGAAATGAAAAACTACCTGCCACATTCGCCCTGGAAATGATTTTCTCAAAACTCTAAAATCTTAAGAAACTGAGATGTTTTCAAGTATTTGTGATGCAGAAATATATTTTGCACAAAACAAATGTTTTTAATCCCCCAACCATGCACTCTCCCTAAATCTGGAGACAAAGCAGGAGGAGACTACAGAGACAGAAATTTAAGGGGTCCTCTAAGGGAATCTCTGGCTGAGATAGCCAAGGTGTGTTTCTCAGGCCAGACTAAGGCTGCTGTTTCCCAGTGCTTCAAATGCATATGGACACACTGCCTACCTCATTCGGGGTCCTAGGCCCAAAGAGCAGCAGACAAGGTGTTAAGACATAATTGACCCAAATCCTAGTAAGAGGGCAATAAGAGGATGCTACCACTCAAGAACTATCTTTCATAGGCTTTGCCCTGCTGACTGCCTTAGAACACTGGCATAATCCAGTGAACAGGGAATAAAAATCCATGGTGGGACATCCACAGAAGAAGAAGGAGAAGGTTTCTTTGTTAGAAAAGTGAAATTATATCCCCTAACCTCTGTATTTCTGAAATGAGATTCTGGAAAATGGATAGCTATGACACTATGAGTGTCAAGATTTCTCTCATTTGATTCCCACCAGAATCTGAAGAGGTTTGTTCAGGGCCATTTGCAAATGAGGAAACATTCAAGAAGTTAGCATTCATTATTATTTACAGTTGTCAGAGCCTGGGTTCAAGCTGATGTTTCTGCCATCTAAACTCACCCACCCATCCTCCCGCCTACCTCAGATTCCATTGTCTGTTATTTGAAACAAATACTTCTCATTGCCCACCTATACACCAGGTAAGTTGCTCATCTGCTAAATAGCTTCCCTTAATGGAAGTATTACCATGAAATTAATAGGTGGTTTTGGGACTGGAAGACACAGTGTTCTGGTAAGAAGCTACAAACAGATACAGTTAAACTCGAAATATCCATATAAAATATTTTTCAATAAGCAGTGAGCTTGGACTAGATCTCAGCTTGATATATTAAAGTTCTTTAATTTTCTTTCAAAACTAATTCTTTCAGGCCAAAAGTCACTCTCATCTAAATAATAAACCATTGTCAATGCAAATACTAGCAGTTGTACCAAAGAAAATATGTGATTAGGTTCCAAAGTATCGAGTAACCTCCAACCTTGTAAGAGCATCAATTGCTAATGAATATGTTGATTTGAATTATATTTAAATGAAAGAAAAACTTCAAATTATTTCGAATAGTGATTATTATTTGTGTGTGTGTGTGTGTGTGTGTGTGTGTGTGTATGTGGATAAAAGCCGGGCTCACAGAGGTTTGCTCAGACCAAATAGTTCAAATACTTAGTAAAAGAAACATAAGTCAACCCCAAGTATCCTGGCCACCTGCTGATTAGTATTCCTGCTCTGATATTAAATAATGATTAAGATCCAAAGACTTTTATGTAATAAAACTGACAAGTTGAAAATATGGGGTGCCTGATGACTAGTTAAAAGAGCAAAGAGAAGGAAGTTCTTTGTTCATGCAAAAATCCCGGGGAAACCACACTGGGGTGGTATGGCACCCTCTAAACAAACATCATTTGTCTCAGCAGAGTGAGATGAAGCACTTGACACAGCCACTCTGTCCACCTGGAGGTGATAACACAAAAACAGAGAGATAATAAGAAAGAAGAGATCCTGGGGAGGACTTTCTCAGAGGCATTGCACTCCTCTATACCAATTGACTGTGGTGAGTAAGGGCATATTTTATTTAACCACTTAACATTTTACTCCAAACTCATAGACTCAGGCTGCTAAATAATCTCTGAACACTGCATAGCTCATAAATATATTTCTTTGCATGTGCAGTAGACTGTTTAAAGTTAATGTGCTTGTAAGAAACAATCCTTAGCATTTGCTGGTGTTTGTTACAACCAGGTCCTCTGCCATCCATATGCAGCAACGAATGAGAACAAAATATGGGCAACTCTGATCGTGCTCAATACAGTTAAATAAATGTTAGTTTATTCATAAATATGAATAGAGGAGGCATGCCTGAACTGCTGATTGTGTAAATTTATGTCAGGGTACAAACTGGGGCTTTACAAAACCCAAGCTCCTGTTCACTTACATACCCCAATTCCTTCCCTGTAACCTGTGGTCTTTTATACAAGTGTATGGGGTGGGGGCATGTGACATCCAGGAAACCCATAGACATGGTTGCCGATCAGATGCTTGAGTTGGGGCTTATGTATGAGCATGAGTATTGAACCATATATTTACTCCCATAGTGAAGACAATCAGAGTCCACTTCTTCTAATCAATAAAAAAGTCTCCAATTCAAAATCTTGAGCCTTATAGGAAAGACTTTTATTTTGGTTTGGGTTTTTGTACTGTTTTATTTTATTCTTTTGCACACTGTCACTCTATTTGATATCACCGCAAGGCAGCCTCAGGGTAACTTCTGCTGACTCTGAGGAAGAAATGGAAATGCCAGAATGAACCTCCTGGGGGTAGGCAAGAAGTCCATGGGGCTTCATCATCCACAACACTATTCTTGCTGGTCAACTAATCTCTGTGGCTGAGACTGACCACACGTTTTCTACTCTTGCTCACTCAGAAAACATTCTAGACATGCCACTTATTCAAAAAATGAAGACACAGTGGCTGATGACCTTTACCAAATATCCCTGAATCTGCTACCTTCTGAGACACAGCTTTGCTTTTTCTGGACTTACAAGGAGCTGTTTGTTACCACAGTGTAGCTCAGCTTTTTCTTACAGATATATAGGGCATTCTTTCCATATTGTCTCATTATCCCTTTTTCAAAATATTTGGTTGCCAAAAAGAGTATTTCAGGATTTTGGAGGTTTTCTTGGATTTGGGAATATGTATCTGAACTTTACCAGGTAAGCATCTCTAACTAGGAAAACTTAAACTAAACTCTACCCCCAAATCTGCCATATATATTCCATTATCCTCTAATTTCCCCTCCCTTTCTATCTGCATCTCCTCTCTTACAGTCCCCTTTCCACTTTCACATCTTATAGTTAAATCTATACTTTACATATGAGAGAAAGTACAAAATATTTGGAACAGAATGAAGATGTACTGGCTAGGAGGACCAGCAAGGAGGAAGAGGGAGGTCCGTGGGAAGTGTGCTAAGAACAAAGTATAATGATATATGTACGAAAAAAAATGTCATGGTGAAGCCCAATACTCTGTATGTTAATATTAGTTTTAAAATACTCCAAAATCTGAAACTTTTTAAGTGCCACCTATGCACCTATGCAATTAAAACAATTGCTGGAAGTGTCTGTATGCATGTGTGTGATACATATGCCTGCCTCTGTGTGTGTGCATGCATATGGTACTGTGTGTATATACATGTCTGTTTATATGTATGTGTGTGTGTGTGTGTGTGTGTGTGTGTGTGTGTGTGTGTGTGTGTGTACTTTGTGGCTCCTGGTCTTTCCCACACAATAATATTAAGAGCAATTACAAAATCAAAAAAGAAACAAAACAGTTTTGCAAGTTAAGAAAAAAAAATTTTTTTGTAAAAACCTGACATGGCCTACTTTATTTATAATCCTTATTGTAATGTGAATATTCATTTTTCCTGCAGAAATGATGCTTAATATAGTTACAGACCCCACTGGCAGCATTATGTAATATGTGGGTATGAATTACTATATTACTTTTTAAATGTATGAAACACAGCTAGCTGGTCCTAAGGATTCTACATAATAAGCTAGGGACCCATATTTACCCTGAAAACATTTAACCATTAGCCCCTACAGTTATGTATGAAAATTCTGCAGGTAATTAGCTAATTTATCTATGGTGTTCCTGATAGATCCTTTTCACAGTTGGAAAGGTTTCAGACTCTGGGTGTGGTGGACAGAACATCACACACACACACACACACACACACACACACACACACACACACACACACAATCACTCCAAGAGGTCCAAATTATGATACAAAACCTATAAATATGTCATCTTAAGTAGATACAGAAACTTTGCATGTGATACAGTCAGTGACCTGAAGGCCGAACAATCCCTCCAGGATCGTTCATTGGCATCATCACAATCTTAGGGTACTTACCAATGTACTTACAAGCTCAGAGAGCCGAGCAGAGACTGTACTGTGACTACAAGCAAAGGTCATACAGAAAAGAGATGACATGAAGATGCAGCAATATTGGTTTTAAAGGTAAATGAGGGATGCCAGAGATGAGCTCTAAGGACTAGGAAAAAAAAAAAGAAAAAGAAAAAAGAAAAAGTTTTCCCTCAAGTCATTGTAAGGAAACTTGGACAGTCAGTCCCTTTATTCTACTCACAACTGTAGAAAATAAAAGTACACCATTTTGAGGCACCAGATTTGTGATGTATTAGCTTTTATAGCAGCAAAAAAACTAAAATAGTGGGAAAGGCAGTTGAGGAAGAAACATCACCTTTTGCCCTCTGTGCTTAGCCAGTGCAAGAGAACCACAGGCCTTGTCCTCAGGTTGTACAAAATATTTCTTTCTAAAGTTTGGATGCCTTTTATTTGGTTTGAAGGAAGGAAAGGTAGATGTTATTTTATTTATTTGTTTATTTATTTATGCTCTTTTTTATTAGAAAACTTGAAAATCAAGGGTTATACAAAGCGAGAAATGTTTTAAACATTTTATGATTCAATAATTACATCTATTAAAATAATTTGAAGAATACACAATTCAAAAGGTCAGGGAGAATTATGTTCAAACACAGAAAAGTCAGTAAGTAAGTGATTAATAATACAATAAAGAAACTATAAAGTTGGGCCAGCAACATCACTCAGCAGGTGAAGGCGCTTGCTGTCAAGCCTGACAATCTGAGTTTTACTCCCAGAACTCATGGTAGAAATAGAGAATCAACACCCAAAAGTTGCTCTCTCTACTCCACATGTGCACCAAAACATGGGCATGCTCCACTGCCAAGCATACACACACACGCACACACACACACACACACACACACACACACACACACACACACGCATTAATTTCTTTAATAAAAAGTAAACTATAAAGCTATTTTCTTATTATTATAAGTGTTGAAACATAGTCAAAAAGAATGGCACATGGTGAATAATGCCTTGGGGAACTGTGACAGAGGCTCCAGGAAAAAAGCAGAGGGCTTTTTGCCTCAAGTGTATTTTTCCCTAGATTGTTCTTAGATGTGATGCCATGGATTCTACTGTCATACTCCATGTACATTCAATGTATAAGACATGTTTATCAGAACATAGCTATAGAACCCAATCTGGTCAAAGTACCCAGAATCTTCTACCTCGGTTTCATGCTTTCCCGGACATAATCTATGGTATGCTGCAGGCAATTAGTTATGTTTAAATTGGTCTGTGCAGAGAAGAGTTCTGGGAAAGGGCTGATCTGTTAATATTTACTATGTACTTACCGGCATTTATTTGCATGTTTTTCTGATCATGTTTCTCTGAACTCATAGAAACCTTCTTTGGATAATTGCTTTCTTTGTTACATTCATGTATAAAAATACACTGAAACTGAAGTAGGGTTGTCTATAGCATTAGACTGTAGTCTGCCCTACTCTTTAAGGTCCTCAGATCCCATGTCTTGCAGACAAAGACCTGCATAGGTCAATAAATGTCAAAAATAAGTGATACAGAATAATTACTGCACTTTTCTAACTAAGACAGTTACTTTGTTTCAGCTTCTATGGATACCTGCTAAAAGAAAGCCAGAGCTCTCAGAATGGCCCCACTGATAAAGAACCATTCCTCAGGAGTCAAAGGCAGGACTTTTAATCACACATCAGTGTTAAGCAACTCTACTTAAAATTATATAAAAAGACACAGAGTACATCAATACAACTCACTTTAATTTCCTGACTTCCTTTTACTCACATCTAAGTTTACAGTTAGTAATTAAAGAGCAATGACCTTTCTCAAGTATTGATGGTTTGAGCTAAGCACATGAACAATGGAAGTGAGACAGGGTGTGTGGTTCAGTGGTAGAGGTTCTCTGTGAAGCCTTAAGTTTGCCCCAGCAACACGTACATGAAAGTATGCACATGGACAAATGTGCACATACACACGCACACGCACACACACACACACACAGACATGCATGTCTCTGTGTGTGTGCACATAGGGATAAAAATGTGGTAACACATCAGGTGAAATTACCAGTTTACACAGAATAAGCAGGACTGACTGATATTCCCTTGCAACACAAAGCAACTCTAAGCCATTATATCTCCTGCAAACATCCAGCATGAGATGCAGTCCTCTGGCTCCACTACCAAAATTGCAGGCCCCAAACAAGGTGGCAGTTAGGACAATATCTAACATTTGTTGAATGCTTAGCATATGGCAAGCACTCTTCAAAATATTTTTCATACGTTTTATTGTTGGGTGTTTTGAAGGGATGGGCATGCCGGGATTGAACTCAGAAGCTCATATTCTACCATTGAGCTATAGCCCCAGCCACCTGGCAGGCTTTTTCTAGTTCAGTCAGGAAAACAGTTAATATGTTCTGTCTATGTTAAAGGAACTGATGCTCATAGACAGAAATATATCTCAAGGTAACTAGGATGAAGTAAAGACACTATTAAAAGCCAGGTAATTTAAATCTAGTATCCAACCATAGCTTACTGAGAACTAGATGAAAGGGGGTATCTAAGACAGTCTGCTTTAGAAAATAAGGTTATGGTGAATACCACAGCATTCTGTTTTCATTTCCACGGCCTTCTGCATTCTCCTCTCTACTGCATTGTCTGCCAGGTCTCTGAAAGACCCTGGCATTATTATGCAAGGGATTGACTGGGTTTATCCCTGAGGATTTTTCTCTGGAGACAGGCTCAAAAGAAACAACAGTTTGTTTTCATTAGAATGCAGGAGGTGCGCATGATTATATGGTGTGACAGTTCCTAATAACATTTTTAAGCAAGGTGTTACACTGAAATTATTTTTTTATTTTGATGTCAGATTGAAGAAAGTGGATTTCTAATGTCCTGATTATTTTTATTTGTTTGTTACGTTGTTCAATGTTGGATTCTTAAGACTCCTTTCTAAATAAGACTGGTTATTTACATATGAATAGTTAGATATATTTCTTTGTTCATGTGACACTTGATAAAAATCAAAGAGCCCTCATGGTATGTCACTGTATAGATTACCAATGTTGGACACTAAACAAAGAAGCAAGTGGTGGAATCAAGGACCGTGTTCAAGTCCACAGAGACATACAGAAGTGGAACCAATACCCAGAGCCTGTAAGTAGCAACCTATCAACATAGGTTGACAACCTTTAACTATTGTCTAGAACATTCTCAGCCAAGTGTTTTTCCTACCCACACTTCAGCATTTCTCATTCCTAATGCCTGTCCTAATGCCTAAAGTGCCTGTCCAGTAAGGAAGCCTCAAGACTCCCTGGAGCTCTGATTCTCCATCTTACTAAAGACTTATTAGATACAGGGGTGCAAAGGGATGAAAATACTCCTGCCTTGAATATTTGCTTTCTACTGACATGAAGCAATCATAAGGGGGTGTACAGAGCATTGTGCTAAGTGTGTGTGGAAATTAAGACAGCTTAGAGTCAGTGACTGGAGAACTGGTGTCCTCCCAGGCCCCAGAGTGATCTCAGACAGGAATTCCCTCCTCAGTTACTGTCTCTAGTTTACAGGGATGCAGTGAAGTTGTGTGGAGAAGCTCTATGATGGCTGGGATACATAAGATAAGAACACTGTGATTGGAGGAACTATTTCAAGGCAATATTTACATGATGGTTAAACTTGGCTTTCATCTTCTAGGTTAGTACACAAGTTGAGGGCTTAGGCTCTTAGAATCTGACTACATGGGAGTTAAAACCCTACAGCTTCATAGCTGTTTGATTGGAAAATGGCTAGAGTCTTCCTTTTCCTGGGCTTGTAGGCAATCCCATTAGATGAGTAGCCCTAAGAGAGTTATGTATTATTAAAGCATTGACAAGACTCTATTTATGAATTTTAGACTAGAAAAGATAATAGCTATCTCTTAAATTGGTCTTAAAATTAAGTTAAACAATGTATGTAAAATAGTAACTATCTCATATGTTCTGGTTAGTAATCTCATTATCCAAATCATCTTCATCACCATAACTACCATTTACTCTTGAATTGCTTTTAAATATGTATTCATTTTTATTTTATGAACATTAGAATTTGTCTCTATATATATGTTCACCACATGTGTGCCAAGTGCCCACAGAGGTCAAAAGATCCCATAGAACTGAAGTTATAGATAACTATGAGCTGCCATGTCACAGCTGGACCCTATTCCTCTGCAAGTGCAGCAAATGCTCTTAACTTCTGAGCCTTCTCTCCAGCACTTTGAATTTCATTGAAAAGACATAGTTTATGCATACTGTAATATTTGTATATCTCTAAATTTACCTGGGCACAGTAGCATCACACTATTTAATTTCCTTACTCTTGAGTATTTGCCAATGCAAACAACTAATTGCTTGGTTTTCTGAACACCAACCAGGTGTTAAACAATTCAACTCAATTCTGTCTCTAATGGCTGATTTTAAAAGATCCCATACATTAAAGGGCTTACTCTTGCAAGATTTCTCTCTCCAGGTGCTAGTCCCAAATCTCAGGCCAATCAAACCTTTCCAATGTAAACCAAATGTAAAATTGGGATCCCCAGAACCAACTCCTCATGTTGAGTACTTTGCTGAGATGACTTACAAGACTCAGAAAGATACATGTGTTTGTTGCTTTATCATAAATGCTATATATGAATAGTTGAATGAGTAGGTATAAAATAGAATCATCTGTCCCTTGAAGTTATGTAATATCACCTTCCTAGCACATGCATTAGTTCATGAATCTTGTAAGCATAAGTTATTGTGAATCCATTAATCGCTATCCTCAATTTTGTCTCAGATATCAGAAGGTGTAGGGTTATCTCAGGCTTCAACAACATTGGGTTTTTCTGGTGATAAGTCCCCATCCTGAAACTACAGAGAAGCCCACCGGCAGTTCCCTCATAACTAAAGATGCACTCAGGACATTCTAAGGCATTCAGAATTCTACTTTAGGAACCGGGGAAGAAGCAAATGTCATTTGAGTTTGCTCAAAATAAAGGACGAAACCTGATTGCATATTTATTCCATACTTCCAAGCTACTGTAGAGGCCAGACCTTCTATATTGTTCTCTCAAAGCACTATAAGCTTTCTTCATGAAATAGAGAAAAACAACATGCTCAGTTGGGTTAAGAGTGTTTATCTCCCAAGAAGAGATATGGCATAGGAAAATGTATAACTCCCCCCTGCCCAGGGTCAGAAATATAATCAAATTTACCTTCACCTTTTAAAGTCAAAACACAAGTATATTAGTGACTGGATGGCAAGTATGCCCTGTACTCTGATTTATGTTCTATGATACCATCTCCTCAAGAGAAATAAACCATGAGGCAATGATAGCTGCAGCTCTCAGAGACCAGGGTGTGTAAGGAGAGCAAGCAAGCTAATAGTGGAATGGGCTTCCCTCCCATCTCCCACCTCCATAGCCACCCAACTGGAAGCATTTCACCGGTTCAAACTAAAGGTCGTGTATGCAGCTTATAGTGTGTTTGCCTGTAGGTTTTCACTTGAAACGCAAAATGCAAGGAATTTTATCTAATCTTACTATCTCCTTAAGCATAGCAACATTTATCATGCTCGGACAGATAAAAACTCTAAATATTAGTCATCCAAAAGCCTGCCAGAGTGTATTTCACAGAATAAAACTTCTTTAAAACCAAGAAGAGTAGCTAAGGAATCTAAGGTAGCTAAAAGAAACTGAAACACATAAAATGGTTCTAATTTACTTAGCTATTCTACAAGAGTCAGTAGAAAAATGCCCAAAGATATATTATTAAAATGAATCAATGCCCGGGATGTGTGTATAATCCAATGTGGACTAAGTTTTATGGACTGTGAGTCTTCATTTGGTTCATTTCAGAATCATGTTCAAAGTTTTCAACTAATCTTAGTTACAAATATCTTCAACAAAGTGGATTAGTTATCCTAATTATGCAGGGTGTGTGTGTGTGTGTGTGTGTGTGTGTGTGTGTGTGTGTCTGTGTCTGTGTCTGTGTCTGTGTCTGTGTGTATGCAAGTGTACTGTCTTTGTAGTGACTAGAATGAGAAAAGGGAGAGGTGGATCTACCCATGTGACTCCTCAGATATCCTGTGACTCCCATACATATCATATGCTGAAGTTTCCCATCCTCAGAAATCCTTCCAACTCAGCAACTTGAGAGGATTGGTAAACCCTGTGAGATGATAAAATGCATATCATTAGTCTCTACAGCTATTAACTTCTTGACCTCCCCACTTACATAGGCTTTTGATTACACTTAGGCATCTGGTTTTGTGATGGTCTTTCCTATATCATATTTGAAGGCATGTAATAATAATCTGAGAAAGGATAATTGCACTTTTACTTAACTTGTGAAATTCTGCCTTGTTCAGGATGTCCAATTTTATCTCAAATCAAGCTCTGTTATTAAATAGGCTTCTTTGATGCCATTGTGTTGATCTGCAAACTAATGGTACTTGTTCTGCAAAGAAAACTAACAAGTTCCATCATTATTTCAAATTGACTTTAGATCTTTATTTCACACAGAATGTGATGTGAAACAGTGGTACGATCTATCCTTCCAAGAAAGGACTTCAAAGTATTTCTAAAATAATATTGACCAGCAGCACTGAAAACTGATCAGTCTCAACTGTTTCTCTAGCATGTCATGTTTATGTTGAATAGCCACCTAGTGGTTGACACCATAAATCTAGGAACTTGAAAATTGTGATGTTAAGTAAGGTGTGTGTGGGGAGGTGTACATATGTGTGTAAATGTGCTTGTCTATACATATCTAATTGATATCAGGTTGCTTCTTCTGTCATTTAAGGTTTCTCACTGAACATGGAACTCACTGATCGGCTAGACTGACTGGCTGGCCAGCACGGCAGCCGGTAGTCCCTGCCTCCACTCCCACAGTACTGCATTTATAACTGTGCATCTCCACATCTGGTTTTTAAATGAGGACTACATATTCAACTCTTAGAAACTTCTCAGTGTCCTTTTATAAGATAAATGTTTGATCACCGATCATACAAAACTATTTTTATGTTGTTGGAAAATTACAAAGAAATTAATCATTGCTTTCACTAGATGTTTTTTTTCTAGTTTTACTGTGCAACTTGATCATGCAGTTCCTTCAATCATCATTCATCAAACTTAAGATTTTGGAAATTTGATATAAAAATTGAAAAATAGCTCCATATTAAAAATTAATTTTTTGGCATTTTTCAGATCATTTCTTTCAAAGTGTACTGGGAAAAACAGAATCAATCAACTTTCAAGTCAGGTGTCTTACTATTTGAGTCCTCAGTCTGTACATGGAGAGTTGTGCCACCTGCTGAGAGCCTGGCCTTTTGTTGTCCCAGCAAAATGGTCTTTGCCAGTTACTGAAAATGGGTTTCAGTTGTCACAATGCCTTGAGAAGGAAATTATGACCAATAAGCATCTTAATTATGTCAGCCTTTAAAGTTACAGTCCAGTAAGTGACCAATATAAATGGTTAAGAATTCAGGCTTTAAAATGAGGTTGCCTGGGTTAGAATTTTGCTTTCCTCACTTACTCTCAGTGTGACATTGGAAAGTTAATTAGCTTTTATTTTCTTATCTATAAGACAGAGTTAATAAGGATGTCCATATAAAAAAAGGGTATTGTGAGGCATAATTGAAATATAGCATGCAAAACTCTTACAATGCCCAACACAGTACACTTTTGAACATTATTTTGATACTGTTACTATTGTTTTTATGAATTATTAATGTTTTGGCCTCAACAATTAAGTTGTAATTTCTTAATAATAAAAAGAGAGTAGTTTAATAACAAATTTGGTGTAAACTGAAACCATTTTCTTCAGGAAGTCATTCAAATTTTGGGATTGCAGTCAAGGATGGAATATATACATTACGAAGCATTTTAATTATGATGCATGATAGGGATCAAAAGAAAAGACTGCTGTGTTCCCATTAAAAATCAAATACACAGGGACATACCAGAGGAAATTCTAGTATGGATAAGGGGAAGTGGATGCAAAGGTCCAAAGCTTACCAAGAAGCAATTTACAATTGACAATTGCTGGGAAAATTGGTTTTATCTAGTGAATTAACACTGGCTATTTCAACCACACTCCAGGGCAGGGCCCGTCTCCAGGTGTAGTCAGCCAACACAAAACACCTTTTCTGTTTTTTGTATGCTTTTTGGTTTGGTTTGGTTTGGTTTGGTTGTTTTGGGTTTTTTTATTCGATTTTTTTTTTTTTTGCTTGTTTTGAATTTGTGCTTTTTTCTAATTTTCTTTTCCTAAGAGAAAAAGAGGAAAACAGATGAAGTTGGGTAGGTGGAGAGGTGGGGAGGATCTGGGAGGACTTTGGGAGAGGAAAGAATATGATCCAAATATTTCCTATAAAATTAAAACAATAGAACACACTTTACTTTACAGTTAGGTGGTTTTAAACTCCATTGTGGGGAGACATTTAATTTACAGCAACAATTTCTAAATTGATTTAAAATTCACCTTGGTCTTACCCTCATAGAGAAATTACCTATATTTTACAAAATTTTCCAGTTCAAAATCAACCTTGCTAAAATAAACAAACAACACATCTGCATATCAAACAGTATTTGATATATACTGGTGTTTAACATGTACCAGTGTTTGTTTGATATATACCTGTGTTTGTTTGATACATACCAGTGTTTGGTATATACCAGTGTTTGATATATTCCAGTGGCCCCCAAGTTGGAGACAGCCCTTAGATAATGTTGAATCTCTGTTCATTCTACTCCTTCCTGTAAATATATTCATTTCTTATAATGGTATAAAAATGTGGCCATATCATCTGAGTATAAGTGACTAAACAGAAAATTCTTGGCAGATGTTCTCAAAGTAAAATTTCTTGGTGCTTTTACTAAACATGTAGACTGATTGGTCTTTTTCTCTAATGAGCAAGTACATGTGTGGATCACATTTGATATTCACTGGCTGAATACATGCATTTATGAGTTGATGAAATCTTTTCAAAATGCTAAAAGGATCTAGTTACAGGCTAGTTGTTACCTTTTCCCTTGGTGATTCTTCCAGATGAACAAGGCTGAGAATCCTTAGGAACAAAGCACAGGCTGTAGAGTTGATGAAGAACTGTTATTGTATTGTAGTCCTGTTATTAAGTATTAATAATAAATATCCAGGGATAATATTAAAGATTTTGAAAGGAAATTATGCACATACACTTTGGTAATTCTATTAGTCTATTGCAACAACCTGCTCCAAAATAAGTCATGTAAAAATCAATCACCATAAGATATCAGTGTATGCACAGGTCTGAGGAACACCTGGTTTCAATAATTCAACAAGGCTTATATGGCTGAATAGCCCTGATTCAGGCTGTGGGTCACTCAACCTTTGCAGGAAGCTATACTCTGAGCTTGATCTCAGTTACAGACATGTAATATAGCCTTAGGTTGATGATCCAGTCACTACTTAAGGATCTTATAAGATAGTCATAGAACACAAATACGATAAAAATTTTTAAAATATGTTTTTGTTAAATACTATAACATTTCATTGACCAAAAAAGTCATAAGGCTAAGCTCGAGATGGGTGAATCAATTAGAGATGTTCGGCACACATAGATTGCCCAGGACCCTCTGCCTAGATTTTGCCACCTCTCATACTCTAGATCTGGACCATGGTGTCTCTGTCCCTGACAACTGGCTGGAAATTTCTGGAGTGATGGTATTAACGGCTACTCAAAAACAGATCTGCTTTAAAATTTTCAGCCTTAGCTCTTGGGTTCCAAATTATGGTAAGCTTTTACACAGCTAGCTCAGAGGCACAATAAAGCATACCTCCTCCTGCCCTTGCTTGTTATCCTCTCTCAGAAGGCCTGCTGCTGATTTCCAGAGTACATTGCATGGAGACTTTGTAGGCTAGGAGGATATGCAATCTGCTACACTGTATTCCTGGATATTTACTCTCCTCTTAGGCACTTTATTAGCCAACTTCTGAATTTCATTTCTTTTGCTTACATCTAACATAATTTAAAAATTCTTCATATGGTAAACTTAATTTTAAAAGTTGACTGTTACATTTGTCTTTACAATGTTTGTGGTAAGATTAGTAAGCAGGATGTTGAGAGAATTGAGATTATAAACCATGGAACAAAGATTTCAAGTTAATCAAAAGAAAATTGAAACATTAATTATTTTCTTATAGTTTTATTTCATTGTACCTCTACCACTGGCTCTCTGTTCACTTAGTGTGTTGTAGGGACAGAATAAATAGGTACTTCACCCTGGTTTTCAGTGTTACAACATTAGGTGAAGTCTTTGGGCATTCATGAGGGCATGGTCTGAAATCCCAAGGAATGAACTGAAAGCCCAAATAAAAGGCACCCCAGAGAACACTCACCTCTTTTCAGACATTGCAGGAAATAAAAGGCACCCCAGAGAGCACTCACCCTCTTCTGCCATTGGAGGAAACAATAAGTCAGTTGTCATCTCGAAGAAGGTCACCAAAATCAAGTCATACTGGCATCCAGGTCTCTCTCAGCTTTGGAACTATGAGAGATAGGTTAGTCTAAGCTAACTAGCTCATGCTACTTTTTTCTACACAGCATAAGGCAGCTTGCCACTGTTAATTCTAAAAAGTTGCCTGGTCTCCCCTCAAATTTTTATTTATATGACATATTTGATAAATATAATAAATCTGCTTGTCAACTTTTTCATCATCCAATAACATGTATATTCCTTAGAATGAATCTTACAACATTCATTAGAGTTCATGAGTGAAGAAAATTAAGCATTTAATCATCAACACATTTTTATTCTTTCTAATAACATGACTTTTCATCTTCATTGATTTCTACAAATACAATAAGTATCATGTCTGAAAATATTTTCTGTCTTTACTATGATTTATGCTTAGCATTAAAAGTTCATGTTTTGTTTTGTATCACCTGAAAAATTAAATGTGCACAAAGGACCCGTTTTTATGAGGAGCTTGTATTAGATAGTAGGGTAAAACAGAAGAGAGACAGTGATTTCTAACCTCCTAACTAGATCCTTGTGATCTGCTTGAAAAGATAGCTCTGTTCCATATATAACATAGAAAATGTAGAATATGCTAATTTTTAAAAATGTTTAATCTATTAGGACTGTGCTTCATAACTCTGCATTTTGATTGGTTGTAGTTTTCTGTAGTGGTCGCCATCTGTTACCTAGGGAAGTTTCCTTGATGAGATGTGAAGACTACACTTATCTTAGATATAAGGACAAATGTTTAGGTTGTTGTTAAAGTCGTGATTGTAGGTTCTCCTTTGATATCCATGACTTCACTAGCACTGAATGGTAAAACACTTCCTCACCTAAGGCTCAGGTAACACTGTGAACCTAAAGACAGAACAATTATAAGAGCCAGAAGATAGTTTTCTGTGAGATTCTGTCTTCTAGTAATATCACAAGCTGTACCCATAAAGTCTCATGAACGTGACTGCCCAAACCTGAATTGAACAATGACTATACCAATAGACATGCCAAAGTGCACAATGAAATCCCATGAGGCCTCAACCCTACACAAGGAACTAATGAATCTAGAGAGTGGAGAAAAAGTCTTCTCCAGGGAAGAGCGCAAAAATTTGTTAACCAATACCAAATAGTCATCCCTGAAAATGTACATACAAGTAACATTATACAGTCTGAGCAGGTTGTGTTTGTGAATATATATCTATATACATATACACTGATGCATTCAATAATAATAAAAAGACATGAATATGAAAGAGAGAAAGAAGGGGCTTATGGGAGACTACAGGGAAGAAAAGAAGGAAATAATCATATTATAATATCAATTTTAAATAAAAAGGTTTTAAAACATTAAAAAGCTTGATCTATGGATATCAAACTTGTCTCTGGTACATTTATTACTATCTAAAGCAGTGTTTCCCAACCTGTGGGTCACAGCCCCTTTAGTCAACGTCTATCTCCAAAAATATTTACATTATGATTTATAACAGTAACAAAATTACTGTTACAAAGTAACAATAAAAATAATTTTTATGGTTGGGGTTCATTACAACATAAAGAACAGCATTAAGAAGGTTAAGAACCACTGATCTAAATATGCTATTAATGCTCTAAAAACTCATTTGCTTCTTATCATTGTCTTCTTGATTAAATATTATCCTTCTTACATAAAGTATCTTTAATAAAACTAAAAAAAAAATCACTTTAAAGTATGATAATACAATCCTTAGTCACAGCATTTAACTCTGAATGCTTAACTATTTCATTCATGAAAGGTCAGAAGTTCTTGATTATACTCCCCTTTAAATTGTAAATACAAATGTATGCAAAATAACAGTCTAAAAATATGTATTGTACTGAGAGTCACTAAGATTCAGTATGTCCCCTGTTTAGGAACAAATAGGAAAAACAAATGATGGTTCCAACCTATAAATCTTGATGCTGAACACAAAGAAGATGAAGAAGCTGTTTTGATCAGCACTAAGAGCAGCACAAACCTAGGGGTAAGACATAATTATTCAGAAGTCATTTGTAAGGACATTCCATGCTCATTTAGCAAAATAACATTAGTTACTTTTGCATCAAGGCCTGTGATCTTCCTGTCCATGGGCTCCATATAAAGCACCAGACAAGGATTTCCTTCTACAGTGTATTTCAAATACAGTTAAATGGTAGACAGCTGCCTATGTGTAGTAGTAGTAGTAGACTTGCCACCATTTTCCAAATGGGAACATCCTGCCTGGCCTATGTTGTATGCATCATCCACAGTTATATGTGAATGTTGATGACAATTCTCTCCCAGCACCTTTGGGGACTGTGAGAGCAAACCCACTGGGAAAAAGCCTCTAGCCTAAGTCTAACTTCATTTTTTTATATAAAATATATCGTGTCCTCAGCAACAGGCTCTTACCATCTAGTCCTGGTGGATACTTCACAGCAGTGACAATTGACTACTCCTTTGGTGACCTCAGGAACCTCCCTGACAAACAACTCACAGTGAAGTAGCTTGCTCATGGCACTAAATAAAAGAAAATCTTTAATTACTGTTGGCAAGAGCTATTGAAATCAGTGTGGGATGTCTCAAAAGTAAAAATAAAAACAATGTTGGACTTTTCTTGATCACTTAAAACAAAAAAGAATTATTATTTGACTCTGCTATACCACTCCTTGCCAAATACTCATTGGCTCTAAATTCTATAACAGAATCCTTGTACATCTATCTTTATTGCTGGTCCAGGCACGCTATCAAGGAAATGGAACCAACCCAGGTTACCATCAACAGATCAGTGGTTAAAAGAAGTGTGGTGCATATGCACATTCTAATTTTATTCAGCTGTAAAAATAAATGAAATTATGAAATTCACAGGACTATTGATAGAACTGGAAAACATTGTAGTAACCGAAGAAACTCTGACTCAGAAAGGCAAACATCTCCTGATTCCATGTGTGTGAGCGTAATCTTCTGATATTACTATGCTCATCTGTGTGGTCATGGGTATGGGGAGAACCTGGGAAGCTGGAATGGGATCTAGAGCTGGTGGAAAGAGGCGTTAAGGGGGAGGCGGCTAGTAGAATGGAGGAGATAGGAAAGTGGAATGGGGAACAGCAGGGGTAGAAATGCTTTTACAGATTTTAAAAAGAAAACAACTTCCTTTTTGAAATCGCCACAGTTTTTTTTTTTTTTTTTTTTTACTAACTGTACTATGAAATTTTTTCTACATAATTTTATTAAATTCCCAGACATACTTTGTGAATTAGCCCTACTTTGTAATTGCAGACACTGAGGGTTATCACAAGTAAAGCAATTTGCCTATTGCCCCACTCCAAGTGAAAACTAGATTTAATCACAAGTGTGTCTGACTTCGGAAGATGGCCCAAGCAATCAATTCTTGTGAGCTCTGAATGGCCATTCTAGATATATACCAGAGAGAGTCTTGGTTCAGGCAGACTATCAAAACATAGTGGTGAAATCTGTCTATCCATCAATCTCTTGTGAAGAATAAGAACATATTAATTTTATCAGTATATTTGCCTTCTTGAGATATGCCATAAGTAAAAGAAAAATGATACTGTGTCATTTTTAATAAATGTAAATGTGTATAATTTTTATACATTTAAATATTTTATTTTATAACTAGACAACAGTGCCTCTGACAAACTTAAAACATTTTTCATTTAGACAGATTCTAATTTTTAGTTTTAAAAAAGTGAACAAGATCTAAACTACTGAAACTGCAAATACTTACTCTAATTATCTACTTGAAGACAGAGGCTATTTCTCACTTACCTGCGCATCTTACAAAGTTGACACAGGGCCTGAGGTACGGCACAGATAAAGGTCATTCAGTTTAATTTATTAAAAGTGACATCTATAAAATGTGGATGCTCCAGCTTGCGAGGCTCATCAAAAGAACTCACACTGAAGAGGCTCACTGACAGCAAGTAGCTCAAACAGGGCTGCTTGGAAACCTGCAGCCATCCTCAGTTTACCTGATCAGAAGTCACAGCAGATCATTCTATGCTTCCTACTGTGTGCTAGGACTGTTCTCAGTTAAGAATGAACTATTTCTTATTCTCTTTAAATTCAGAACTGGGGGGGGGGAGTGTTTATTTGTTCTTTTGTTTGGTTTGGTTTCATAGACAGAATGATAGGAAAAGTCAAAGCCCAGTTGACTTCATTATTTAACTATCTATACTAGGCAATGTCCTGAGAAATACTAATAATATATATTTGGGGTTTTTTTTCATTTATAAAACTACAGAGTGCTATATCCTCATCATGTTCACCCACTATAAAGAATATGCATTTGTCTAGACGGACATACACACACACACACACACACACACACACACACACACACACACACAGGACATGTTTAAACATGTGTCCTTAAATGAGTTTGGTCTTTTATTCTCTATTTCTCAGTTTCTGTTATGTTTTAAAAACAGAAGTAGGGGGAGAAAGGAATGAGTAAGGAAATGTTTCTATTATCAGTGTTTCAATTACAAGCTTTCCTCTTCACAACTACATAAATAAGGACATTTTAATACCCTAATTAATATCCATTTTTAACTCTATGCCGTGTTTTTATTGCCTTCCTCTCATTAAAAATCTAATGAGCATTAGCATACTGACAAGGATAATAAATGCCAACGATTCATATTCAGTTATTAACACTAATGATTTTCCTATTGGAATGTAATATATGTTTCAGCTCTTTTGCCAAAAGCTCAATGATACTTTTATCTCCGGTCGACCAATTGCACATTTAATTTAATACCTATTAAATGCAAACAGCAACTCTGAAATTACATTAGAGTTGTTACCCAAGCCATCAAGAGCCCGCAAGTAGAAAGTGAAGATTAGGTGAAGGACTGATGCGAGTCACGGAGTAGACATGATAAGCAAAGCCTGCATCAGTAAAATGGCTTATAGCAGCAAACAAAGTAAGTCATGGGACAGACTCTGAGCCCAACAGCAAGGCAGAAGTTCCTGCTCCTCACACAGAGCACAGAGGAGCATCATTTAAAACATTCCTCTTTCTAGAATTCTTTGCAATGGGCAAATTGTACCTCAAAGTTTTATTTTTGTAGTATTCAAAAAACTACACTCTTGCCAATATTAGTACTACTTCTCTGAGATAATTTGTCACTTTCCTTAAAAAGTAAGGAAACAATACTTTTAAAGTATTTTTTAGTTTCTTAGTTTTATGTGTATATGTGTGTGGGCACATGCATACACACATGCAAATATGTACAGATGCACATACCCATATAAGCATATGGGAGGGCAAGGAGTTAACATCTAGTGTCTTCCTCGACTTCTCTCTACCTTACTCTTTGAGTCAAGGTCTTTCATTGAACCTCAAACTCATTGATTGACTACAGTGATTGATTAGCAATCCTTGAGATCCTTCTCTCTCTGCCTCCCAGAATGGGAATAATAACCACTGTGCCCTCATATGGACCTTTCATATGGATACTGGAGATACAAACTTAGGTCCTCTTGCCTATGAAACAAGCACTCTTCCCATCTCTTTAGCCCTACATTTTTATTTTATTTTATCTCATTATGGTTTTTTTTTTTTTTTTTGGTTTTTCGAGACAGGGTTTCTCTGTGTAGCCCTGGCTGTCCTGGAACTCACTCTGTAGACCAGGCTGGCCTCGAACTCAGAAATCCACCTGCCTCTGCCTCCCGAGTGCTGGGATTAAAGTTTTAAAGAACTAAAACAGAGATTGCATGCATGCTGGTCAACTGTTCTGGGCTGTTCCCCAGTGGCCCTAGCTAATATATATATACACACACACACATATACACACACACACATCATATACATATACACATACACATATACATATATATGTATACATACACATACCACACACACACACACACACACACACACACACACACACACACACACACACATATATATATATATATATATATATATATATATATATATATATATATATATATATATATTTGCATGAAGTTCATTATTGTGACCCATAGTCATCCTACTGGGCTATAGCACACCAGAACTTCTATCTTTTTCCCATTAATTATTTTAATTAATAATTTCACATCCCAATCACCACCACCCCAACCCCCCCATGGAGTCCCTTCCTCCATTCCCCCTCCTCTTCTCCTCTGAGCAGATAAGACCCCACCATGGGTGTTCCCCCACCCTGGCGCATCAAGTCTTTGCAGGGTTAAGCACATCCTCTCCCACTGGGGCCAGACAAGGCAACTCAGTTGGGCAACAGATTCCACAGACAGGCAACAGCTTTAGGGACAGACCCCACTCCAGCTGTTGGGGAACTCACATGAAGACTGAGCTGCACATCTGCTACGTATGTACCCAGGGCCCCCTCATGCTCTCATTATCTGCTTAGTTATTTTGTAACCTATGCCACACTCACCTGCACTGATATACATACATGTAAATATAATTAGCTAGGGTCCCCATATGAGCAAGAACATGACACTTTTGTCTTTTAAGTCTTAATCACCTCACTTAATACAATACTTGATACATACATTATCCTACCAATGTTATTTTATTTTTCTTTTTAGCTGAATAAAGGTCCATCGGGTATATATGTGTCACATTTCCATTGTCCATTCATCTGTTGATTTGAAGGACACCGAGGCCGATTCCATTTCCTTGCTATTGTGAATAGAGCAGCAGAAAACATGGATGCACAGTTATTCCTGTGGTGGTAAAGAAAGTCCTTTGAGGATTTGCCCAAGTTCACTTTTCTGTGAGATAAATTGGAGAAGCTGAAGGAATTTGTTTGGATGTCAGGAGGGCTATTTTGTGTAAAGGGGTTGTTGGACCTGAAATTAGGGAAGATGTCAAAGTAGATAGCTTATGTACATAGAAGGTCCCTGTCTGAAAGTTGAACTGCCCTTACACTACACATGCTCACATGCTCGCCTGCTCCGAAACACGGCAGCAGCCAGGCTTGTGGCAATTGTACCACACTTTTCTTCAGAATGCTTCGCTATCTTTGAAATGAGCACTGCAATGATTACTAATGTGCTGTTGTTTGTCTCTTTTAGATGAAATCTATAAATGTCAAGGAAATTTCTAAGATTTTTTTGTCTAAATATTTAAACTGTCATAAGTTCAAATTTTGATATCAAATATTAGAGTATGAATTTGGAAAAAAACAAGACTTCATATGTTAATTTTTTATTTTAAGGAAATGAAATTAAATAAAAACAATTTTTAAAATAAGTTTTATCTCAAGCATGAGTTGTTTGTAAAAGAATTAAGATTTATCAAATCTTGGAAATATAGTCCCAGACCCTTTTTTATGGACAGACCTTGTAACATCAAGTAACTTTCTCATCACAGGTCTAACAGGAAACAATCTTGGGGGTTCAGAATCTGTGTTCATCAGCTGTAGCATAGACCTACTATGTGCAGATCATTGATGTGGACCCACTGTACTCTTCCTCAACAGAAAGGAATCCACAGAAATGCATAGACATTTCTTCTTTCAGAGTTTCTTAGCTTCTGCAGTACACATGGAAGACTTGCAAGGTAGTTTCATCACTTTTAGAGATGAAAGTGTCACATCCAAGACCAAAGGAGAAAAGACAGTGTACACTCGAGAATGTATAGGAAGATGAATGAGGTGTCTGTAATGTTCATATGCAAAGAAAATGCTCGGCGTGTATTGGCTACTCCTTACGAACTGCCAGATAAGGGGATACTTAAAACCATGTCAGAAGAAGGATGCTTATTCTATGGATCCCATGGTCCTCATTCATTTAGCAGAGCTTCGCAGCTCTTAGAATACATTTGTAGAACTATAATATTGAAGCACAGCACACCATAAGACTGGGTTCTCCTTGCTTTATCTCTATAGCATTTTCTTAATACAGTTAAGTAAGAACATACAATCGTTTACTTTTTTTTAAATTTCGATCACCATTAATTATCTCAGCACATGGTTTGTTCTCCATTAGAGTTCATCAGTTGCCTGATGTGTCTTGAGACTTTTTGTATATTTCTGCAGACTTTAATAAGCTCCAAGATGAGCCAACGAGCGCTGTAGAAAGGGGGAAACCTCTGTCTGCGCCGCCAGGAGTCGGTAGCCATTGAGCACCGGAGAGGGGTGCCCCCCCAGGAGCCTGGAAAGGCCGTGAGTGGGGTTGAGGGGAGCAGCACCTCTCGCCCAGA
>CM052705.1:66162034-66205176 GCA_028551405.1 Uromys caudimaculatus | reverse complement strand
GGGGTGCAGAATGGAATCAGAAGGATCTTGTCCCCAGCTGTCCCTTGGTTCCTATGCCCTGAAGGCTCTGTAAGAGTCCCTCTTGATCCAGTGAGTTTGAACAGAAGTGGTGGTTTTGCCTGTGCTCAAAGGTGTGTCAGCACTCCTGGGATTCCCCGATCTCTCATGGAGCCTTGTAGCCCAGGCTGAGGTACCCAGGCACAGGCCCCTGGTGGCCCAGGCAGAGGTCTCCACCCACAGGTGAAAACCAGAAGTTTCGGGGTTTTTCTGTCCCCAGGTTCTCAAGCCCTGGATCCCGGCAGATCCGGGCAGGTCTGGGTGAGAGATGTTGCTCCCCTTAACCCCACTCACAGCCTTTCCAAGCTCCTGGGAGGCCACCCCTCTCTGGCGCTTGTTGGCTATGGACTCCTGGTGGCCCAGGCAGAGGTCTCCACCCACAGGTGAAAACCGTAAGTTTCGGAGTTTTTCTGTCCCCGGGTTCTCAGGCCCTAGATCCTGGCAGATCCGGGCAGGTCTGGGTGAGGGGTGCTGCTCCCCTCAACCCCACTCACAGCCCTTCCAATCTCCTGGGAGGTTATCTTTCTCCAGCGCTTGTTGGCTATGGACTCCTGGTGGCCCAGGCAGAGGTCTTGACCTGTTAACCTTTTTTCATCTCATCTGACAGTGTTTGAAACAGGAATTACAAAATTATTATCAATATGATGCCATTCTATTTTAAAAAAATCATTAAAAATAAACTATACAGTGGAGAAATTTTTAAAAATAAGTTAGCAATCCATTTTCAAGACCAGTGCAACTGTGGTGGGAAAACACTTGTTTTAAGTGTATAGCAAAGAAAATTGCTACCTTGTTAGACTCAAATGGTCACATTGCAGGAACATACCAGCTAATTCTTGCTGGGATGATTGTGCTCAAAGGCCGAATGTGTTTGTGAAAAACATGTGTTTTTTAGAACTTTTTTTTTTTTCAGAAAAAAATACAAAGCTTTAAAGACTAGCTAAAGTGTTCTAAGGTAACACTGTGATGTCCAGTGTATGAAACTGAAAGTCAACTTGAAATCTCAAAATGAAGTCACTGTCCCTCACAGCAACAGAATCAAAGAGCACCATTCAGCAGGGACACACATGATAGCTCCCCCAAAGGCTGACTTGGAATAAACAGAAAGGCTAAGAAACTAGAAATCCAACCCACAAAGTCGGTAGAAATACCTCCTGAGACAATGAAGAAAACCTATGAGTTGTACTAAGAGCTTTAAAAATAAGTGTTATGTCTGTAATGTGGAAAAGTTATTTTTAAATAAGGTTAGTTGTATATTTCCTTTGTAGGAATGTTACATATATAAGTTTATAAGCAACTAAATATGCTGAAAAAGTATGGTCATTTATTCTGAATCTCAAAAGCCTTCTATTTTCATATAGTTATGAGGACTGGGATTTTCTTTAATATGGGACTATGCCTTCACTATGCTATGATCCGGGCCACACATGCACTCTTTCAGAGCATGGAGTACAAAGGAGAGTCCTAAGTCTTCATGTGGTATAATCCCACTAAATCCAGAGGGACAGAGTGAGAAACCAGAAGAATGCCACATCCAAATGTGAGAAGTCAGGACATGTAGCCTGAGAAGCAGAAGATAGAGTAAGAACGGATAGTTAGAAAGCAGCCGTGTAAAGAAAGCACAATCGGAAGGGACGAGGAGTATGTCATGGGAAGGCCTGGAAGTTAAGAGCACTGAAGAACTGACGGAATAAAAGGAGGGCAGCCTTCCCAGAGGACTGATGAAAGGTCTTCTGGTAGAATAGCAATCATGTGTTGATACAGGTATTTTTTGAAACTGTAATATGAGTCTCTCATGTTTGTATTGATCAAAATTCAATGAACATTGTTTTAACACTGGAACCTTTTAGATTAAATTGAACATGAAACAGATAGGCAAGTCAACCTGAAAAGTTTTGATCTAGGAAAAAAAATAATAAAGCATGACCCAAAAAAGAAGAAAATGTGCAAGAAGATGAGTTAATTGAAAACAAAGTTAAGCAAAAAAGAAGAAAATCACCAGCTTAAGTTCCATTAAGAAAATGGAGGTGGAGAAAAGAAGTCAACAGCTGTTTGGAAGGAGATGTGACCTTCCTGGAGTAGGTGTGTCCTCATTGGAGAAAATGTGTCACTAGAAATGAGTTTCAGTTTTCAAAAACCCACACTAGGCTGAGTCTGAGTACCTGCAGATCAGACATAAAACTCTCAGCCACCACTGCAACACCATGACTTCCAGCTGCTCCCAGGCAGGAACCCTCTAAAACTGTAAGCAAGCTCCCAATTAAATGTTTTTCTTTATCAGTATTGTCTTGGTCACGGTATCTCTTCACAGCAATAGAACACTAAGACAGTGGTATACATGATCTTCTGACCTACACTTTTCTAAGAAGCTATTGGCTGTTTATACTTGGTGCTGTGGTCATTGACAGGTTTACTATGCTCCACTGGAAGGCTCCATACCAATACACATATGCTTAGCACTAAGTGGACTCAGTAAGTTATGTATATACAAGAAGAGGGTCCTGTCGAGAAGAAATGGGGGCACTGGAAGGAGGAAATAGGAATAAATATGATAGCACAGTGTAGATTTATATGGCATTCTCAAGAATAAAGAAAATTTTAAAGTAAAAAATAAATGTTAACTAATTTGGGATAGGGAGACTTTCCCAATTTAAATATGATAATTATTTATGGATATAAAAAGAAACAACATGGATAAACAAAGGTGCTATAAAAATGAAAAGAAAAGGCTCACAAACAATAGAGGGGTCAAAGGTTCTGATAGAGCAGAGGTGATAGAAAGAATATGTAACTATGTTTGTCCTCTCAGTGCTGGTATTGGCTTAATCAACACCTACAAATAAAGATCTGTATTTGTAAGATAAAACAAGCAATCAGCTTATTTTTTAAGCTCTTACAGAGAGCAAATGCCTATAATTCATAAACCAATTTGACATTTTTAGTATCTCTGACAAAAAGTTAACATACAGGTTTTGTAGATAAGTTGCCACAATGTAGAAGAAATAGAAAAATAGCTTCAGGTTTGCCTTTTGTTTCTGCCATCTAACCTTAAGTATGGTAGCTCTACACCATACTTAAGAGTGCTGGAAGAGAATGAATAATTGACAGCAGGGACTGAGATGGTGGGAAAAGCTGCCCTAAATACTTAAAACAGACCAAGTCAGAAGAGAGCGTGGAGTCTGGGAAATCTGATGGGGACATTTTTGACTGGTTGGTTCAATTTAGCATTCTTTGCTAAGACCAGCAAAGACTTGGATTTAATTCTTACTCAATCCAATCATCTCCACAGTTCACAGATTCTAACTCTCCTGAGCTGCTGCAGACATACACTGATATTCACAAGGGAAGTTGGCTGAAAGAATGAATGTTAATGAGGGATTTCCTCCTCTCAGTTCACAGCTGAGGTAGCAAAAAGCTTCTTTCTGCATGGAGAGGCATCTATGTCACTTATGGCTGCCAATTGTCTTAGTTGGTATTTCTATTGTTGTGATAAAACACCATGACTAAAAGCAACTTGGGGACGAAAGGGTGTATTTGACCTTATAGTCAAATTTCAACTTGTAGCACCATCATCCATGGAATTCAGAAAAGGAACCCAGGACAAGAAATTACAGGCATCAACTAATGGAAACCATGGAAGACTATTGCTCTTGGCTTGTTCCTCATGTCTTGCATAGCCTGCCTTCTTCTATTTCTCAGGGCCACCATACCAACATAAGTTGTACTGCCCATAAAAATCTAAGACCTCAAATATCAATCATAAACAAGAAAATGCATCACAGGCTTGTATACCAGTCAGTTTGATAGGGGCATTTTCTCAGTAGAGGCTCTCTTTTCCAAAATGACTCTAGCTAGTATCAAGCTGAAAAACAATTAGCCAACATACCAGTCTGCCTCAGATGTAAAAGCAAGTCCCTCATTTTAAACTTTGTGATATTTTATAATAACCTTGAGACATTCATACAGTGGGACTTCCTCAAAAATAACTAGAAAGTCTCATTCAACTAGTGTCTGGTAAAGTGTTCTCAGTTTTAAATTTCCCTATGATTCTAGAATGAGAATCACAGAACCTGACCCATAAAGATAACCTACAGTTGTTACGTGCTGTTGCTTTTGGAATAGGTATGATGTCCAACCTGGTCCAAGTAAGCAGCCAAGAGCATTTGGAGCAATTCTTGGAACTGCCTCTTGTCTCCTATCAGATGATGCTTAAGAAAGAGGCACGCTTTCTTCTTTCAGGCATTTTCTTTTTTAAAAATTTATTTATTTATGATACTTTATTTACATTTCAAATGTTTTCCCCTTTCCAGGTCTCCCCTTTGGAAACTCCCTATCCCATCCCCCCTCCCCCTGCCTCTATGAGGGTGATCCCCAATCCGCCCACCCACTCCCATCTTCCCTTCCTGGCATTTCCCTTTACTGGGGCATCTAACACCCTTAGGCCCTAGGGCCTCTCCTCCTACTGATGGCCAACAAGGCCCTCCTCTGCCACATATGTGGCCAGCACCATGGGTCCATATGTATTCTTTGGTTGGTAGTCCAGTCTCTGGGAGCACCGGGGGGTCAGGCCAGTTGACCCTGTTGCTCCCTCCATGGGGCTGCAAACTCCCTCAGCTCCTTCAGTCCCTTCTCCAACTCCTCCATCTGGGACCCACGCACAGTCCAACCATTGCTGTAAATTGGATCTTGGGTATTCCAAACTTTTGAGCTAATATCCACTTATTAGTGAGTATATAACGTGTTCATTCTTTTGTGACTAAGTTATCTACTCAGGATGATATTTTCAAGTTCCATCCATTTGCCCGCGAATTTCATGAAGTCATTGTTTTTAATACCTGAGTAGTATTCCATTGTGTAAATGTACCACATTTTCTGTATCCATTCCTCTGTTGAGGGACATCTGGGTTGTTTCCAGCTTCTGGCTATTATAAATATGGCTGCTATGAACATAGTGGAGTATGTGTCTTTATTACATGTTGGAGCATCTGGGTATATGCCCAGGAGTGGTATAGCTGGGTCCTCAGTTAATATTATGTCCATTTTTCTGAGGATCTGCCAAACTGATTTCCAGAGTAGTTGTATCAGCTTGCAATTCCACCAGCAATGGAGGAGTGTTCCTCTTTCTCCATAACTAGAATGGACCCATTGAACTGTAGATATCTTGCAATCCTAAGGGGGGAAATATCTCTTCTGGTTGAGTAAATGCCACAGACAATGATGTGCGAAGGCTATATAGAGAACAGGTCCCGGTGACCATATTGTTTGGGGGAACATTATTTCTCTACTCCTAGTTACTGAAAAGCAACAGCTCACCTCCTGTTTAACCTTAATTTAAGTTGTACTTAACTGTTATTGTCACCCCAAGACATCCTTACATATGACAATAGTTATCGTTCATATTTGAGTGGCCCAATAATTGGTAGACCATGGAGGAATGTATTTTTCTGGTCATTGCTCAAGATTAACTTTGTCATTGTTACTAACATTTTCCAGATCTTTTCAGTTTAGGAATGTATCCAAATTTATCTTGTTAGAAACACCCTTGTGACTCAGAACAATTGTTTCAAGCTTATTTCACTATGCCCATCTATCCCAACCTCACTCCAAAGCTATAATATCTACAGAGTCCCCAAAACTCCTTCAAAACACTCTTGCTGCCCTTTCATTCAGTTATTTGTTTAGAAAATCAGTCAACAAATGCAAACATTCCTGTGTTCCTGCTGAGATACACAGACTTCAAAAAGCTTGATATGCTCTTAATGAGGCTACAGTCTAGTAAAGAAACTGTTATATTAGCAGATAATTACAATAGCATGTATTTAATTAATTAAGGAAACTAACTAATAAGATTTTTTTTCTGGAGTCAGGGAAGGTTAGCAAGCAACGAAACATGTCTTATTAATTTGTAATTTTATTAACTCTCCAAATACCTGTATGTTAGAGGAAAACTGACAATAGCATCCAGGAAAATATAAAAGCAAATCTAAAAGTTGATCTGCCAACATGAAAAGGATAAAAATGAGGCACCTTGATTATAACTCTGTAATCTAATCTCAAAACATACACAAAGGTATTAAAGTTTGATGCATGTAATTTTTACTATCAAGACATGAGTCAAAGCAATTTCTTATATCACTGCTTTATTTGAAGCAGAGGGCACTAAGGAAATTGCCTATTCAGAAAGCCATAAATAAGAGTAAAATATCCTTACATCCTAGGTATCATTTTTTTTTACATTTCTCAGACACCTTGATTTTGTGTAATATGACTTTATAAGTAACTGTCAAAAAGACAAATGATTCGATTATGCCCAAGATTTCTAAGACTGACTAAACAAACCACTTCATTGACCAGTTCATTTTCTAAACTCTGTTGTTTGCTTCCACTTTTCTTCTTACTCAATAGAAAAAGCATCAACCTGGGAAAGGAGGGGCCGTATTTTGTTTGTAGACATAGGTTCTTTGTGATACAAAGTTTCAGATTCTAATGTATGACTCAAATATCTTGTCAGTTTATAAACACATATGATCAGACATTTGATCCTTAGCAATGAAATACACAGTGTATGTTATAATAGCAGCTAACCAAGAACCCTGCCCAACATTTAAGTTTTACATAATTAGGAAAATAGTACATTGAATATGTATGTGTTTGATGATTTTGCCCTTGAGAAACACACTAATGAAAGTCACTTTAAATTGATTAGTGGCCATTTCAAAAAAGCAATCAGAGCTATTTGCAAAATACTTTCTGCCTAAGGAATACTTATCCTAATAGCAAACTTGATTGTCAAGTATTATCTAATATTTTTTCCAGGAAAAAATTGTTGAAGAATTTGATCCTCCAAGTACAAATTATTTCCCTAAAATACTTTTTTATTTCCTAAATCCCTAAATCTGGACCTTTAGAAACATGAAAAAGGGATTTATGCTTTGGGCCCGATAAGTCTGATTTGCAATTATCCCAGCCCATCTTCCAAGTGCCTGGACTGATATTCAGGTCTTGAGGAGTCTAGCAAGGCTACAAGCTAGACTATTGAAGTTGTCCTAAATTTCTTTTATCTGGAAGATTCAATTAAGTTCTATGACAAATCCATTAAATGCAGGAAATAAACTTCATTCTGGAGCTGTCAAAGAAGGAGAGGGGGTCAGTTAAGTGAAGAAGCCTTGAGCAAGCCTACCACTTGTCAGATTTCATCATCAGGTGATGATTCTGGGAATGTATGGACTCAGCCCATAACTGACAGCTTGCTGAGGGGACAGTGCAAATGAGTGTTCCCAGTGATGTAGCACTGTCTTCAATGTATTCCTTTACTGTGCATAGATCAGACTACATTCAGTTCCCTAATCTGCTACTTCCTTCCTTACTTTGTGCTGCTACACAGAGGCTATGTGTACTTCATTAACGTCCATAATACAAACAGATGGGGTTTTCCCTTCTGTGAACAGATTCGTTTTCTGTTTAGGAGTGAGTGTGTATGTACACACATGCATGTGTACATGCATCCATGAGTACCTCTGGAGCTAGACTTATAGGTGGTTGCAAGCAGTCTGTCTTAGGTGTTGAAAACCAAAATCAGGTTCCATGAATGGTGGAATATGTTCTTAAACACTGAGACATCTCTCCAAGCCTCCACAAAATTTTTGTACCATCTAATTTATTTTTTTAAATATTTTTAACTCTCAAGAATGACTTTTAACAAATTACCTTTCTTTCAGTGTATGGCTTTTCACTTCTGTGACCAAAATACATAAGATAGCAATTTAAAGAAGGGATGATGAATGTCAGCTCATTATTTCAGAGCTGTTGGTCTATTATGATAGGGTAGACAAAGAAGATTAGTTTAAGTCAAGGTGAGACAGGAAGCAGAAAAAAGAGGAATACAAGAAATGGCCAGACCATAGTTTATCTCAAGGCCACACCCCCAATGCTCTGTTTTCTCTCATTAGAACCCCCCTAACAGCAGTGCTATTATATTGTAAGCACATTAAGGAAATAAGTCACTTACCAGCTTAGATCCCTGGTTTAGTCATCTCTAGAACATCGCATATATCCAGAGGTAAGCGTTACCAACTTCCTAGCATTTACAGCAATCAAGCTGACAACCAAAACTAACCATCACACCATTAAACCAATGTATGACATGCCAACAAAATTCTTCCATTGATTATTACACACACACACACACACACACACACACACACACACTTACACATCTGATGAAGGAATCTTGAAATCTCAGGTTAGAAACTGGATGACTTCATTTCATATTTCTACCAGACTTTCAAATGTTCATTTTTGCCCATGTTTATAGTCCATATGTATTTTATCTATATTGCTAATTCAGGCCCAAATAGTAATTTTATATTATCTTGAATTGAAAATGAATTTTTTTCAGGAAATATATTCTGATTGTGGTTTCCTCACCTTCAGATTCTCCAAGATCCTCCCCACTTCCCCAGCCACCCAAACCCATACCCCTACTTTCTCTCATTAAAGGATGATACCTAAAATAATAATAGCAATAATAATAATATAAATAAAAACAAACAACCAGAATAGGACAAACCAAACCAAAAATTTTAAAAAGGCACAAATAGCATATAAAAACCTCAGATACATACATTCACACAGAGAGAAAATCCATAGAAACAAAGTCAGAAAATTTGTAAGTTTAAAAAAAATGTCCAAAGCACTGTGAGCAAGCAAAATAAAACAAAATCAAACCACTATAATAAAATACCAAAATACTACTAACACGGTTTTGTGTTGGGCATCCACTGCTGGCCATGGACCCTGCTCTCAACTGAGGTTTATATACCCAGGGAAATTCTGATGGGAAAAAAAACCCTTATTTTTCCTCTGCAAACAATTATCAATTGGAGACAGTTGGGGATAATTGCTTGTGTCTACTTCCCCTCTCGGCACTGGGAGCCTACTAGGCTTAGATTGTGCAGGTCCTGTGAATGCACCACCATGTCTCTCTGCTCCCCTAATGGATGACCTTCATCAAAGTTCTAGGAAAAATAAATGGGTACTTTCCTCTGACTAACAAGTGTATCTGTTAGGCTTTTTGTTGTTGCTATTGTTAATCTGTCAGTCTGTTTTTTAGTTGAAATCAATAAAAATACACTTAATATTCATGGATAAAAACAATTCAGAGATAGGCACAGATGAACGTTGGGGCTGTTGTTGGCATTATAAACCAGAGGTTCCATCCTCTGGCTAGTTATCCATAAATGAGATAACTTCTCCTTTGGGAAGGATTTATAAATTATATTGCAGAACCCTTGTTCTTTCTTTTTCTCATTTCCGTTAGTATGTATTACCCGTAGGAAGACCGTTAGTATGTATTACCTGTAGGAAGATATGTGTATGTAGAATGGACTTTGATCATGTTGACTCCTCTTCCTCTTTTGTTTTCCTCCTCTCCCTTTTTCTCCTCCTTTCTCTTGTCTAAAGTGGCCCCTAGTTTAAGGTTCATATCATTTCTCCTCACTGAGCTTCCTTCCACATGAGAGAAAGTGTGCATGCTGTATGTACCCTGATGGGACTGATTTATGTCACTTAACACGGCGATCTCCAAGCCCATTCATTTCCCTGAAAATGAAACAATTTCCTTCTTCCTTGTGGCTGGATAAAACTACATAGCATAAATACTACATTTTCTATATCATTCATCTGTTGATGTTGACTGTGGGTCTGAGTCTCATTAGTGAACACATTCATATTTTAACAGTTTAAGGAGCTATAAAAAGCAGACATGGGGCTACAGAAAATTAAGCCATGTGAATTCATGGTTTGCTAAACGGCTTAGTTATGATAATTTCTACTAAGCACTGCCTCTGCCTGTCCTGCAGCCTATTCTCCAGAATCTCCATTGGATGCATTTATAGAAGTTTATCATTAACATAAGTGACTAAGACAACAACAAGGGCAAGCAGTGCCACAAATAAGCATCTGTGTATGTATTATTGCTTTTCAAAGAGGCTGGCGGCTCATTTTGCTGCAGAACATGAAAGACCATCATGAAGAATAGACATAAGGGGGCACAGAAAGTTTCAAAGATTTTCAAAACAAAAGAATTATCATTGCCTTGGTTTATAGGACCTTATGTATAAAAGAATTATACACATTGACAAGAACAATTAAGAGATACAGACAGATGAACTTTGGGGCTGTTGTTGGCATTATAAACCAGAGGTTCCATGACTCTGGCTATGGACCTTGTATATAAAAGGAAAATTTAAAACATTGCTAAATTGTGAAAAGTCAAGAGCTTCTGAGATAGCTGCTTATTAAGTGCTTGCTACACAAACCAAATCAGTAATCTTCATGTTCAAGGAGAGATCCTGTCTGAAAAGAATCTAAAGTGGAGAGCAATTAGGAAAGGTCCAGCATCAACCTCTGACCTCTGCAGTTCTCTCTCTCTCTCTCTCTCTCTCTCTCTCTCTCTCTCTCTCTTACACACACACACACACACACACACACACACACACACTTTAAAAGCTTATATTTTAATGAGATTTTTAAAATATAGTAAACAAAAAACATAGGAATTATGTGAAAAATTGTTAACATACAAGTAAACAAATTTGGTTTTTCTATTAAAATTAAAAATTGAAATATAGACATAGTGGCACATACCTGTCATCATGTCACTTTAGAATTTCAAAGTTGGGGACCAGAAAAACTGAAGTTCAACAAATTCAAGGTCACCCTAAGTTACAGAGAGAGTTGAAGGCCAGCTCAAGGTTTCACTGACACCCTTGTCTCAAAACAAACAAAGAAGATAAGTTGATATTGAAGTTCTTGACAAAGGATAGTAACCACTCTGGTTTCTACTTCCATTATAGTCTTCCCAGCTAGCCTAGGACATCTTTCGTGCTTGTGGTGTCTTCATGATAAACTTGTTGTTATCTTTAAGATAATTCAAAGTTCTTCATGCCTAAGTTTCATTAAGATTTTGCATAGACTTGCAGGTTTGTTTGGTTTTTTTTAATTTAAGTCACTTTGGCTAATTAGGTAAGTAAGTATTATCTCATGGGTATCCATGATTCTCTCTTGATACAATAAACAACTTTAAATAATTTTTGATGTAGCTTTCCAGGGATCAAATCTAAATTTTAGAATAAAAAAAAAAAAACCCACACTTGAATTAAAAATGCCAGAATTATCCTTTACTTAAAACAACCTCGGAGATTTTCTGTGAGGCCCTTGGAGAAGCACACATGTTTGATCTTACATTTTACAAAAAGTAGAAATAATTAAACCTTTTGGTATGTCCCCATTTCTTAAGTAGCTCCACTTTATTATTAGAACTATCATGAAAATGATCAAAGCAGAAAAGACGCTTAGTCTAGGTTAAATACATATAAGCACATAGGATTGGCATAATATTTTGAATGATGTGTCCTGGGTAGGTCATTGATATTAACTCATTTCTTCACTATCTATAACGTCTTGTGGGGAAAAAGAGTGAAGCCTATATGGCATATTACTTATTATACCCAATGGATAATTGTACTTCTTTTCTGTTGTTGTTAGTTATCATAATAAATTAACCATCATCATTCTGTCCTTTGGTTTGTTTTTTTTTTCTATAGGTACTATTTTCCTCCATATTTGCCTAAAGGCTCTGCTACAAGATTTTTGTAGCAGATAGATTTTATACAAGATAGATTTTGTACAAGATAAATTTTTTTATCAAGAAAAGGGGCACTCTTGGAGCTTCATGAAAAATTCTCTGCCAAGTGTCCTTATCATTCAAAGAACTGACTTTATTAGTAGCTTACAGCTTGATTCCACTTGAACAATTTTCAGATCCTACCAGTAGACACCCAGAGTTTCCAGGAATTCTTTAATCAAGAATCTGATGACTTTTTGAAAACAGGGAAGTGACCTAAATTAAAACTAATTACATAGGACCAAATGCACTGATGAGGACAACTGAAATTGATTATTAATTTGAGATGCTGATGTTTTGTTGTAGACTTTCAAATTGAATAGGCTCGGAACTTATTTTTTTTCCTTTATGTTTCTTGGCCTCACTATATTATTTTAATCTAATGAGACTTTTCAATAGTGCCTGGTTTTCATTGAGCCCTGAGAATTCACTGACTTTTACTGATTCTCTCTGACTTGGCGTTAAACATTTTCAGGGATTTAACAAATTATCTTTGTTCTTGGATGGATATTATTGAATAAATCAACTTTACTTCCAAGACCATTCTAAAAGTGTCATGGTTGAGAATAAATCTGTTTAATCATGTACAATTTCACCACTAGTAAGAACACCCAAAAAGTCATCCTAAAAAAAAATAAAATAAAAAAACAAAAGCTAGTATCTGGTTTACAGAGTCCCAAGTTCACCTGTGGTAGAAACAGCATTTTCTGATAGGCCAAGCAACTTAGTAAATTCATGTACATAGAAAACCTTTCCCCTGAAAGCACAGATTCCTGACCTAATTGTGTTGTCTTCCTCTCACTCACAATGCACCTGAGAAAGGTATAGACTCTGACCCTGAATTACTGTCTATATGATTTAGATTTCACAGCTGCCATCCAGTACTCCAAATACAACATCACTGCCCATGCTTGTTAATAACATCTGCACCTTACCATGTGGAGCCTTTTTGAACTGTCCTTAGATAACAGGCTATCAGGACTTCACCCTTAGAAAGCCTGAATCCTACATATGACTAGCTAGCCTCTATCTGTAACCAACCTGGGTCAACTCAACACACAACTCAGAGCCCAAGAAGTGGCATCCACTGTACTGGCAGGCATTACCACACTGCTTCTAACAGGTCATAATTTCAGAATCTGAAGTAAATGACATTTCAAAGCTGGCTTTGTTCAAGAAATATACTTCACAATAAGGCTAAAAGTCTCTGCAAAAAGAAAAGGCAATTTTCTCCAACCAAAGGGAAAAGTAGCTTCTAACTGATAAAATTGCTGACATCTAAAACCATTAATGTAAAGAAAGAAAAGGAATTTAAGACAGGGTAAAAAGCACTTAGGTCCCTCCTCTGTCCCCTGTTAGCTATGAAACTTCAGACAGTCATTTAACCTCACAAAATCTGTTTCATTATTTACCTAAGTGGTCATCTGGGAGAACTTCTAGATAATATAATACATGTGAAAATATATGTATAAAAGTTAATGTTTTGAATTAATATAAAGTATTATACCATTAAGACAATGATTATTAGACTTCTTGGTGAGTTAAGAAAATATAAGACAGATTTTGAAAATTCACTCTAAGAACTTGAAATATAGGGTCATATTCAATGAAAAATAATCTTGCTCTTTTAATATCCAATAAACTAAATCCATGTACATTTTAAATTAGTCAAAATACAAGAGATTCTTAATCAAATCAGGTTATGCCCATATAAAATTATATTTAAGTTAAATTAAGATGGAAAATAGTCTGAGTGTTAAAAGAGACAATAAAAGATACTTGATGATCACTCGTATTTAGAATGAAATGCTTGTGAGTCACCGCAGATTTAGCCAACTTAACATTGGACCCCTTTTGTTGGTAGTAAGGTATCCATTTAGTCTAAACTTGATCACAGGAAAAGGGAACACAGTACTTCAACAAGATCCACTCTGTTTTTCTTAATTTTAGATGGATTGTCTCACCTGAAGAACCTCTACCATGAAGTCAATAAAATGTAATTGGAGAAAGGAATGAGGGAAGGGGGGTCATCTGGTCAAGAAACCAGTAATAAGATATATTTTAATAAACTGTTGTAACAGGGTGTGTTTATAACCACAATCCCAACCAGGTATTGTAGAGGCTGTGAGGAAAAACAAAGACATGACAGACCTCAACAGGCAGGAGTCTCTACTTTTGTGTAGAGACTCAACACTGTGCTGTAGATGCCATGCTTCATTGTAAACAGTGTGCGTTGGTGGTTATTTTTTAAAGTATTCACTTAGTTAATAATAACATTTTTAAAAGTCAGTTTAGTTCCTCTAATATATCTGTTTCTTTCTGTTTCTGTATCTCAGAGTCAAACATCAGACAAATTCAAATATTACTCTTGCAGAATGCTTTTGGGTTATTTTTTTTTATATATTAGCCACAATTCTTTGAATCTCATCACTGATAAGTAAACTATGATGACCAGCACAAAAGAAAACATGGAGACATGATACAAGCAGTAGACTTGTAGATTTCTGATCCTTGGTTAGTAGCATGCTTTTGTTGATTTAAACTAAGATTGTGTCTATGTGTGTTCATGACATTGTCATATACAAACTCATATTAAACTTTTGCACTTTTGCTAATTAAAACTCCTGATGTGGAAGAAAGCTTACATATTGTGCATGCATGCACGTGTGTGTGTGTGTGTGTGTGTTTGTGTTTGTGTGTGTGTTTGAGTGTTGAGTGTTACGACTTTAAGTATATTCCTGATAAAGATTTACTTTATCAGATATTATCCTATCTTAGAAAATCACAGATGCTAGAAACAGGGATGGTAAGGACAATCCTGTAGTATATATCATCTTTAGTTTAATTTATTGTATGCTTAGTGATTCAAATTCTACATCTACATTATAATAGATGATATTTTAGAACATTTATTGTAATGATGGTTTTATATTATTAGCTCTATTAGCCTCATTGGCTTCATTAGCCAGATCCTGTTAATATAATCACTTTAAAGATAAGGAAACTGAGGAAAGAGGTCCTATAGCTCGCTTATGTCATGGACTAGTAACATGAATGAACCAATATTTGAACCCAGATGGTCTGAGAGCAGTATCTTATTACTACAGCTTCCAATATCATGTTGTTTCAACAGTCAGTCATAAACACACACACACACACACACACACACACACACCTTACATCAAGAACTGAGTGCTAAGATACAGCTTCAGAAACTTCCTGATGACTCAGGTGTAATAATTAATAACCTTTGAGAGCTAGGGAAGTGACTCAGTTGGTAAAGTACCTGCCACACAAACAGTATAATTTGAGTTTAGATTCCCAGAACTCTCTAAAAATTAGGCCATGGTGGTACATGCCTTTAATTTCAACTATGGATGAACAGTGGAGACAAGTGGGTCTCTGAAGTTTGTTGGCCAGGCAGTCTGGCCAAATCAATAAGCTTCAGGTCCAATTAGAAACCCTGTCTCAAAATATAAATCAAGAACAATTGAACAAAGAAACCGAAAGATGCTCTCAGACCTCCATATGTACACAAACACATACACACGCATGTACACATATACACACACACATATACAATGCTGCCACATTTACATATGCAAAATTATAATCTTTGATTATTATCATTAAATTGTTTATCATATATCTTTAACATTAACCTCACCATCCACCTTAACATAATGGTGTCTTGAAAAACTTGGTCAATGTCTGCTTTCCCACGCATACTTCTTTGGGCACTTCCTGAGCTAGCAATCCCACCAGGAAAAACAAATTAGATTTCTCTAATTATGTTTCTTCTTAGTTATCAGTCACCAGCCTCTTGTAATTATTGCTTCTGTTACTAGCTGCTCACAAACCATTTCTTTCCTCCTCCTCCTCCTCCTCATCATCAACAACAACAACAACAAATCTGCAGTCACTGCCTTTCCTAGTGTATAGTTGACAGGAATCTTCTTATCCCTTAAGAAAATGGTGGAGCATTTATCTGCCTTCATTCTTTAATATTACTCTCATTTTTCAAGATGGAAATTTTACAAGAATTAAAAGACCATGCCAGTTTCTCTCCCATTTGTTGTACACCGGAGCACCAAGTAACCAGGCATGTAGCTAATTTTCAGTTAGCAGCACATAAATTTTGTGTTGAAGTAATAAAAAGATGGCAATAAAAACTATAAACCTCACGTTTATAAAACAAAGTAATGAAAAGCAAATTGCCCCTCCATGTGAAGTCAAGTCATGAAATCCCTTTCTATAAAACCTGCACTTGAAGTAAGTGCCCATGGCACACTTCAGCTATTGATTCCTGCAAGTTAATAATTTTTACCAGTGGTATGCAATCCCTAGATGGTTGCTAAAACATCTGTCAACCTGTGTCACACTCTAAAAAGTCACCCAGTGGGTCAATAAAATTTGTGTGTGTCTTTGGTGTGCAGACCATTCTAGAAGATAGAGTGGGGAAATGTAAAGTAAATAAATGTATAAATTGATTCAGAGACCAATGAATCTCAGTGACAGCTCTCTAGATAAGAAAATATAAAGTCAAATTTAGGACAATCTCATGCTCCTTTAGGAATAAACAAAAAGTTTTCATGAAGTAATAAGTTATTTGAAATTCACTTAATTCCATCTTATTTTCTTACAATTATAAAAGCATACTTTTCAAAAATGGTAGACTTTATTATAGTGATATATCTCACACCCATTGAGCTTTAAGATCTCTCTTCAGGACAGAATGTGTTTACTACATAACCCAGAGAACAGGAAGAAATCATGGGGCCTTGGAATGGTGTGACCTATCCTGTTATCTCATAGGAAGAGAGTACAGGAGCTATATATATAGCCTGTGGGATGCATCACTTGACTCAAAGGCAGAGACAAGAGGAGGGAGGATCTGTACATGTGGACATTGGGTGGAGATGTTGGCAACACAGAATATCACAATCATCGCTACTGATAGAAATGCCTTAGGAAATAAATGGCCAAGAACAGAACTGCGAATTCATTTTATTAACTCCAGGATGTTATAGCCTCACACCAAGCAGCAATAACTTAAGATAGGGAATGTCCAAAGATTCAGACAATGCAAGAAGGGAAAGCCAGGGCTGCAAGACACTGATCTCTGAGCCAGACCTCAGTTTTGTTGTTTCATTTACCTGATTTGGAATGCAACAGGTTGTTCTTGTGAAGGAAAAACTGGATTGAAGTCACCAGAACTCTATCCATAAGATGGGGTTCAGCATAGCTTTCAGTTGTATTCACCTTACAAACAACCCTCAAGATCCAGTATAAAATGTCATGTGAACTGAATGCTGCAATAAATACTCATGATTATCCGAGGTCCTAACAGGATGTGAGTGGACTAAAATATTTTTCTCTCAATTGGAAATTAAAGATCCCAAAAGACCAAGAGAGAATCATTTCGTTATAAAAGGTATGCTAATGTATCTCATATGCCCACTGCATAGTAGTTGCTTAATAATGTTTAGTGAATTAATATAATTAATGAGCCAACCAATGAAACACGAGTCTTCTGTGTCTCATACTCTAGCATTTTTTTTTCTGGGGCCATTTTAAAAACTACTAGAGAAGCTTTTTGACAGTGCATATAGACCTCATACTTTGACCCTCTCCAGAGAAAAAGACCTACTACATATGTGAAACAAGTTCCCCTTGTGATTCTTACCACAGCTAAATTTAAAACAAAAAAGAATAAAAAGGAAACATAAGGTTTTGTACAAATAATTCTCTTCAGGAAGACAAGGTTTTGCGATTGATTTACTCTGTAATCTTGGGAAGGCTCTTTACCTCTCTCAGTCACAGCTCTCTCAAGCACAAAGCAGTGTGTGATCAGGTACAGACAGCACACAGCACTGCACCTACAACTTGATCAAAGCAAAGGAAACAAAACTATATATTACAAAGTGTTTCTTGGGGTCTTAGAGAACAGAATGTGTTGATACTGTCTTCTCCCATAAAATAATAATCACCTATCAGAATCATTAACATCAAACTTCCTTATCCAATAACCTGTGTTAAACAGAATTTCAAAAATCATTGCCCTGGGCCCTCACAAGATCAACCCTGTTGGTAATTAGATTCTATTAATTATCAGTAGAATCTGGGAGCAGTGAAGGGTGGGGATTATTTTCTTTGTTTTGTGTCCTTCCTGCTGAGTCTTCCAAGCTCCAACAGATTAGCTATAAGCCCATGAGCATGACAATGGCTTGGTGAATCTTGCTGGGTCATAGAACAAAACAAAAAGGACTTCAGGAGGAAAATTTGTGGGAAAGGGGAAGGTGGACAGGTGTGGTAAAGAGATGAGAGATAAGAGTGATCAGTAGGTAAAAATTTATATGTGAATTTTTAATATAAATTAAATTTAAATTTAAAAATAGCCACTATATGCCTATATCTTTACAGTAAGCTCATCATTATATCCACTACACAGTTAAAATTATAGCCAATGGTGATAAACTCTCAAGGAAAATTTCATAGGTCAAGAATGGCAAAGTTGTCCTTCACACTCAGGTAGGTGGCTTTAAACCAATGATTCCCCCACACACACTCAATCCCAAAGACGTGTTTATATTCCAAAAGTTCACTATGTCATAAGTACCCATATGTTTTAAAACTAATGCACGTTTTCCTTGTGAAGGAAAGGAAAATATGTGTCCTTTAAAACTCAAAAGGGCAAGCCCTTCTAATAATGCAATCAATTTCCTGTAGTTTTATCTTTACACACCAAAGTCTGTGAGAGCCTCCTAAACAGGAAGTTTGCTATCAGTTCTGTCTTGACCCAAGATCTCATGGATGCTTCCTGATAAAAGACAACTCCTTAGCAACTCAAACTCTGGAAATTTCCAAGTTATTCTTACAAACAAGATCATCAGATCGATAAGCTGATCAATGATAGTCACTGAATTAATTTTAAATCCATATGATATGAAGGCCTCTTTGCCCAGTGCTTTGTAGCTAGACTTACACCTTCATGATGTAACACAAAGCTTTCCTGTTTAGTCTCCTGACATTCATTAATAAATCTTTCATTTTATCAAGCCTCATGATTACTGTTCTTGCTGATCTTTCCTCCCTAAGCCCAAACATGACAGTGCTCAAGCCATGGAGACCTTAAAATATGGGATCTACTAGAAGGTAATCACATCATGGGGCTCCATGGAATAGATCAATATTGGTATTTTGGACTAGTTTCAGTCTCACAGAAGTATAGTAGTTCTCAAAGGAGAACAAATTATTATAAGACAAGATCATTTTACATGTTTGACCTCTTCCACACATGACCACTTCTGTTTCTCAGCCGTGATATGTATGACACAGCCAGAGATGCTCTCCCCAGGATCCCAGCACTGTTTAGAGGTCACTGCCACCAGATATGTGAGTCAAATGAACTCCACTTACAAGGTTCCAACTTCAATTGCTTTGTTATAACAACACAAAATTAACTAATTCAGTAATTCTTCGCTTTTATTACTTTGGGTTGAAAAATGCATTTTGTTGTCTTGATCCACTTCTTTAAACGCCTAGAAAAATTCATTTCAATACCCCTACTGAATAAACGAAGGACACAAATCTAAACAAGTAGCTTCTTCAGACATCAATCCTCTCCAGGATAATATGAGTCACTCCATGTAATTTTAGGTGTGAATCACTCATACCTGTTTTTTAGGGTGTTGATGTTACACTCAGTTTCCTGTCCTTTCTCCTCATAAGAGTTCTATTTTAGTAACTCTTTGTTAAGAGACTATATTGTGCTTCTCTCATTCTCTCAAAGAAATATGGTGAATGTTTAATAGGGATGAATTAGCTGGAATATTTGAGCTGCAACAAGGACATCACTCAACAGTGAAGTCCCTCAGTAGGAATACAATTAGCAGGCAGTATCACTTCCCTATGACGGAAGTTGACAACAGATGGTACAGAAAAAGTTCAGAATAAAACGGGCACTGCCTATCCTCGTGACATCTCCTTTACCCAGCTTTCTCACCCAGAAACATGCAACAGTCAGAACTACTTCTCATTGGAGATTGCGTCTAAGAAAAGGATCCTTGTCCTACCTGACAGACCTGCTGTTCTTGAGCCCAAGGTTCCCTTTTAGCTTTCAGTTTCTTTCATATTAGGTGTGAGTGCTGAGGCAATGACTCAGGAGCTACGGCTCTCATTAGAATGTGTCAAAGAGCAGTGGGAGGAAAAGGGGGAGCTTTATTTGAACTTCTAACCTGACAAATCTAATTTGCAGACAAATGCACCTAAGGGAGCTCTGGGCCTCCTTGGTCAGAAAGTGCATACCATTCCATGTCACAATTCCAGGTTACAGCCTGGCAGCCTGTGAAAAGCTTAACAAGGCAAGCTAACCCTTAGTAATCACTTTCTGTTCTGAAAGTACCTCTGCTCAGAAGCTTGCTCTGAAAAACATGCCATTCTGTGTTTCACTAACTCCAGTTCTGTCCATCAGTGGCATACGCATTCATTGAGAACCTATGGTATATGAATTCTGTGAAGCCCTATAAGGCTGAGGGGGCAGACCTTGTGGTGAAGAAGTCATGAATCTGCCCTCACAGAGGGCAATTTTATTTGGAAGACAAACCCACAACTGCAAGTTCCGACAATATATAGTGTTTTATTTCAGGACAGTGTAGGAAAGTGCATGAACATACTGGAAGGCTCTAGTTTTGTTTTAGGATCTGTGACAGCTTCCCTGAGAAAGTAACATTTATCACTGAAGGATAAACAGAAGTTACCCAGTATGTCAGACCTCTCTCATTCTGTTTCAGACACCCTTCGTGGCTCATCCCTCGCTCCACATGCTCTGAAGGCAGCCAGATCTTAGCAGACTGAACATTTCTACTCAGCTGTAGCCTCGCACTGACTGCCTTTCTCTGCCTTGCGTCTTGCTCAGCTCTCCTCCCACACTGTGGCTTTCCTGGCCTGCCCTCAGAACTCAGCGACAATATTGGTGAGACCTAGATGTGGGATATTTAAGGGCAGCTGAGATGAACCTGTGACCAACCTAAAAGGAGGAACTGATGATGAACCTTCTTTTTCTTCCACCCAGGAGCCACCCTGGGAAGAGTTCACTATTTCAAGAGTCACACAGCAAGACTGAGCCCCGCCCCGCCGCCGCCGCCGCCGCCGCCGCCGCCATCATCATCATCATCACCATCATCATCATCATCATCATCATCATCATCATCATCATCATCATCATCATCATCATCATCTCCCTGAGCTGAGACTTCCTTTATAGTTTGCCTTTTCCTTCCTTTCCTGTTCCTCCTTTATACCTCACTCCCTGTTCCCTTCCAAGGCAGTTCCCTTGAAAGAGAGTAGTTATTATCAGCCTTTGCCTAAGACTCACTTTCTGGGAAACAGAAGCATATATATTTTGCTTTAGTTGAGTTCTAGTCTAAGGAGAAAGAAACAAGTTCAGAACTTAGAGTTCTGATACCCTGACTTAATAGGACTAGACAAACAGTAAGAGAATATAATCAGCAATTGAACCATCCTTTGAGGCACTGAGGAAGGGGGTGGCTGGTATGTCATTTTCAAAAGTTTCAATATACACTGTTCCCTATGGGAATCTTTAACCACCCATAGCTATTGAGCATTCAAAATATAGTGAGTCCAAACTGATAGGAGTTGTAAGTAAAGAGAACGCACAATATTCATAAAACAGAATCAAAACAGGTAAAACATCTCAATTTTTATCATTGATTACATAAAGTTGGCAATGCTACAGTGTGCTGTGTTAATAGCACTAAAATTGGTTTTACCAATTCCCCTTTGCTTTTTAATGAACTATCACAAAGTGTTAAATTACACATATGATTTTCATTATATATTTAATTTTTGAAATTAAAAATTACATTATATTTCAATTTTCTAATCCCTCCCATTTGTTCAGCATCTTGATCTCTTAAATTCATACCTTCTTTTTCTTTTTTCCTTAAACATTTGTTGACACACACACACCCAAGATCATAAATATATTAATACAACCTATTCAGTCTGTGTAATGTTACACACACACACACACACACACACATACACACACACATACACACACACCATTTCAGGTATTAGATAAATTATTAGGGTGGACAGGCTCCTCCTGGCAGAAACTATCTTTCTCCTTTCAGCATTCCTTAGTTGCCTGTCATTTGTTATCTATGGTTGGGGCCCCTTGAAAGTCAGCACATCTATCTGTGCCATCCTTGCTTGGCTCTTATTTAGGCAGCTGTGCTGTTGGGACTTCATGAGACTAGCTTCACTTAAATTTCTAGTAGATGCAATCTCACAGTAGACTTCTTGCTCATCTGGGTCTTGAGGTCACTCTGCCCTCTCTTCCTCTATGTTCACCGAGGCTAAGGCACAAGCGTTGTGCTGTAGGTGTATAGGTAGATGCTGGACCCTGCCCATCACTTGTTCTCTATACTTGCCGCAATGCTGTCTGTTGAAAATGTAAACTTTCCTCTCTTCCTCCCAAGTCCCTCTCACTGTGTGCCTCCTGTGTGCATTTTGTTCCTCCTTCTAAGGAGGACTGAAGCATCCACACTTTGGTCTTCCTTCTTCTTGAGCTTCATATGGTCTGTGAATTGTATCTTGGATATTCTGAGCTTTGGGGCTAATATCCACTTATCAGTCAGTGCATACCATGTGTGTTCTTCTGTGACTTGGTTACCTCACTCAGGATGATATTTTCTAGTGCCATTTGTCTGTGAATTTCATGAAGTCATTGTTTTTTATAGCTGAGTAGTACTCCATTGTGTAAATGTACCACATTTTCTGTATCCATTCCTCTGCTGAGGGACATCTGGGTTGTTTCCAGCTTCTAGCTATTATAAATAATGCTGCTATGAACATAGTAGAGCATGTGTCCTTGTTATATGTTGGAAAGGGGGGAAAAGGGGGTCAGGATCAGGTGTGGGAGAAGACAGGGATGATATACAGAGGGTTAGAAAATTAAACAGGCATGTGTAGCAATGGGCAATGGGGAACTGGGGGTAGAAAGTTGTTTTGATTTGCATTTTCCTAATAGCTAGGATGATATTGGAGGGGGGTATTTCTTAGTCATTTTTGTCTTTTCTTTTGAGAACTCTATATCCAGAGTTCATTTTTAATGGGTCATTGTTTGTTTGTTGACTCTTTGTTTTTTGAGTTCTGTAGGCATAATGGTTTTGTACATTATGTGTAAAGTTTACCCTTAGGTTATTCAAATACTGTTTTCTCTGTCCTCATATCTTGTTTCAGTCCAGACATGGCATTGTAATGCTTATACCAAGAATCTCCTGTCTCAAGTTTGTATCAACTATTTTTACCATTATTCTCTGCTTTCTCAATAAATGCTAATCACCCAGTGGATGGACAGAATAGAGAATAGGACAGGAAGTCTGACAACCAGAGGAGGGAAGTAGAGAGGAGATTCAGATGAGTAAGGAGGATGGAGGATTTGAAGTTATGACGAAGGGGTCCAGAGAGAGATGGTAGAAACCCACTTGAAGCCCAAAGAGCCAGGTCAATAATAATCTGAAAGTATCATAGGATGGGGCTGGGAGGTAGCTAAAGTAACATAGAAGGTTATTTGTGTTAATCATTTAACAGCTCAGCTATTGATGTGCTGCCTAAAATAAATCTTGATTCTCGATGTGGTTTTTGAGGGACTAACATAAAGAAATACAGCCACTGGATTAATTCAATGCATATATTTATATTAAAAATAATTTATTTACAGAGTTCTTTGGATATTCTTAATGTTAATCATCTGACAAATGTATAACTGCAAAAATTCTCTCCCATTCTGTGCTCTTCCTTTTCATAAAGTTGTTTCTTTAACTGTGAAGCTTTTAAATTTTATAAGGTATCACTTGTCAATTGATGCCCTGAATTCTTGGGCAAATTGAATCTTATTCAGAAGGCCCTTTCTTACACCTGTATCATGTAGGGTATTGCCTATGTTTTCTTCTAGCAGCTTCAATATTCAACAGTTTCACAGGTAGGTCTTTGATCCATTTGGAGTAGGAGTTAGATTTATGTGCAAGGTGACAGATGCTGGTATAATTTCATTCTTTTACATGTGGACATCCAGTTTTCATAGAGCTATTTGTTAAAGATTATCTACAGCATGTGCTTTTGGTATCTTTGTCAAATATTAAATGTCTGTAGTTACATGTATTCACATTAGGGTCTTCAATTTTGTTTCATTGGCTTACATATCTGTTTTTGCATTACTACCACATTAATTTTTATTACCATAGCTCTGTAATATATTTTGAAATTTAGGATGGTAATCAGTCCAGCATTGTTCTCTTTGTTCGAGATTATTTTGGCTATCTGAGGGCTTTTATGGTTCTATATGAATTTTAGGGATTTTTATATTTCTGTGAAGAATGAGATTGGGATTTTGATTGAGGCTTCATGTGTATGTGTAACGGTTTTGGTAGAATAGTCACTTTTACAATAATCAATCCATAAGCAGGGGATGTTTTTCCATTTTCCACATTTTTCTATTTTTTTTCGGAGATTTGAACTTTTGAGCAATTCTGGTTTAGACTTTATCTTAAACAAAGTAGAAAGCCACAGAGAGTTTCAAGCAGGATAGCAACATGCTCAGATTTTCCCTTTCCAAACATCACTATGACACTAAGAACTATCTAGATGTACAGACCAAGAGAATGATACTAAAGTAATTTAGAGCCAAACTGTGTGTGTGCGTATGTCCACATACATATGTGTGAATATAAGCACACATGTGCTGTGCATGGCACAAGTAAGGATGTCAAGGGGCAACCTCCCGTGTAGGTCTTCGTCTTCTACTTTATCTTTATTATTTTTTGCTTTATATGTCAGGTTATCTGGCTCATAAGCTGCCAGGAGTTCTGTCTTTTCTACTTCCTGTTTCCCTGTAGTAGCACAGGCATTACAGATACTACATTGCATGTTTGACTTTTCATGGGTACTGGGGATAAATCTCAAGTTCTCAACTCTTGTGTGAGAAGCACTTGCACACATGGATCCCTCTCCCCTGTCTCAAATGAAGCTTTATCCTGGATCTGAACTAACATTAATGATGATAGAGAAATAGTTTGGCTATTAGAGTACATACTGTTCTTCCAGAGTATCTGAGTTTAGTTCTCAGCTCCCACAACTACCTGTAATATCAGCTCCAGGGGAATCCGATACCTCTGGCCTCTAAAGATACCCGCACTCATATCCACATGCCCACATTCAGACACACACATTCATGCAATTAAAAAAAAATAATACTAGAGAAGAAAGAACATTTGTGCTCTTCAGCAGATTCAAGAAATAAAGGTCTGAAAAGGTCTGAAAAAAACTGGATGCAGGTATAAAATAGACATCGTAGACTTGCTGTGGGTTTTCAAATGAACAATCAGTAGTTAGAAACCCATTTGGAGAGCTGTGTAATTTTGAAGACAAGTTAGAAATTAATTTATCTTTGGAAATGCACGCTCTGACACATCTGTAGTAACCAAGTGAAGTGGTCCAGGAATAGTAGGTCATACGTGTCTGGAAAGAATGAAGAGACAGTGTTAGTTAAGAGTCTGGTTCTGCTATTGTTTTCATTACAACCAAATCGATGGGTATAGAAACCAAGGCTCAGAAACACCATATAGAAATGCAAGAAGAGGACCCTCCATACCTTCATTTGAACCACAAACTCTCTCTGTGTGAAGTGTACATGACTGTCAATGGGAGGTTGACACACTAGTGTATCACAGCCATAATTCAGAATCATCTATGTTTCTCGTTTCTTATTCCACATGATAACCACCCATCCCTTTTAAGAATACAATTGTTTTGACTATACCATATTCCAGCCTTCCTTATTTTCACCACTTACACACATTCCTAATTTAGAAGAGTGTTGAGCTAGGACTTATCTAGTAGTCACTTCTACCCCAGTCTCCATTATGCTGTGCGAATTAAAGGTACTACATCATGGCTACCTGTTTTCTAGGGACTTTATCTTCAGTGACACCTCAACCCACATGACTATAAACATACTAAGACCCTGGTACCTGAAAATCATAGTTTCAAGCTTAGCACTCTCTGTCCACAATTTTGTATATTTCTCTTTGACAAGCTAATTCCTGCTCATCAATCATTTCAGAACGTCTGACTTTTATTCCTTACCCTGCTTATATTTTATCATTTTTACAATCTGAACATTTTACACATTTTCCTATTTCTCAAACTTTTTGAGACTAAACAAACACAAACTCAAAACATAACTCTCTTGATTCTCTTCCTTCAGGGACAATGTTATTGGTGGAGGAATCCACAAAACATTTTAAGTCGGGCTAATTTCACCATAAATTTATGTTCAACAAGTCACTGAGTATGTAACACCAGGATATTCTGACTTTCTATCACTGTGTCAAATACCTGAGAAAAATAGGTTAGAGGAATGATTTGTTTGGTTCATGATTTCATAGACTTCAGTCTAAGGATGATTGGCTTTTCTGCTAGGTGGATCAAGTAGGCAGAAATACGGTAGAGGTGGCACACAGAGCTGCAACTGCATGGTACAGGGAAGCAGAAAGAGAAACAGGAAGAAGTCAAGGTCAAGATACCGTTCAAAACCATTCCCTATTATCCTAATCTAGTCCTACTTCTTAGTTTTCAATTACCTCTCAATAATGCCATTTTATTAATAAATCCATCAATAGAGTCAATTCATTGATTAGGTCATGGCTGTCATGATCTTATCACCTCTCAATAGCACTTTTACCAAAGTGAGACCTAAATCTTCAACCCATAAGCCTCTGAGGGAATATTTCATATCTAAACTATAACAAGCATTGGCCTTAGATGATAATTTCTCTCTTTTTTTATTGGTTATTTTATTTGTATTTCAAATGTTATCCCCCTTCCCAGTTTCCCCTCCACAAACAGTATCTGCTCCCCCACCCCCTGTGTCTATGAGGGTGCTCCCCCACTGGCCCACCCACTACTGCCTCAGTGCCCTAGCATTCCCCTACCCTGGGTCATAGAGCCCCCAAAGGACCAAGGGACTCCCCTCCCAGTGATGCCCAATAACGCCATCCTCTGCTACATATCCAGCTAGAGCCATGGGTCACCCCCTCCCATGTGTACTCTTTGGGTGGTGGTTTAGTCCCTGGGTGAGTAGCACTTCTTCATTTCCCTAAAGATTTACCAAGTTCCTGTCAGTGTCTTACAAGTTCAGGTTTCTTTAGTCTCAGAAAATGAAACAAAACTCTGCCTCACAAGGAAAGCAATCACTGTCATATATACATATGTACCCTTAATTCTCATCCATTAACAGGAAATTTCAATACACTTCTGCACAGAAACCTAGAGATTCTCCTAGCTCAGACGTACCCCTTAAACTACTTCTAATATCTTGATCCTCCAGCCATTCTTAAAACTGAATTTGTCCTTTGAACTTCTATGAAATAGCTCCTAAACATTATGGCTTATGAATATAAATTTAAATCTCACCACTCTAGAGACTGAGTCCCAGATCAAAGTACCTGTATATTTAGTTTATGATGACAATCTATTTTCTGTCTTATCGATGATAACTTTCAAGTATACCTTCCCAAGGTAGAAGAGATGAGACAAGTTCTCCTGGATTTCTTCAGTAAGAATATTATCACTCATGGGGACCCCACCTTCATGACCTAATCACTCCTCAAACTTCAACTACCTTTGAGGATTAATATTTCAACATATAAACTTGGGTCACATAATTATTTATACCATAGAAAGAACTTATATTCTACATAACTCTCTTATCTATTCCTTTCCAAGGAATCTTTGTCAATAATCTTTAAGTATCTTTACATTTCTTGAATCTTTAGAACAGAATTAAAATAACCCTTGAGTTCAGCCTTAAACAGCTAAACATCTCTGTCCCTCTGCTTCCAAGGTCTGAAATATCTCCAAGGATCAGGGAGCATCTTGGTAGAAGGGATAGAAAGAATGTAAGAACCAAAGAACGAAGAGGAGTGCTTGAAACACTGTCCTCTGAGGCTAGATAGTTGGCTCAGAGGTTAAAAACACTTGATACCCTTGTAGAGAACCCTGGTTCTATTCCTAGTACCCAACAACAGCTCACAACCTTCAATAATTCCAGTTCTAGGGGATCCAATCCTTTTTCTGACCTTCAAAGTAATCAGAAATAAACATAGTATACATGCATAGATGCAGGCAAAACACTCATACACATAAATAATAAAATAAATAAGTCATTTTTAAAAAGAAAGAAACACTCATCTAGACATGATGTTGCTTTTGTACCCATGAGCTCACAGCAGCTACAGCCACCTTCACAAAATCTGCACCGTGTGCAGCCTACGAACATTTCATCATGGCTAGGAAGGGCAGATGCAGACACACCCCTGGGGTACTATTGACAATTAATGGCTGCTAGAAGAGGCAGTGTGATTTTCTTCAGTGGTATAGCCACTGGTAAGTTGTTCAGTCAAATAACCCTACAAACATGCTCATGCAAGCATCTTTAATTAAACTCAGTGAGACTTTATTCTTTTTTTAAAGTAGGGCAATGAAATGACTCAGCAATAACTGACAAATAAATTCTATCCTTAGAACTCACATAGTGGAAGGAGAGATCCAACTCCCCAGAAGTTGTTCTCTGAACCCCACACATGTGTCACAGATCTATGCACACATAAAATAAGTGAAGGTGTATGTTAAAGACAGGAAAGTAGCAGGAGGAGCTATGGGAAGAAGGGATTTTGAGGGATGTTTTATCTGTTTCCTCATATAACAACTTCTAACCAATAACTACCAACCTCCCTTATGCCCTGGACCTCTAAATCCCTTGGACTTCACTCCACATGGGTATTATACACAAATGTGTACACTCACTTAATTAGTTTTTAATCATTTCTATTTTAATTACTGTTTTTATGAAATGTATAACTGCTTTTATCATTGCTTTAACTCTCACATTTTTGGTCAGCAAGAAGATCAAAGAAGAGTTATCCACATGCAAAGCACACAAGGTTGAATGTCTTCATTCCACTGATCTATTTCAGCCTCTGCCAGTTTCCTATGCTAGACCTCCAGGTGAAACCCTGAACAGCAATATCAGCCAATTAAAAGGATGCCCATTAAGTTAAAAATCACTGAGCGACTCAGAAGAACATGAAAAACCAATCCACCTTTCACGGAGTCATGGCAAATAGCCTAGCCTGGGGGTTTCCCAAGCCTTTATTCTCACTGGTTTCAATAGCTCTTTATGAGGATAGATATCTTTTACTATTTAGTCTTTAACTTGCCAACCATTTAACATTAAGTTATGACCTAAGTGAAAGCAACAGCAAGAAATTCAGCTAGGTAGATGGCTCCCCTGGCAAAAACAACTCGGGTCCAATAGCTCTGAAACTCCCATCCCTAGGATGGAGTGTAATAGACTCATTCTTTCTAGAGTCTCTTTGTCACCAGCCCTCTATGATATAATGCCATATTTAACAAATAGGTTTCTCACTCATTTCTCTCTAAGGAACTACCCCACTGGGTACACTATTTTCTCTTATTTCAGATGCGAAATCATTCCTCTTTGGTGATTTCTAACCCAGTCTATAGTGAACATCTCCCAGAGTAGTTTCTAATATGGCAATACCAGGCCCTGCATGTAAATATTTTGTTTCAATTGGCCTATAAAGATTGTGATGTGATTGCATTACAAGTATTACAAGTTTTTCTTTGAGTGCTCCCAAATATGTCATGTGCAGTGTGAAAGCTGCCTACAGTCTTCATTTGTGACCAGCAGTAGTGGTGTATTTTATTGCAAACATTGCCACCTTTCTTCTCTGTAAGCAAAAGTGTGATTTTTTTTTTTTAATCTACTTGATCAACTTCATGCATGAAACAATGTAAGAGAATTCCTATAGATCTAAAATATCACCGGGCAGTGGTGGCGCACGCCTTTAATCCCAGCACTCGGGAGGCAGAGGCAGGAGATTTTCTGAGTCCGAGGCCAGCCTGGTCTACAGAGTGAGTTCCAGGACAGCCAGGGCTACACAGAGAAACCCTGTCTCGAAAAACAAAAAGAAAAAAAAATTTAATATCCATGGTAATGTCCTTCCCCTGGCCAGGGATAAGTGTATCATACTACTATGAAATGCCTTTCTAGACAATTAAGGGTAAGAAAATTCTGTTATGTTGCTTGACATAAAGAACTGTGCTTTCGTGTGTGTGTGTGTGTGTGTGTGTGTGTGTGTGTGTGTGTGTGTGTGTGTGTGTGTGTTTGTAGAGAGAGGGGGTTATACAGGCATTTAGAGATTTCTCCTCCCTCAAAACTATAGGTCTATGTGTAATTCTGCAATTACAGCTATCATGCAGTCAAGATGGAGGTGGGAAGCAAGGTCAAAGCTAACACAATAAGGATCGTAGAATGGGAAAGTATGTATTAACCATGGTCCTTAGCTTCAAGCTACATAAAAGAACTTTAATTTAAAGCACAGACACTTTGTTATCATCATTCAATGTCTGGAAAATTCAGCTGTAAGCTATACTGTTCTCAATAAAACTCCAAACCACACAATGAAATGCTGTAAAGTACTGCAGTGGAGGTTTCACTTCCTGCCCTTGTCCATCTAGTCTGGGAACTGCATGTTGCTGTCTAAGGTGCTATCTCTGGTTCTAAGTAATGGCCTAGAGCACCTACAGGGAGAACCTGGACCGCAGTGCTGTCACCCCTATCAAAGTATGTTTCTAAGACAAATGAGTGGGACTTTCAGCTTTGATACTGAAAAGTTGGCTCTGACCCCACCAAGAACTGGCAAGACACTGAATTTCTCACACTAGAGACACGAGGGTCACATGCTGAAATGCCACAAAGAATGCCGATAACTCAATACAAGTGTAAAGTCACTGAGTCCTAGGAGAGGTTTTTAAGCCTCAGCTGAAGGTAATTCATCATGCTATTCTCTCCAGTTATATAGAAGATCAAAGGGTTTTTTAATGTAAATGAATCAGTCCATGAAATTGAACCAATTATCCACCCTCCTCCCCAGCATGTTAACTTCTGCTACTCTAGCAAATTACTACAAACCTAGTGACTTAAAACACAGGAATTTATACTCTGTAGTTCTAAAGCAAAATGCTAGCTCTCATTCTGGAGGACAGAGGGCATAATCCATTGCCTGGCCTTTAGCAGCTGACGCTCTATATACTAAGACTCAAGACATCTTCCAGCAAGGACTCCTCTGTCCCCACACTGTGACATTCCCAGCTTATGAAAGCTCTTTTGATTACATTGGGCTCACTTGATAACCCAAGATGATCTCACCTTTCCATGTTGGTGGTTAATTTAACCACAGCTGTAAATTCTCTTCTACTGTATTAGCTAATAACCACAAGGTTCTGATGGAGACAGTTGGGGTCTGTTATTCAGTCAGGAGCACCCCATAAAATAACACCAGTAACTCTTTCTCATGTGGTGATCCCTATCAAAACTGATGTCTCATTTGGGGAGCTGATCTCTGGCTGACAGTCATGCTTTTCAAACATGCACATCAAAGAGTGATGTAATCTAATAGTAGTCTGAGGACAACTGATGGAATGGGAGCATGAAGGAATAGGTGAGTATAGAAACTTAAGAGAGGACTGAGCAGTAGAGATAAGGCACTACTGAATCCCTAGGCTTGAATGACATGAGCCAATCTGAGAAGACTCTTACTAGGAGAACGCCTAGTGGGATCAAGGTTACCTGATCGCAATAGTTATGGATATTGAGACTTGTCTAGGATTTTTGAGTTTTCTTTCTTATTGACTATTTATCTCTTTACTGTTGACTTTTTTTCCCTCTCAGTTAAGTGTCCCCAAAGTAGCCTAGATCCCTATATTTCATTTTCAGAATCCCACTTAGTATCACACCAACTTAATATTTGAAGAAAAAGAATCATGAAATCTTTTTAAGATGGGGGATGGGGCAGGATTAACAACATTGAAAAGAGGCCATCTTGGGTTATTAGGTGAGCCCAATGGAATCAAAATATTAGTCATGGGTAGCAGTTTGCTGATGGTAGCATATATAATCTATATTATTCAACACCCTCATAACATCATTTAGGCTTATAGAGAAACTAATGAAATTAAAGACAGAGGGAAACCAAGGCATTATGATAGATCCACCTTGCCTTCTCAGGTCTAGATGAGATGACCACAGTCTAAGCTTACATGGTCATCTGATCAATATTTAGCCTTTGCTCCTGAATACTTTCTTCTTACCACTGTAAGCACTGCTGTCTGTGCCAATAGCCAAACAGTCAGCCTTGTCTCACCTCTGTGAGCATCTTTGTATATTACTGGAATCCGCTGAAGGCTGAAAAAGATATTAAATATGGGCCAGAAGAAAATCACTGGGAAACCACAGTTTCTGACATAAACAAATAACAAGCAGAAGAACACATTTTATTGCCATGTCTGTGACTCTCTCTCAGCCCGACGAAGCTCACTGCATACCACTGAATTCCTAAACTGCTGCTGCACAGACATTTGCATCCTGCCAGCATCTTCTCAGGAAACATGTCAAATGTAGTTTCAGCTCGATTGGGTGGTTCTTTCAAAATCATGTATCTATAGAGAAGTTCTGTTTATAAAAAAATACAACTACATGTGTAGAATTGATTTTTAAATTCTTTCCCTCACTGAATGCTTTATTTAAATACAATTTCAGGCCATTCAAAGTCAAGAGCTCAGGAGAGACATAACAACTCCTTCTGAACACAGCCCTACTCCAGTACGTGTTGGTGCAGTCTGAACAGTGACTGAGTCAGACACTTTCAACATAACCATTCTTATTTGCCTTCCAAAAGTCTCCCTATGTGGTGAGCCGTGAGCAGCATAGAATTTAAGAGGCAAATTATAATCACCTGGGTTTGTTTTGATTACTTTGTCATTTGCTTATTGCTCTCTTTCTAATTTGTTTGTGAAATCAATGTGAACTAGGAGAAGATGGGTTTTTGCACTATAAAAAAAAAAGAACTATTTTTGTAGGATAAGCAAAGCTGATCATTACTTGTTTACTCAATGCAGTCTATAACTTGATTGCAAAGATGAGTAAATGGTAAGAAATTGATTCTAAAAACCACAGCTATTTTTTTTAAATGTGAAATAAGTAAGTTTCTTCATATCAATACATTCTTGAAAAACCATAGTATGTATGTATATGTGTGTATATATATTTGTTTAACAGAAAACACTCTAATACTATAAAACTTGCAAAACATATCACAATGGCATGAAAAATGTAGATGTATGAGCCTAAGACAGCCTGAACAGCTTTATAGTCTATATTTCAATCTTCTGATCCTGTGGCAGCTATGGAACCTTAGCAGTTGTTTTTGTCATCCTTTGGGAAGTACAAAGGGGCAAAGACCACCCTTCATTCCTGCTCCTTCCCACACATACATATCACTGAAAAACTACTTTACCTTTTCAAAGAATGAAGAGCTCTCGTTCAACAAATGTTCATTAGGAAAATATCCCTCATCAGAAATTAATAGAAATAAAAGTTTGGGGAAAATTAAAAAGACATGATTCCTCTTCTCTCATCACAAGGCCTCATTCAAAGCTATAAGTGAGACTAATTAATAACAGTAATCCAGCATTGCTTTGGGTTTGACCAGACTCAGCCCCATGCCAAGAAGTAAGCATTGCACAACTCTTATTTTTTTATTACATCTGCTTTCCTAGGAGACTTTTGTATCATTCATTGAGATGATTGTTTTCATGCTTACAATTCACACGCCTTTATCTTTGTTCTCCACATCTCATGAACCCCTCTAACTTGCATGTGCACTTAAAAACACACAAATTAAAAGCAGTGTTCTCAAGTCACAGTTAACAGCCAGTACAGCCTTCTCTCCAGGGTGAATTTATAAAGCCTAAGATAGCCATGCTAGCATCTTGCAGACACACCTAGGGAAGACCAGCCTAGGTGAGGTCATCTGGAGAGACACTAGAAGCTGGCTCTTTCTAGAAAAGGGGTCTTGTTTTGTGTTTTACAGAAAATCTATTATTATAATAGGAGTTCCCCAAAGCACAACCCTTTCAGTTGCATATGTTATGAGAACTAAAACACTAGTGCTTGCTGAATGAGGAAATACAATCCAAATAAAAATTCTAAGGCAGAAAAATAAAAATAATTATATATAGGAAAGAGCCATCGGGGAATTTCCTACAAGAGTAGAGAAAGTTAAGCATTTTTCCTCCAGAAAAATAAAAATTTTCAGTCCAAAATCAGTGACTAATATCAGTGACTAGTGATCAAAATACATGCTACTTAAGTGGCCTGTCAGATTATAACTATGTGGTTGATATTCCTTCAGAGGCTTGAGGATGGTTCTGTTGGTAAAGAATCTGCTGTATAGCATGGGCACCTGTGTGCAGGTCCCTAGCACCTGCATAAAAATGTAAAAGTCAGGCATGATAGCACAGAGGAGGCGGAGACCAGGGTCCCTGGAGTTTGTTGGCCAGCTTGACTGGTGAAAGCACTGAATTCCAGCTTCAAGGAGAGAGTCTTGTATCAAAAAATAAGGCGAGAGTGATGAAGGAAGAAGTCCAGTGTGAGCCTCTCGACTTCACACACAATAATCCTTCATTGTAGGTTTCTATGAATAAGTAGGTGACTGTTGATCTGTGGCGGGGGAAGGGGGAGAGTACAAGATGATACTGGGGCATCTTAGGATTCTTTAACTTCAGAAAGGGTTTGAAGAAAAGACGGCATGAGAAGGGTGGCAGAAAGAATATCAAAGTTAATATTGGCTAACTTGGAAGCTCACAGTGACTAAAAAAGGGAAAAAACTTAGCACTAATAACAGTGATACAATTGAATTCTAATACAGGGAATAAAATTTGTAGTCATAGGTCACAGTGATATTAGAAAGAATTGGATAAATAAATGAACGAGAGAAGAACAGAAAGTATCTCTTTCATAGTAGTGGTCAGCCCTGAAAACATACACATAAGTAACAATTATACAGTCATAACAGGTTTATGGGATATGTGTGTGTATGTGTGTGTATGTATGTATGTATGTGTTACATGTACACATGTAACAATAATTGGTGAAAAAAGAGGACATGAATTTGAAAGATAGCAAAGGGGAGGTATATGGGAAGATTGCAGGGAGTAGAGACAGGGTGTAATTATGTTATAATCTAGAAAATAAAAGGAAACATACTATAGATGGAACAGGAGAAGGGGAAAATAACCGCAACACAAAACGGTTGCTACCAGTAAGATCCACAATCGTGGTGAAAATAGCGAAGGGAGGACAAAGAAATATCATAAATAATAGAATACAGAATGAAGCGAGGACATCAGTGAAGGACCTAACAATCAAGGGTAGCTCTTTAGCATAAAGCCTGTGCCTTTCATGCATCCACCAAACAGCACATACTGAGACGGATGGCAGGCCTCTGTGTCTTCTTTAAATCCTTAACCTCAATCTAATCATGAAAAACCATCAGAAAGATCCAAACTGAGGAACGGTTGTTTGGATTTGAAATGACCCCACAGGCTCATGTTTTGAGTGTGTTCCTCCGCTACTAGCCATGTGAAAGGAATCTGTATCGTGATGCCCAGCAGGCAGAAGGAGACCACTAGGGGTGAGCCTTTGAATTACGGTCCTGTTTTGACAATCCTGCCTCCCTCTACCACAGTGTTCTAAGGGCCTCAGAGTGAGGGACGTGGATATCTCAGTTAGAGCTGAGCACTAGTGAGAAACACAAGGAAGTGCGCTCACAGCGACCCCAGCATTTAGGAACTGGGAAGAAAAGGAGATGGTGTAAACGTTTCCTCCATGGTTCTGGTCCACATTCTCCTCCACATCACTTTCTCATCACTCATCAGCGTTTTACATTAGGTTCTCTTTTCCAGTTAGAAAATCTTAGGCTTGTGTAGAGATCATGTATTGTCGTCAGATTATTTGAGGATATTCCTTGATGACAGACAACAAAAGCAACACCGAAGATCATCTTATCCAGTGCTTCCCGATCCTGTCAGACCCAGTGCCTCTGTTTGCATTTGGTACTATTGTTTTAGCAGATACTTTGCAATGGTCTCTTATTATCCTAAAGCTGAAATCCAAAATTTAATATAACCAACTGACACATTATTTCAAATATGTATGGACAAGCCTTACTATTTATACTAAATGGGAGGATATCAGAAAATTCAGTGCAAATAAAATAGCATGCACTCTAAACTGAAGATGTCTGAGTACTGCGCTGCTGCAAACAAACACTAGGAGGCAGTCAGCCACATGCATACATTATCCAGTCCTTCACTGCAACAATCCTACAATGACGTAAGCATTAGCAAGTTGAATTCCTGAAGGAGCTTCCTGTTGGCACATCACTTCCGAGATGGTGAACAACTTTTTGAAAGACCCAAAGAAAACAAAATTTCTCCCAAGGTCCACCTACTGATTCCTTAAAATTTAACACCTATAAAACCCCGTGGCTGCATTCCTTGGCAGGATACAGAGACTATGCTGGTGCATATGTGTAAAGAGGGTTAGACCCTAGGTCAGAAGCTCAAAACAAGTTTCACCTCCATTTTCAAGGTCTTCAGAGAAACATTCAAAGCCATGCTAGAGGAATGGCATTATTTTTACCCATTTGGATCCTGGACATTTTTAATCTACCATATTGATGTGAGTTGAGTTTCACCAACCATCTTGACCACTAAGACATTCACACACACTAAAATGTACCCAGGACATCAAATCATTGATGCTAGCCAGCCAGCTGGAGGCTGGGCTCAGCATAAGTACTCTGCTGTGGCTATGTGGTTACAGAGCTGGTTAAAGGACCACAGTGACCCTTGGAAAGGTGAACATTTCTTCCTTCCAGTCCTGCCCTTATCTCCTCCATCCTTCAGCCCTTGGTGTTTGATATGCAAATTGGAGCTAGCCCATTTCCTATCAACACTAAAAACACAGCAGAAACTGCCACAATGCCCATACATATTTGAAATAATGTGTCAGTTATTTATATTATATTTGGATTTGAGCTTTAGGACAGTAAGAGACCATTGCAAAGCAGAAATTTCTTTAAAAGCAAATTTTCCCAAATAGCATGTTTGCTGTGAGCCAAAGCATTAATCCAGGAATCCCCTGTAAATCTGGTTATCATTATAGCCTTCTCACATCTTAGTCCCAAGTCAAACATAATGAAACTCTCAGGAATTTGTCCCTAAAACCAGGGAGAAATGTGATTATTTTAAATTAAGGGTCTCTAAGCACTGGTTTGTGGCCTTTCTTCCACTGCAGAAATAGATGCAGAGCTCCAGGTTGGGGGCTGGGATTGTAGTGTTCTCTGAGCCCTGGGGCTTCATGGTCTTTCATTGAACACAATGTAGTATAAAGGTCACAAAAGTCCAGGAGGCGATGGCATGGTGGTGTAAGGATGGCAGACAGCTGAGAGCAGTCCAGCTGAAGCTGCACTGCAGCCCAAGGCCACCTAAGCCACTTTGAGACACATTACCTTTCTGGCAGGAAGACCATCAGGTCATTTTGCCGTTGAGGGATTTCGTTAGTTGGCCTGTTTTGTGGGGATTTGTTTTGCTTTCATTTTGTTTTGCCAGAGTTTTCTCTCTGCTAAGCAAGTTCCTTAACACTGAGCTCCATCCACAGCACCATGTTTTTGACACAGTATTAGACGATTAGTTTAACTATCTCAGATTGATGGAAATGTTTACCATGAAAGTGTTTTTCTTATGCCAAATACCCTTTGTATACAACTTATTATTGAGTGAGATAAAACTATAATGTGTCACAGTTTCTTTCTCTGATTTTTTTTTTTTTTTTTTTTTTTTTTTGGACTAAATCACAGTCCTTTGTAGAAAAAGAAATTGTTTCCAGGGAAATGTTCTTAGTATTGTATTACCATACTTTGCACTGACAAAATTCCTAAACAATCTGTCAAAATGACAAAAACTTTTTGCAGTAGACACTATCAGACAAATTAGACATCGATCAGGTCCCACATAAAGGTTCATTAAAATTATCTAATTTAAGGTTCATGAAGTTATTTCTGAAATAGCATCTCATTGTATGAAATGCTGCATGCTTTTCAGAGAAATACTGTTGGCATATTTAAAGCCTATCAAAGCTGTGACTCATTAGAGATTTCTGTTAGATGACTCTTAACAAAAAGTCAATTGTACATTTTAAGAAGGATTAATATTCAGCGAACAAATCAAAAGGCATTTTGTTCATCAAAGATTAAGTGCTTCAGAGGTATTAGAGAATAAGAAATCTGATGATTAATTCCCTTTAAAATACTTTTGAACTAAATGTAGAAAAGCACCAGATTCTGGCTTTTGAACTAGAAAATATATTTCTATATTTATCGATCTCCAAATCAAGACAACACTATTGTAATTCAGAGTTCTTTTATTTTCCTTTTCTTTTCTTTTATTTCATATGTGCTATTTCTGGTACTACACAATACTTATCCTGAAGCAAACACAATATGAGTCGAACCCATATCTATCTCTAAAACAGATTCATCATATGCTTTACTATTAGATAGAAGTATAACCTAAGAATTCAGGAGAGATACATTTGGCTACATTGAGCTCTATTCGAGAGAGATGCACTAGGCATTAGAAATAGCAAAGTATGTAGAATGGACTTTTTCCCTAGAAAAATCTGATAATTAAAATTATGATGGAGGAAAGAATCCCCCGAATTAAAATTGTCAGCTTGATACAGTGAGAGTAGAGTCAGCTGAGAAGCTTCAATCGGGAATTGCCTGTTTCAGGTCTATGGGTCTGTGAGGGACTCTCTTCATTATTAGTTGATATGGAAGGGCCCAGCATTCAGAGAGCAGCACATTCATCAGACAACTGGTCCTGCTTTGTATAAAGGAACTAGCCGAGCATGAGCCAGTGAGTGAGCTAGAGTAGGACCGGAAGCAGAGTTCCCTATGGGTTCTGCCTGGAGTTCCTGGTTATGTTCCTATCCTGACTTCGCTCGAGGATGGATTGTGAGCTGGAAATACAAACCACATAAAGACTTGTGTGCCCGTGTTGCTTTGGTCAACAGTAGAAGGAAACCAGGGGCATTCCAAACTTTCGTTTCACTGGATGACTTCATCTACCTTCCCGTCCTCCCACCGGCAGCTGCAGCTGGCACAAGGAAACCTTTCTTCTACTTTTGGTCAGAACTGGACAGCCCACTGCATCTCTGACTAAATCTACACTGCAGAAGTTCCCCAGTCACGAGCTGGGAGTCACTTTACTTATGTAAAAAGTGACACAGAGCCCTGACCACCTGAAATTCTAACACAGTGGTTCTTTCCATGAGAATGGCTCCCAAAGACTCATATATTTGAATCTTGGTCCCCTTTAGTAGAACTGTTTTGGGAAAGATTTGGTAGTATGTTCTCAAGGGATTTGTGTTACTGGGAGTAAGCTTTGTGGTTTCAAAAGCTCATGCCAGACTGAGTCTTTCTTTCTCTGTGGCCGTATTATGGATGGATAAATGTCAGCTTTTAGCTATGGCTCCAGCATGATGCCTGCCTGCTGCCATGCTCCCCTCCATGGTGGTCATGGACTCACTCTCTGAAACTGTAAACGAGCCTCCAATTAAATACTTTCTTTTATAAGTTGCCTTAGTCATGATGTCTCTTCACAGCAATAGAACAGTGACTAAGGCAAACACTGGCTTCAATGAATTATTCATATGCTGTGGGCATTATGAAAAGAGTGAAGAAATTAACACCATACACAGTTTTAAAAGAATAGGACCCCTTAGGAGTGTGACTAGTTCTTAGTCAGGGTGCTTTTAAACTGACTATGTAAGCCTAAATGCACTCTCACTAAGATCATCTGAGATCAGCATCTGTGTTAAGTTAGCATTAATGCAACAGCACCTGTCTGCAACTCTTTAACCAACAGAGCCAAGTCCTGGGAAGAGTATGTGTTCTAACTTCCGGCCAGTTCTCTGTGCTCTGGATGAATGGCCACCTTGTCTACTGAAAAGAACTCCTGTTGCTCCAACGTGTTTGCCAGATATGCTTTCCACCTTTGATGAAGTCCAAGGGGCATTTCAACATCATGCTTTGGCCCAAAGGTTGATCTGTTAGCTAGTACTTGACTCTCTCATGGCTTGACAGGATTTTTTATGTGCCATGCTTGAAGATATTTTGCTGATTAATGAATCTCACCCTGCTATAAAATATAAGTATTAGGAAAATGTTAATTTTATTAATTATCCATGCCTAAAAAAAGTGCTGAGATACATACAAATTACGAAATCCCAAACTCAGCTGCTTTGTAATGTGAAACTATCTTTAAAATAACAGGAAGGGAAAGTCCTATAATCAGCATTTGAAACATAATTTACCTAACTAGAAAATGAATAATCATAAATATATTATTATATATTATCTACCATTAACAATGTATAGGGCCTGGGGTATGGCTCATCTAGAAGACTGCTTGTCTGGTTTGCACTAATCCTTGAGGTCAGTCCTTGAACTTGAGCACCAGATATGCATAAAATTGTCATGGTGGAACTTACCTGCAATCTCAGCACTTGGGGGAAATGAGGCAAGAAGATCAGACATTGAAGGCCATCCTTGACTACATAGAAAGTTCAAGACTAGCTTGAGCTACATGAGACCTTGTCTCTCAAAAGGAATGAATGAATGAATGAATAAATAAATAAAATTAATAAAGTCCACATATCTTTGAAAGTATTTTAAAAGCTTGTTGCTATGCTGTGCTCTACCTGCACATCAGCTCTGTCAAACTGCTGTAATAGATAGAGTAAGATCAGTTAATGCGGCTTCAGAAAACATTGGCCTGAGAATAGGATAGGAAAGCAAACAAAGCGAACTGTTTTCCATCTACTTAATTCAGGGACTTCATCTTGATTACCAAGTCAAAGTTAATATAGCATTTCTCTAGAATCTGATTAGCCTGAAGCTCATTTAGTAAAAATATAAAATTCCTTATTGTTGCTATAAAAATATGGGTCATTGAATAACAGAAACTCTATTCTATATTCAGATAAAAAAGTGTGACCTTGCAAAGAGGAGTTTCCTTGATGAGCAGGAAGGCTACACTGACCTGTGTTTGTAAGAATGAATGTTTGAACCGCTGGACTGAGAGTGAGGTCCCAGATGGAGGAGTTGGAGAAGGGACTGAAGGAGCTGAGGGAGTCTGCAGCCCCATGGAGGGAGCAACAGTGTCAACTGGCCTGACCCCCCCTGATCCTCCTGGAGGCTGGACCACCAACCAAAGAATACACATGGAGGAACCCATGGTTCGGACCACATATGTAGCAGAGTAGGGCCTTGTTGGCCATCAGGGGGAGGAGAGGCCCCAGTAAAGGGGAATGTCAAGGTGGGCAGCTGGGTGGGAGGTGGAATTCCCTCATAGCGGTGGGGGTGGGGGAGGGGATAGGTGGTTTCCAAAGAGGAGACCTAGAAAGGGGGAAACACTGGAAATGTAAATAAAGTATCAAAAAATAAAAAAAAATAAAAAGAATGAATGTTTGTAGATCGTTGCTAGGGTTTAGTCTGGTTTAGTAAATTTGTAGTTGTAGCCTTCTCATCCAATAACCATGTCTTTATGAGCACTGAGTAGTTAGCCAGGTTCCCAGAGCTAGACATGCCCTCCCCTCTCCTAGCACACACACCAGTCACTATTTAAAAAACTCACAAGCTAGTTAGAGGCTACTCCTCACAGAACACTCTTTATTCCTCTTTATAGCAATCTAGTGGTGATTTTCTTTTCTTAATTATTTTATTTATTTACATTTTAAATTTTGCCCCCTTTCCAGTCTCCCCTCCCCGGCTTCCTCACCCCCTCCCTCCTCCCCTCCACTTCTGAGAGGGTACTCCCCTGTCTGCCCACCCACCTTCATCTCACTCCCACTAGCATTTCTCTTCCCTGGGCATTAAGTTTCCACAGGATTAAGGTTATCCTCTCCCACTGAGGCCAGACAAGGCAGTCCTCTGCTACACATGTGCCCTGGGCCATAAACCAGCCCTTGTATGTTCCTTGATTTTTGGCTTACTCTCCAGTAGCTCTGAGGGATCCAGTTAGTTGATACTGTTGTTTTGTTTGTTTGTTTGTTTGTTTGTTTGTTGTTTTTTTAAGTGGTAAATTTTTTTTATTATTATTTTTGATACTTTATTTACATTTCCAATGTTTCCCCTTTTCTGGGTCTCCTCTTTGGAAACCCCCTATCCCCTCCCCATCCCCGCCACTATGAGGGAATTCCACCTCCCACCCACCGGACCACCCATCCCCATATTCCCACCTTGACATTCACCTTTACTGGGGCCTCTAACATCCTCAGGCCCAAGGGCCTTTCGTCTCTCCCTGATGGCCATCGAGGTCATCCTCTGCCACATATGTGGTCCAAACCATGGGTCCATAGATGTGTATTCTTTGGTTGGTGGTCCAAACTCCACAACGACCGGGGGGTGGGGGGGGTCAGGCCCAATGACGCTCTTGCTCCCTCCATGGGGCTGCAAAATTCCCTCAGCTCCTTCAGACCTTCCTCAACTCCTCCATCTGGGACCTCACTCTCAGTCCAGCGGTTACTGTTAAGTGAAACTTGCACATTCTGAACTTTTGGGCTAATATCCGCTTATCAGTGAGTATATACCATGTTCCTTCTTTTGTGACTGAGTTACCTCGCTCAGGATGATATTTTCAAGTTCCATCCATTTGCCTGAAAATTTCATTAAGTCATTGTTTTTAATAGCTGAGTAGTACTCCATTGTGTACCACATTTTCTGTATCCATTCCTCTGATGAGGGACATCTGGGTTGTTTCCAGCTTCTGGCTATTATAAACATGGCTGCTATGAACATAGTGGAGCATGTGTCTTTATTACATGTTGGAGCATCTTCTGGGTATATGCCCAGGGGAGGTATAGCTGGGTCCTGAGGTAGAATTATGTCCATTTTTCTGAGGATCTGCCAAACTGATTTCCAGAGTGGTTGTACCAGCTTGCAATCCCACCAACAGTGGAGGAGTGTTCCTCTTTCTCCACATCCTTGCCAGCATCTGCTGTCACCTGAGTTTTTGATTTTAGCCATTCTGACTGGTGTGAGGTGGAATCTCAGACTTGTTTTGAATTGCATTTCCCTGATGACTAGGGATGTTGAGCATTTCTTTAGGTGCTTCTCAGCCCTGCGAATTTCCTCAGTTGAGAATTCTCTGTTTAGCTCTGTTCCCCATTTTTTGATGGGGTTATTTGGTTTCTTGGAGTCTAACTTCTTGAGTTCTTTGTATATATTGGATATTAGCCCTCTATCGGACATAGGATTGGTTAAGATCTTTTCCCAATCTGTTGGTTGCCATTTTGTCCTATTGACAGTGTCCTTTGCCT
>CM052705.1:66120100-66161534 GCA_028551405.1 Uromys caudimaculatus | reverse complement strand
CAAAGCTACGTCAGGATCAGATAAACCATCTAAACAGTCCCATAATGCCTAAAGAAATAGAGGCAGTCATTAAAAGTCTCCCAACCAAAAAAAGCCCAGGTCCAGATGGGTTCACTGCAAAATTCTATCAGACCTTCAAAGAAGACCTGATACTGTTGTTCTTATGAGGTGGCAATCTCCTTCATCTCCTTCAGCACTTTCCCTAACTCTTCCATTGGGGTTCCTGGTCTCAGTCCAATGATTGGCTATGAGTATCTGCAACCCAAGCTCCTCTCTCCCTCTGCCTCCCATGATTATTTTGTTCCCCCTTCTAAGTGGGTTTGAAGCATCCACATTTTCGCCTTCCTTCTCGTTAAGCTTCATATGGTTTGTGAATTGTATCATGAGTATTTTGAGCTTTGGGGCTAATACCCACTTATCAGTGAGTACATACTATGTATGTCCTTTTGGGTCTGGGTTACCTCACTCAGGATGATATTTTCTAGTTCCATCGATTTGCTTGCAAAATTTTTGAATTAATTGTTTATCCATTCTTCCATTGAGGGACATCTGGGTTGTTTCCAGCTTCTGGATATTTGAAATAAGACTGCTATGAACATATTGGGGCACCTGTTCTTGTTACATGCTGGAGCACTTTTGGATATATGCCCAGTAGTGGTATAGCTGGACTTTCAGGTAGAACTACTTACAATTTTCTGAGGAACTGCCAGGTTGATTTACAAAGTGATTGTACCAGCTTCAATCCCACCAGAAATGGAGAAGTATTCCTCTTTCACCACATCTTCACCAGCATCTGCTATCACCTTTCAATATTCTTTCTTTGTTCTGTGCATTTTAGTGTTTTGATTATTATGTGATGGGAGGAGTTTCTTTTCTGATCCAATCTGTTTGGTGTTCTGTAGTCTTCTTGTACATTTATTTCATCTCTTTCTTTAGGTTAGGAAATTTTTCTTCTATGATTTTGTTGAAGATGTTTTCTGGCCCTTTGGTTTGGGAATTTTCACTCTCTTCTATTCCTACTATTCTTAGGTTTGGTCTTTTCATTGTGTCCTGAATCTCCTGGATGTTTTGGGTTAGGAGCTTTTTGCACTTTGTATTTTCTTAGCCTATTGTATCAATAACTTCTATGGTATCTTCTATTACTTAGATTCTCTCTTCTATCTCTTGTATTCTGTCAGTGATGCTTGCATCTGTAGTTCCTGATCTCTTTCCTAGGTTTTCCATCTCCAGGGCTGCCACCCTTTGTGATTTCTTTAGTGTTTCTATTACCATTTTTAGATCGTAGATGATTTTGTTCAATTTCTTCACCTGTTTGATTGTGTTTTCCTGTATTTCTTTAAGGGATTTATATGTTTCCTCTTTAAGAGTTTCAACCTGTTTACCTGTGTTCTCCTGTATTTTTTAAAGGGAGTTATTTTTGTCCTTCTTAAGGTCCTCTATCATCTTCATTAGATGAATTTGGAGGTCAGAATCCTGCTTTTCAGGTGTGTTGGGGTATCCAAGGCTTGCTGTGGTGGCAGAACTGGCTTCTCATGGTGCCAAGTGGCATTGGTTTCTGTTGCTTATGTTCCTGTCCATGCCTCTCACCATCTGGTTATCTCTGGTGTTAACTGGCCTTGCTATTTCTCACTAGAGTCTGTCCCTCCTGTGAGCCTGGTTATGATGGACCTCCATGAGTCAGGCTGTCTCTAGGTGTGGGAAGAAATCTGGAGCCCCCAAATTGCCCTGGGCAGAGTTATGGGCGGGGTCTCGTGGTGATTTTCTGTTCTCACTTCTTTGTTTGGTAAAAGACACTGCTTACTAAGTTTCTATGTACTTCATAGATTAACAATGACTAGCCTGCTGATGCTGTTGATTTCTGATTCTTGTTTGCTTAGAGGATTGTTTTGGACTTCTACCTCCTCACCCTCAGACATCTTTGCTAGGTAGGTAGCTTCCTCTATTTTCTACAACCCTCCTTAATCATGCCTGTAACCATCTCAGCACTCACAGTCCTGGTTCCAGATTTGTGTCATTTGTGTTGTTATATCTCCACCAGTGAAATGAGCCAATTCACCAGCCAATTCAAACTGGATTAGATTATATTCAATGCAGGTTTATGGAGAAGTTCCTCTCCCAGGAGCTCACTGGTCCCAAGGTCTGAGGCCAGGGAAGTCCCTATGGGAAGGGAGACAGAGGAAAGGGGGAAGAGAAAGAGAGAAAGAGTGCATACAAAGAGAGAGGGAGAAAAGAGGAGAGAGCGAGAAGAAAAGACCACAATGTCTGGATTATATACAGAAGAGCCTCAGGGGAAGGGCAGACAAGTCCCCGGGCTGGAAAGTTCAGGGTTTGGGGCAGAGTATGCCAGGTGGAGACTCAGGGATGCTAGGAGAACCTGGAGGCCAGATCTGCTTTGTTATGAACAATACAAGCCACATGCCTTGTCCTAGGGTCTGAAACCAATTTGATCTTGCTTTCTGGAAGATCCATCTTTACCTAGTGAAATACTTCATTCCTCTTCCATCTTATTCTCTGTCCTGGCCATCTCTTCACTCACAGGTCTAGCTACAGACCCATAGTTTGGGAGCCACCTTTCCCAGGTCCAATTAAACATCTTACTTACCAGCTTTACCTGCCCTAGCTCAGATCACACATCTCCTTCACTGACTCAATCTTTAAAAGGCTATATTATCACATCAGACACATAGCCAAAGAAAAAAGTCCACATACATGTTCACATCAAATAGCAAAAGTAAAAACAACATGAATGGACCAGGTAGCATGGTCCTAACAAAATCCAGTGGTATTCTAGAAGTATTCTCTAATGAGAAATACCTAGATGAACCCTACCCAGTACAAACAATTTAAAAAGACAATCATAAACCTTATCAAAGAATTCAAGGAATTTAAAGGGGGAAAGGGGAAAACACACCACAAGAACACACATCCTTGAACTCCAAAAGAATAACAATAAACTCTGAAGCGATGCCTGTTAAGTTTCAAACCTGAGACAAACATCTGAAGTTCCTATTTCACATATCTGACTTCCAGGTTCTCCCAGCAGCTCCTAGTCCTGTTAAACAGGGTCCTCCAGGCTTTCATATCATCACCCCCATCCTGAATTCTCCTGCCCAAGGGGCTGAACTGTTCTCCTTATATAATCCAGACATTTGGGCTACCTGCCCTTTTTGGTACCTTTGCTTAGGTTCAGGGCAGGAGAGGTAAATTAACTGCACTGGACCCAAAGAAACTTTTGGGGGGAGTGATCAAAATGTTGGTTATGGTGGGGGTTACATAAGAATGCACTTGTCAAAATTAACTGTACAGTTAAAAGATATGTATTCAATACGTTTATTTTTAAAGAGAGAGTAAGAAACAGATCAATAAGGTTTGTTTTTAAAAAGAAGAGACGCAGAGGACATTAGCCCCATCTTACCAGATGAAGAATATAAAAGACCCCTAATGAAAGTTAGTTCTTTCATCAATGTATTCTGATGGAGCTTTTTGAATTCTGTGCCCAATCTTTCCATGTCAAAAAAAAAAAAAAAAATGAGTAAAGGTGTATCTTTTCTTGCCTCAAATCTAGGCAAAAGGTCTCAACAACTTAGAAAACTTAACTGCTATTACAGATCAAGAAAGAGCCGAAATTGTCTGACTCACTCTCGAGAAATGCAAAGACAGAAACTAGCCAGAACCCTGACGGCAGAGCAAAGGGGAGGGAGCCATTTGATATTGATGCTGCCTTCCTAGAATGCTTGAGAGCAAAGGATTCTAGAGGGTCTGAGAACCCTGTGTCTAGAGAGGACTACATGGGAATCATTTTAGCTCTTGTCTAAGAGAGTGGACTGGAAACATGAATGGCCCTTTGTAAAAAGTAGTAAGACAGAAAGGGCTTCGTGCTCAGGGACAAGCACTAGCCTCGTGAGATGGAGGACACCTTCTCTCCTCGAGGCAGCTCTGAGGAATAGGACTACAGAGGCTGGGTGATCTCTAACCAGCCCACAAGTGAGTCCTGAGGCAGAGAACTATATTAAAACCTTGACTCCACTCACAGAGAATGAACGCAGGCTTTGAAATACCAGTAACTACTCTAGAATCCTCACTATGCCACTGGCCACCGTGTTTAAAGGTAAAGCACTTAGAAATCATAGTGGGCATGAAGAAAAGGATCGGTACCCAAGCCGGAAAAGGAGAAGCAGCTCCCCATTGCCTTTATTCCCAGCTGTATGCATCCCGTATGTGGATGTTTGACATAAGTTTTTGTTTGCAACCAAGACTGTAGTATCTTCCAGTCATTCTGGGCATCAATGGGGAAGAAATACTCCCAGGGAATTATTCTTAATAAGTAAAGAATCCAAAAGTAAATTGCTTTCTGATTCTATCCTATAATCTGGCTTGCTCAAAAACACTAACAGTGATCAGTACTCCTCAGAGGTGAGCTGACCAGGAGAGAAAAACCACATTTGAAAGAGCCACTACAGAGGAGCCAAGTAAGCAAAGAGTCTCACAGTCCAGGGACTCTCCATACCTAATCTCTGGGATAGTCAAGTTTTATCTATCAACCACATTGACCACATGGTGCAGATTCCAAGTCCTCAGTCTCTAGACTTATCTTGGTAGTTGTAGTTCTGATCTCTCCTCCACTGTGGGAAGGTTTAAACTCTACTCCACAGCTATGTTCTTATTTCACCTCTCACAAAGTTAAGGTTAAGTCCTGGGTCTTCTACTTTTTGGATTAATGTCTAATGAACAACTTAATTTTCTCTCCCTTTCCCTTACCACCCCCACCCCACCAATCTATGGTGGGTGTGTGTGTGTGTGTGTGTGTGTGTGTGTGTGTGTGTGTGTGTGTGTGTGTGTGTTCATGTGTGTGTGTACATACATACAGGAGCACTCATGCTTATAAGATTTGTGTGTTTATATTTGTGAGTACCAGCATATGTCATATGTCACTGCTACTTGTGGATGGTCTGAGGACAGCCTCAGGTATCAGCATTTGCCTTTTATGGTGTCTGAGACAGGGCCTCTCTTACGCCTCATTGACTGCTCCATGCAATCTGGCCCTGCAGCTTCCAGAAATTCTTGTCTCTGCCTCTCATCTTGCTTGTATGTTCTTGAGATCTGAACCCAGGTCACTCAGCTGCCACAGCAATTTACCTATTGAAACATTTCCCAGTCCCTTGTTTCTGCTCTTTAAAGTTAAAGGCCTTTTGTTTTGTGCACAAAGTATTTGTAAACTCTCAGGCCACCACTCAGGCTTTTGGTGTGTGTATGTGATATTATTAATCACATTTATGATTTTACTCCCAACGTGGAATGGAGTCGTATTTGCCATCTAATAAGGCACTCATTAGAAATGTCATTTGTATTCATTTTTTAAAGAGCTAAACATTATTTTTTCAGCCAAAAAGAAATGAAAATAGATGGTTAGCAATACTGGCTCACTCACCATTTATGGGATTCCAGCTTTAGACCAACTCATGGGAACTCAGGCTATTTGTCTAACACACAGTGGCTTAATCCAAAAGTGAAACTCAGTTCAAATCACTGAAAACCTATTGAGTGAGAAAGACCTTTGGTCCTGGCTTATCAAAACTGTCATGGCTCAGTTTCTCTTACCAACCTCAGCCTCCCTGATTTAGGCCCATTCTCAGACAGCCTTTCTTATCATGTGCCTGTGATAATGTTCACAGTCAAGAAGCAAAGAACGAAACTGCATCTCTGGTAATAATTTATCATTTTATAATTCAATGTCTGTGAATTATAAACCATGTTACCAAAACCATATCTCTAACTTTTGTATAACAGAGCTCTGTACCCCTAGCTATCAGATCAGAGTCAAGGCCAGGGTCAGGATCTGCCAGCTTTATGTCAGGGTCAGCTATCTCACCAGAAAACACTGCTAATAATGAGAATGACCCCGGACTGGTAAATTAAACACAGAAACTATAAATGTTACATGTCTAAAAGTGGTGTGGCTACCATGTTCTTGGCTTCCCTGAGGTCATCTTTACTTCTAACCGACATTTCTCTCAGAGACCCTTGAAGATAAGCTTATAGATTTGCTATGAAATACATTGGTTCTTATGAGGCATGCCTTTCTGACCTGTGCAATGCTCATCTTGTTAGCTTTTTTAGAACTATGTTTTCTTTCTTTTTACTGGCAAACAGTTGTTTATATTTCCTGGTGATCATTCTACTTATAAAGTGTTTATGTTTGGTGTGTAATTATAAAATCTGAATAATTAGCATATCTATATCCCTATTTCTTTGTGTCAGGAATCTTCAAACTCTTTTGGTTGTTTATAAAGTATTCAAAAGGAGGCTGCGAGATGACTCCATTGAAAAGGTGGTTGCTTTGCAAGCATGAGGACCAGAGTTCAGATTCTCAGAACCATGGAAAAGCCAGGTAAGCATGTGACCACTTCTAATCTCAGCAGTTGGAAGGCAGAGATGGAGGCTCCCTGGCTACCTAGACTAGCTGGGTATTAGTACGTTTTGGGTTCTTTGAGGTACCCTGCCTCAGTTAATAAAATAAAAAATGATTGTGAATGTCAACAAATACCATCTTTGGGTCTTCACACCTTCACACACATACACATGCATGTGCCCAGCCATGTGCAAACACGCATACATATGCACATATCATTTTATGCACAGACACGCAAAATATATACATTGTAAATATGTATATATATAGTATAGTGTATATATATGTATATATATACTTATTATACATACACACACACATATACAATAGGTTTTTTCAGTTGTAATTGTACTACTGTGGAATGGAATGGTAGACATCATCTATTGTCTCTAGCTGTGTCTTGGCACCCAATATAAAACTCTTGCAGTTCCCCAACTTGTCTTTTCAGCTTCTAATAATCACTAATTTCTTTTGAGTTAAACATTTTTGGCATCTATTCGTGTAATATTTTGATCTTGTTCTCTTTCAACATGAGCTATGCTATTATACAACTGCTATGTAGGATTCTCACAAAAGATGACTAAAGTAACACTACCAGAGAAGTTGTGTTCCCTCTCTTACAGCTCCTGAGCACACTGAAATCAAGGATGACATACAAGAGTAAGCATAAATACCCAGAGAAGCCTTGAGGAGTTCCTAGGAGGTGCTATAGTGACCAACTTTAAACCAGCAACTGTAACCAGAGAAAATAAGCAAATGTCAAGTTTCTTCCCTAAAGTACTGGGGCTCAAGGTTGGACAAGAGTGGTTCCCCTGAAGCCCAGTCAGAGTTCTCACTACGAGGAAGAGTTAAAAGCCCAGTACCTAAAATAGCAAGTATCAGGCCTCTGACTCCTCCCGCACATACAGGAAAGCAGGTAGAATTTCAAATTCTTGCCTCAACCAAATAACAAAATTTTACATGTCAATACTTTATAAGTATACAGAAAAACAATCAGTTAAACATAAAATACTTTCAAGCATAGGTCTGAGCAACAACTCGATTGGTTAAGTACTTGTTGCAAACATAAGATGATCTGAGTTCAGACTCCAAGCACCCACCTAAAAAGATATATATGATGCAATATCTATAATCCCAGAATTGAGAGGATAATGGTAGGGGTAAATCCCTGAGCTTTTTGACCAGCCAGACTAGCCAATGAGCAAGTTCCAGGTTCATTCAAAGTATCTGTCTCAAAAAAGTAAAGAGTGTAATTGAGGAAGCCATGTGACCTTGACTACTGGCTTCCACATATACACATTTGCTTGTGCACCACACAATCAACAGGCGCGCGAACACACACACACACACACACACACACACACACACACTCACACAGCACACATTATACATCAAAAGTAAATTCCCAAAATAATAATAATAAAAACTACCATAGAGTGGTGCCATTGGTTGGTGGTTCCTCTTTAGAAATGGCAATCTACAATTAAACTTACTTACTTACCAAGAGTCTCATCAAAGATTTAGAACTTATCAAAACTTGATGTCTTTGTTAAAATTTCTATTACTTTCCCCCCACCAAATTGTTTAAAGTGAAATTTTAAAAAATTAATTTCTATCCAAGAAGTTCTTAGAAGTACAGTTTCTAAATGAAGAGAATCCAAGTAGGAGGTTCCAGCCTCTAGCAGGTTGTTGATTTTTTTCTAATTCCACAACATTTCTGTCATTTAAGCTAAAGAATGGGTTTGATGTGGCTCCTTGGGCTGAGACACAGGTATAAGAACCCATATACAACAAGGAATCTGCATAGTGGCACTGAGAGGCCCCTCCGCCAGCACCAGCAATGGCAGCCTTGAAGGAACTGCAGGTCTCGTCCACACAACGCATTTCTCAGACTGACATTTCCTGTTTTTCTCATAATGTGATAAAATTCTGTAACTCTGAGAAAAAAAAAAAAACAGACATCAAGGAAGAGAGAGAGCTTTACTTAATCAAATCTGAAATTGTGATTCACAGAGCCCAAGATCTACAGAAATGGGATTCTACTTGAGTAAATATGTCCATGCTCTGAAACTTAGGGTTTCACAGTGTCTCAGACATCTCCCTCTGGAAATACCAAGGATCTGAAAAAGATGCCTCGGCAAATATGGAGCCTGTGTCACACGGAAAAGTACCATGGTACTTGGAGAAACAGCGCTGCAGGCTTCACTGCAGGTCTGTGCCCTGGAAGAGCTTCCAGCCTGGAGGATGAGAACGGACCATAAACAGGTAATGCAAGCAAGATGTGGGAGGCCCCAGTGTTTCTCATCCCACTGCCCTTCGTCAGCGTGGGATAAAACATGGGCAACTTCTTTTTCAGATTGCAGTAACTGCATTCCACTCCACTAGCTGCTCTGTGAAGAAGGCATACTTGTAAAGTGCATCCCTGTCTAGAAGACAAGACTTGTAAAATGCATCCCTTCCCACTCCTCTGTCAGACCCGGTGAGCATCAGTGAGTTCATGTACATTAAATCATAGAGCTTCTCTGAAATAAATTACTGAAAAAGGGAAGGGGGCTCTAAAATGATCGTGGCATCCTATAGCCTGCCCTTCTCTTTATCAAAGGAAAGAACATAAATATGGCGTGTTGCTATTTCCAGAATGTGGAGAAAGTGAATACCACCGCAATACATAAAAGTCCCCAAATGAGAACCTACCCCATTCTGATGAACAAGAGAAGGGAATGGGGAGAAAAGAGAGAGGCTTTCCTAATGCCAGACTTGATAAAAGATGAACTGCTTCCAAAGAGCTCTTTCCAGTCTCCCGGATTTTAAAGGGGCAGGAAAATGGTTAATTGGACTGAGGATACAAAAGCATATCAGAACTAAAAGCTAATTTAAAGACGATGTCATCCACTTATTTCAAGAGGCTCAGGAAGATTAGGCACTGGCCTCAGGTAATAGGGAAGCCAGAAACAGCAATCAAAACCAAACCCTCCACCTGGAGGTCACATCTTCATTATTTAAAGTCTGTCATTAAGCTGGTCCCTGTGTCACTTCTATGGTTCCAAGTCTTAGCAACTGAAACAGGCTTTTGCTTTCAAGACTCAGGTCAATCATGTTTAGCATTGCTTTTATAGAGAAAAATTCTTCTTAGTTTTCAAGAAAACTTTCCAGCAAATAAAACCTTTCTTACACCATATTTTTCTTAGCTCCTTCAAATTAAGGTTCCTCTGAAGGGTTATGGAACCCTCGTCCTCTCCGCCACAGGGCTCAGCTGCTGGGGGAAACGGGACTCAGGGAGTTGACTGTGCTTACCCCACGCTGGTGTTGGGCCATAGGGAAGCCCTGGGACACCACTCCGGGGGTGAGAAAGCACAGTCTGAGGCATGGGACAGCCAGAGCTGGCTTGGGGGTCCCCTGGTCTGCAAAGAGACTTGAGCCATGGGGTTCTCAGACTCTTGGACGCCTTGGCGCCACTGGAAGTCTCAGAAGAGCTGAGAACAGAATCTTGGCTCTCAGGCTGGATCTAGTCCGGGGCGGGGGTAGAGGGAGTAGGGGTGGAAGGGGGAGCCCCAGCTGCTCCCGTGGTGGTTGTTCTTGGCTTGGCAGGTGGCAGTTTGGGCTTGGTAGTGATCCTGGCTGGGAGTGAGGACAAGCCTACTACAGCCGATTAGACGGCCGCTCTGTAGACAAAGGCCTTCTCTATGGCTCCCTACAGCAGATCCTAATGAAAGAGACAAGTCTATGGTTCCAAATCATTTATTGCCATGGTGTAAAGTGGACTTGTAAAATCATACCCCCCTTCTCAAGGTGAACCTGAGATTAAATACCTTTTGAAGGGAGGAATGTCTGAAAAGGAAACCTTATTGACTAAGTCTTCCAGGTTTCTAGGTACCTCATTAGAATGGCAATCTCTATCTTAGCCTATGTGACCACAGGTCATGTCCTTTTCTACATGTGGGGGCCTTGGGGCATTGCCCTTACGTGATGATGGCCACAAATCTATGGGGGGCTGCAACTGGTGACAGGGACCTGGTGCCCAGGAACACCTACCATCCCTTCAAGGTCTCCGGAGCTTCTAGCCTTAGCTCAACGCAGGACCAGGCTACCTTTCACGGTTCACTGCCCCACAGACCTCCTCCTTTTCTCCCTGTCATAATTGTGTCTATCTTGTCAGTTGTTTTATTGCTTCTTCTCAATTATAAGCCTCAAATGTAAATATTGGGTGATTAATAAATAGTGTCAGTGCGAATTTTATTTTGCATAAGAACTTTCCCAAAGGAGGAGAAAAACATCAGAAAGAGGACTATCAAAACATTCGATTTTACCACGTTGCTCAATTTCAGGTTTTCTTCTTGAAAACCAGCAGATATTGAGCTTCCCAGACTGACATCAGACTTGACATTTTTCTCTCTGAAACAAAGGTACTTAAGGTTCACACACACACACACACACGATGGGATGGTTCATCCCACTGAAAGTGCTAAAGGATTTAACTATTGGAAAGGCACGGCTTGAAACGCATCATAAACTAAAACCATCAACAGAGGAGCCACTGCCTGCCTATTTTTTTCCCTATCCTAATGGCAAAAGCTTTTGACACCCAGCAATGTGTTTAGCAGTCTAACAGAAAATAACAAAATGAAAGCTGAGAAAGATTGTAAGTCACCTTCAAAGTCCCTTTGCTGAACTTGGAATGAAATTGGATAAAAATGACCACAATATAACCTGTTGAGTATGCTCTATTTTAATCTAACTTCAAGAGAGGATTACTTGTTTTTACTCTCGCTACTTAAAAGCCTTAAGTCTATTTCCCTGTGAGAGGTAAGACAGAAACATACGTCTGATGTTTGCTGTCAGCATTATAATGAACATTTTATTGCAACCATTATCTGAGGCCCGTTTCAGTTTTCATTGCTGTGGTGTTTACCACCCAAATATTTTATAAATAAGAAATGTGAGCTAGGGAGATGGACTGAAACTGCTAAAATTGGAAATTATCGTGTTTAATGCCTCCATCAATAAGGTCGCTTGCTGCTTTCTACATTTGCTTGAAAGCTTGGGAATATGAGCAGAGAAAGCAAGCAGTAGATAGTGAGCGGTAGTGACGTGGCAGGCTAGAACAAAAGAAGGCACAAGGGAGAGAGAGTCAGAGACTGGAACCAGAGCAGAGAAAGGAGCGAGACCTTGGGAAAAGACAGACCAGAGGAATCAGGGACTCCGGGTTGAAGAGAGGGAAAACCTGAAATAACTTCCGGGTATGCTTAGATTTAACAAAAAAGAGAAATGTTAGAGACTGAGTCAATCTCAGTTTCAAAAACATCGGTTTTGTGGTCTTCTAGAAAGAACTTCGAGAGGGCAGGATAAAGGGGCTCATGGAAGGGAAAAGTAAGAGGGTGAGCAGGTCATGGAACCATGAAGTTGTGTGTTAGGTCATTGCTGTCAGAGCGGAGTCTCCAGGGACCCCTCACACCACTGTATACCCTGTGAGCTGTGACTAATTACTCTTTTTCTTTTTTCCAGACTACCTATTTGAGGATGTTTATCATAAACCATCTTGAAAGACATAGATAGTGTCTCCCCCTAGAATAAGGGCAAGCAAGCTCTACTTGCCTTATAAATGTTTCAGATATAGATTGTTAGCTCTATGCTGCCCTTGCAAAACCCAAAATACTTCTGGTTCGCCTGTCCCTTCCTCAGTGTGGAAATGTGCGAACACTCTGTAGTAAGACTCTGACGAGTGCTGTTACTGTACTAAACTTCTCAGTGCCTGTGATACCTTCAACAAATTACAGCCATGCAATTATTTAGCTTAGGATACTTTATATATATTAAATATATATTTATAAATATACTATATATAATATGCATTATATAGACTTTATATACCTGTCAGTTTAGACAGTGAAAATGGAATGCAAAAAATAAAAAATAAAAAACCCATAAAGCTCCATAATCTCATGTCTATAATCCCAGCACCAGAAAAACAGGGGTAAGAGAAGTGTGAGGTCCAACTTGGAATACATAGTGAGACAATGGACCCCCCAAATACCTTCATAATTGTCTGCTAGCTGCATGAGCTACAGATGTTTCCTTAAGCAACTGATAGCTCATTTTCACCACATCAGTGTAAAAGTTTACGATGTTAAATAGGTAAGGAAAACACAACAGATTAATTTTCTGGGTCCTAAAAAAGCGTGGTAGAGGGAGCTGGAAACACAGCTCAGAAGTGAAAAACCAGTGCTGTTTTTACAAAGAACCAGAGTCCAGTTCCCAGCAGCAACATCAGACAACTCGCAAACCCCTGAAACTCCAGTTCCAGAATAAGAAACCATCTTCTGGCCTCCATAAACACCTGCACACGCATGCACACATACACAGACAGTCACACATAGACACATAAATCAAATTACATTAAATCTTATAAAAATAAAAAAGAATATGGCTGACCAAGTCTAGAGGGCTGGACTGGGAGTCCTTTAGGCATAAATCAAAGGTTGGCAGAGCTGATTGTATGCTAGATGTAGCTGTAGCTTTCTGGGTATTTGCTATACCAGAATGACTTCACCAGCTTGCAAGGCCCCAACGGTGAATGAAGATTCTTCTTTACCTACGTACTCACCATCATTTATTGTGAGGGGTTCCCAAAGTAATTTTAAGTTTTGTTTCTCTAATTGCTAAGCACTTTAGAAACACTTCAAATTATTTCTTAGGCATTTTTATTTCTTCTGATATCTCTATGTTCAGATCTGTCAGCCGTTTTTCAATATATCTTTTCTCTTGATACTTTGTTTTTTGTTTTGTTTTGTTTTTTGGTTTCTTTTTATATTCTGAATATTAATCCTCTATCAGAAGTACAGCAGGCAAAGATGCTCTCCCAATCTATAGGTTTCTTTTTCTCTTAATTGATTGTTTCCTTGGCTGTATAGAAAAAAAATGTACTTTTATGAAGAAGATGTGGGTAAAAGAGAACCCTTATTAACTACTGTTGGTGGGATTGCAAACTAGTACAGCTACTATTGAAACTAATGTGGAGAGAATTATCAAAGACGTTAAAATTAAATCTACTATATGATCTAGCTATGCTACTCCTTGGCGTGTACCCAAAGAACTCAACGTCCTACATTATAGATACCAACTCGGATGTGATCCTTGCTGCTGCAGTCACAATAGCTAGGAGGTAGAAACAATCTAAACATTTAACAAATGAATAATGGAAAAAATGTGATACACATTCAGTTATTAAAATAAAAAAACAAAACAAAATGAAATCCTGAACTTTGCAGGTAAATGGATGAACTAGAAAAGAACATACTGAGTAAGATAATACATTCAGAAATACAAATGTCACATGTTCTCTCTAACTGGAGGTTCCCAGCTCCAAATCTTCAGAAGTTAGTATATACCCTGGAGGAACTGCAGAAACGAGGAAAGTAAAGGGGGCCATTGCCAGGGTAGTGAAAGATTAGGGTGCAATAGAAAGAATAGCAAGTACACATGTCCTGTTTGGAAACGTGATTAAACGAGACTATTTATGTAGGTGGAAGGAAGTAATTATGGAAGAAGGAAGAAGGAGGTAAAATAGTAAAAATATGCCTGAAAAGTCATAAGGAATCATTCTATCAGTGGTTTATCTTTATAAAACACCAGTAGTGTGTGTTATGTATGCACCTACAGTTTAAGTGACCTTTTCTCATCTGGGGGTGCACTGCTTCCTTTGGGATCAAAGACCACTTAACAAGAACCCCAATACCAGCTATGAAAAGCACTCTTTTGACTTGTTGTTCAGGGCTAACCAGGAGATCCTAAAAATATACAGTCTATTGCTATTTGCCTTGATTGCCTTCCATGGGTAAAAACTCCCATTCCTGAAGACACCAAGCATTTCAGAAACAGGGTCCACATATCCCTGATCTAGAACTGACCTGAATGCTTCCCTACTGAGGATTAGCTGGCATGGTACCAGGAGGTAACATGTAAGCTTCTAAAGGAAGAAGACAAGCAACAGTTCTAAGCAGCTATGAACCACAGTGGTGACTAACCTAGCATGATGATCCTAAAGGTGCAGTAGCCACATGAATACTTTTGCAGTAACCAACAGTTCTGTAATTGGACTTAAGACCCACTCAGCAAGAAGGAGATCAGGTCTGGTACTGGAAACCTAGCTACCTATTCAGTGCTAGTGAAGTCATGGATCTTGGAGGAGAATCTACCACTACCACTTTAGTAAACCAGGATAATCATAAACAAATATCTATAAGCATGTGTTCTTAAACCTACAAATAAATGTAGTCCTCAGCCCTCATCACAGTCACTTCTCCTTGCAATAGAGAGAGACCACTCCAGAAAATCAAAAAATCAAAATGCAGAGTTGTGAAGCCCAGTACCAACAGTTACATCTATAAAACACTCCCACACTTAAGGCTCCGGGAACACTGAGAAGCTGAGGGTGTAAAGAGTGTAAGAGCCAGAGGATCTTGGGGTTCTCTGTGAGATTCCATCTTCTAGCAATGTTAGATGCTACAACCATAACATGACTACATAAACATGAGCTGAACAAGGACCACACTGGTAAACATGCCAAAGTGGATAAAGGAAAGCCCAAGAAACCTCAAGGCTGTACAATGAACTACAAGCAATGAAGGAAGTTTAAATGTGGGAGAAATAGTATTCTTCAGGTAAGAGCACACCAAATTGGTTATTCAGTGCCAAAAGGTCAGCCTTGAAGGCACATATAGAAGTGATTCAGAATAAGCTGGTTCTATTTTAGGAAATACATGCATATATGCATATACCTAATGAACATAACCACAATTAATGGAAAAAGAAGGCATGAATTTAAAAGAGAGTGAGGGCATATGGGAGGGTTTGGAAGGACTGAAGGACAGATAGAAATGACATGGTTATATCATAATCTCAAAAATAAAAGGAAAACATCAGAGATGTGAAAATATTGAAATAAATAAATGTGTAGTATTTTGAAAAAATATTATAAAGTTTGTAGGTAAATATACAAAAATAAACATAAATCTAGAGAGGTAAGCCAGATCTAGAAAGACAAGTACTGAATGTTCTCTCTTATTTGTGGATTCTGGCTTCAAGTTTTTAGACATGAATATATAATCTGAGGTAACTGAAGAAACTGGGAATGTAGAAGGGATTGTGGTGAGATGGAGGTAAACATTTCCAGAGAGAAAGTTAGTGCAACACGGGTTTTTATGAAGAGAGAGCTAGGAAAAATAGACAAAGGGACTTTAACTGAGGGGGAGGGGGAAAGAAATACAAAGGAAAAGGGAAATAGAAGGGATAAATAACATTTAAGATGTTTGAGAAATATGTTTGCTTTAAAATTCATATAATATATATGTAATAAGTATATGTCTACATATGCATCATATATAAATATATACATATATATATAAATGAAGTTGTACTATGTAAGGTGAAAATATTATCCCCCAAGAGCCACGGACTATCTATTAAAAGCCCCAGTGCCAGGCATAGGAAGCCTCCCATCAAGTTATTGGACAGAAGAGTCTACAGGACTCATAAAACAATGTAGGCTATTGTTATCCTTGGTTTCTTCCCAGAAGCTGAAGATAATATCCTAGTGCTAAAAGCACCACATACTTCAAACTAAGAATGTGGAGGAATGTATTTGTAACTGACCTCCGGAATAACTAGCATACTTCTTCAGGAGGTGCTATGCGACCTTCCAAGGGAAAAAAGAACCAATAATTCTTTCTAGCTGTAAAGGTTATGACCTATAACAACCAGCATGGCAAGAGAGTCTAATTGGACTACCAAATGGAAGTGAATTCATGCCTGCACTATAAACCTTCCTGTGGCTGGTGAGATCATGAACCCTAGAGGAGATCCTACTACTGCCACAAGTATAGCTGCTAATTGCAATCTCAATACTTACCCTTCTATCCACAGATAAATGTAGCTCTTTCTCCTAATCAAAGAAGCTTCTTTTTGTATCAGGTGGATACCATTACAAAAGGCAGAGCTAATCAAAATGCAGAGATCAACTGACCATCTGTCTTAGTTAGGGTCTTACTTTTTTGAACAGACACCATAACTAAAGCAACTCTTATAAAGACAACATTTAATGGGGGCTGGCTTACAGGTTCAGAGGTTCAGTGCATTATCATTAAGGCAGGAGCATGCAGTGTCCAGTAGACACAGTGTCAAAGCTGACAGTTCTACATCTTGTTCTGAAGGCAAACAGGAGAAGACTGGCTTCCCAGGAACTAGGATTAGGCTCTTAAAACCCACGCCCACAGTGACACACTTCCCCCAACAAGGCTACACCTACAAGGCCTTCTAATAGTGCCTCTCCCTGAGCTAAGCATATTCAAACCACCACATCAGCCTCAACTGATACATCTTCAATGCAATGCCTAGGTGTAAGATTCACAGAGTATTAAGGAAAAGGAGTCAGGTAGATTCTAAAAGATTCTGTTGTGCAATAGTATGTTCTGCAAATGACAGGGATACTGCACCCATGAAATCTCAATGATATTGTCACCTAAAAAAGACCTGCATGCCAGGAGACATGCCAATATAAACGGGGGAATTTCACAAGGTCCTATCCCTAAATGAAGAGCTATAGGCAATAAATGGCTATTAAGAGAGGGGGATCAATATTCCCTAAGGAAAAACTCTTTGATAGGTTTCCCATAATCCTCAGTGGTCAGCCCTAAAGAGATACATATACAAGCAACACTAAATAGCCTCAACAACTTGCATATATGTAATAATAGTGATTAAAAGAAGAGATCATGAATTTGAGAGGGAGGCAGAGAAGGTACAAGAAGAGGGTTGGGAAAGTGTGAATAAAAATGATGTAAATGCAGTACTCAAATCTGAAATATTCAAAAAATAAAAAATAAATTTTAATAGAAAACCAGACAACAGAATCAATCAGTTCTCCTTTATACAAGGCCTTTATCATACAATGTTGTTTTAAATAGATTTCATGCAGTATTTTTTTAATATTCAACCAGGTAGTCAGATATAATAGTGATCCATATCTTCTTATTGTTGAATAGCATTCCATCATGGCTACACCTCAGTTTATCTGCTTTAGATTGATAAACAGTTTCTGCATCCCCTCAGCTGTGACTGGCCCCAGCTTCCTGTATGCTGTAAAGCCATTTTATGATCACACATTTTCATTTTCCTTGGGTAAATCTCTACACATGGTGCCTAGTCATAAGGGTAGTGTTTTTTTATCATGGTACTCAGGAGACAGATTGCCAAAAGTTTAAGATCAGTCTGACCTATCTATGAGTTCCATACCATCCAGCATTGGATAGTCAGACTCGGACACAAAACCAAAGAAATAATTAGACATTTCTCCAAAGAAGCTGTACCATGTCTTCCTCAACAAAGCATGAGAGTTGATCTTATTTCATTTCTTTGCAGCTATTTGATATTTTCAACGTGTATAGTCATAGACTTTCTGGTGATTCTGCAGTTGCATCTTTAACATTTTGGCATATGTTTTTAACACTTGATAGTCTTATCCATAACTAGAAGCATTAATGATTGCAAAGAGTAAAAAAGGAAAAGAATTTATGGAAAATGTTTCCTAAACACATAGCCCTGAGCCAAGTACCACAGTCCCACGACAGTCAGGGATGCAGGGGATGAGCAAGGAGCATCAGGTATCTGAGCAGAATCCCACATCATTCTTCTGTGACTTAATAAAGAGGAGCTTCCACCTACCGCAGACACCTGATCCTCAACTGCCTACTAAGATTATGGAAGGATACACTTAAAACGACATTAAGCACTAACCACAGAATTATAATTGAGATATACCATTTTGATGGGATGCAACCTGATGCCATTTGCTGTAACATAAATTTTACTTAACAAAATTACTTGGGCATGTTTGTTTTTATTTCCACTTGAAAAATAAGAAAATCATTTCAGGCACTATGTGCTTGGTGGCATGAGCTTAAGCACATGTAATAGTGACCAACATTTCTTATAAATACTTTATTTCCATGGATCATTTCATTTAAACACATCAAAGTTCCACTTGTATGTGGGATAGGGATGTTATTATATCTGTTTTGTGAGGGTCTTAACAATTGTAATAACTAGCCTCGGCTTTTCCAGCATGTAGCCAGACTCTCAAAGCCTGTGACTATGTTGCCCAACAAAAACCCCAAAGTAAAGGCTGGCTTTGCTCATTACAGAGCATTTCTCTCTCTATTGCTCCCCCTTTATTCTCCCTACTGTATTTCAAAACTAAGACTGATGAATTAAAAAAATGGTTACTTCTTTAGAAGAAAGTTAAGTAATATGCATTTCCCTCATGATTAAAAATCTTATCTTTCTGGCAATGAGATTAAAGTTTGAGTCTCCTTGTGACCAGTGATGTTCGTTGGTGCATTGTTGACAGTCTGTAACTCAGACTGTGATCACTTCTACAAACTTTTAACTGTTTGCACCCCCAATAAATTAACCAGACAACACAGAACAACAAAGTATTTTCAACTGGAGAAGTCAGTGAAATAAAGGGTATCTGTTGCTAAGGGCTAGCCACAGCTTGGCTAGTGTGAAGGCTAACAACAGCTGCTTGGCTCTCTGTTCCTCCACAGACCTGCTAATAGCTAAAGGCTGTGGGGTTTCCCATTTTATATCTGAGCTTTGAAGCTTTCCTCATGGAAATTCACACAGCACACCACCTTCCAATCCAGGCCCATCACCACTCAACAAGAACGCCATCTTTAATTCAAGATACTATCTCCCTATGCAGCTCATGCAAGGAATTTCACATTATATCCTGTGAAATTAATCACTGAAACAGCACCTAAGCAAAAGTGAAATGAAGAACAAAACACATATTTCACCCAAATACAAAGGGACCTAATCCTTTAAGAGTAAATTGCCAGCTCATTGCTTGTTCCATAATCCATCAACAAGGTCTACACATTTAAGCTCAGTCATGCACAAATGATCACAGAAAGAGCCCTGTATAAAATGGGCCTTTGTATTAAAGGCTATTGGGAATGTCTAGGCTATCTTCATGCTCTTCAAAGAGGAAAATGGCCTGAGGCTACATCAATCAATAGCAAGATTGAAAAAAAAAATACTTGAAATAACCATTTATGAATAAATGAATTCAACTGACTGCAGATGAGGAAGTAACTTATTTAATGCTCCAAGGACTTTACATAGGATAGTATGATCAGGTTGTGGGCACTGACATGAAAAGATTCACAAACTGAGTGTCACCCCACCCAAGGTTAACCTCACTTTAATTTATTGATAATATCTTTAATTCACAAGGCTAAGGTATGAGCTGCTTTAATGGAGTCAGGACTTCATAAGTAAAACACATGATGAAGCATTGGCTCCAAAGAGGAAAATAAAGAAGAGAATGGATTGTAGTTGCTAAGGAAATATGGTTCTTGCCCTGTCTTTTGAGGGAAAAAATTAAAGAACAATGGCGTGTCATTCACTAAGCTAAAACAATAGTTCGGAACATGCTTATCAACAATTGAAACCAGATCACTACACAGGCTGCAAGCCTTTAGGAGATCCAGGTGGCACACCAAGAACATTTGTATTCAAAGGCTCAGTGGACTTATACTTGGAGCTCAAGTCACCTGAAATTTCATTCAAAATGATTCTTTGATTATACATCAAACTGTTAGCATGTTCCCCACAGAAGCCCTGGTCATCACATAGGGCAGTGTTGCCTATAATTTAAATTACATCAGAGAAATAAGAACATGATATGTTAAAATGTTACTCTTGTATGCCTCTGTTTCTGTTTCTAAGTACATATAAATAAAAATATCAGCTCTTTTGGTTAGTTGCTAAAAATATGAGATTATCATAAAGAAGAATATGGGCTGGTGCATTACGGAATATAATTAGAAAATCTTAAGTTGTTATTATTAATTTAACATCATTATTATTTGGGAAAGGAAACCGGGAAAGCTTTCACATGCAATCATAATAATCCAGATAGATAGTTCTTAAGGAGACATAGGAATAATGCCAAAATGTTAATGGTGTCATCTTTTGTCCTTCCAGATAGAAAAGATACCTAAACTCTACATTCTATTAGAATGTTCATCATTTAGCATAGAAAGAATCGCTCAGGGAGCTTTTTGCAATGTAGGTTCTTGATGTTCCCTAAAGACCTGTGTTGAAGAATCCCTAGCGAATGGTGCACTAGGGAGACAATGGAACATTTTAGAGGTGGGTATTAGTCACTTAGAGAATGTCCTTGAAGATAAACTTGGGACCTTGGACTCTCTTTTTTTCTCACTCTATGTTTCTCTCTTATGGTTAGTATTGCCATAATGAAACACCATAAACAAAAGCAAGTTGGGAAGGAAAGGGGTTTTTTGGCTTGTACTTCCAAGACAAGGATCATCATGGAAGGAAAGACAGAAACTCAAGTGTGACAGGAACCTGGAGCCAGGAGTTGATTCAGACACCATGTTTTAGCAAATGGGCTTACTTGCTCTTTATGCTTCCTCAGCATGCTTTATTGTAGAACTCAGGACCACCAGTCCATGGGTAGCACCACTACAATGGGCTCAGCCCTCCCCCATCACTAAATAAGAAATGTCCTATATGCTTCCTATAGAGTTTTGTTTTGTTTGTCTTTTTTTTTTTTTTTTTGAGGTTCCCTTCTTTCTATGACTTTAGTTTTTATCAAGTTGACAAAAAAATCTGGGAAGCACAGCCACACTGAGGTGAATAAGCCCCTTCCACCAATGCCTCTGTCACAATGTATGAGTCTGCCTCAAACTCAAAGCAACAGTCAAACGACTATGAACTAAAACATTAGAAATTGTAAGCCAAATAAACATTTCTTCCTTTTAAGTTGATTATCTCAGGTATTTTGTGGCAATTCCAGAAAGTTGACCAACCCAGCAGACCTAGGTGAATCCTGAGATTCCACTTTCCTAATGAGTCCCTGGGAGATACTATGATCATACTTTACAGGCTTGGAGAGCAAGCTCTGGAAGGCAAGGTCATTTCTCTCACTTTTGTCCTCTGTCAAATGTCTAGAAAGAGATGAGATTTGAATCCAGGGCATCAGTTTCTATGTCTTCAGGCAACATCTGAGTGGTTCAATACTCCATTGCTCCTTGAATAGCCTTTCTAATTTTATGAGTAAATGTTTATGAGTAAAAAAGCACTCAAATTTTCCTCTCTCACTCCATCCAAAGTATTACCTAAAGTTCCCAGGTTTACCTCTTGAAAAACTGTTTTCCAAGATGATAATAATTTATTAACTAATAATGACTGAAATTATTTTAGAAAACAATTTGTGGTGTAGAAAAGGATCAGTTAACTAACTCTCTTAGGATAAAAAAAAAAAACCTGGAGTTTCTGGTTAAATACCAAAACTATTACTCAATCCCCTCACATACTACTCTGAACCAGAATACACATAAGAATCAACTTACAAGCTTTATCTAGGACACTTCATCAAATAATAGAAAATAGGTGTTGTCAATGTGGCAATACACAATATGGGTATTGGCATAGGTTACTGATGATGGTTCTAATGTGCAAATATACACAGGCAGCCTTGTAAGGGCTGTTGTATTCAGTAGTATAGAGACGAGCTCTGGGTTTGGACTACGCTACCCATCATGACACAATGTAACTGGGCACATGTATTAGCACCTAACTCCTTGGGTGTTTGTGCTAAAGCCATTCATTAATCATTTAATATTTATAAGGTACACAGTCCTTCAACTGGTAAGTGTACTTGCTAAATATTTACATTGTTAAGTGGTAATATTTATTTAAATTGTAACACTCTTCTAGGTATTCTAGGACATGTCATGTATTTATGTAAATACATGGCATGCATTTATGTAAAATTCTCAAGCTAACCTAAACCCACTGGCCTGTGTTTCCTATCTTAATCAGCACAATTCTATCTCTTTGTGCTTTAGGACCATTTCGATTTTTTCCAGTGTCTGTCTGATGCCCACTTTCCTATAGTTTTCTTCTAGACTCTATATTTTTCAGTTAAAGCACTTGGAAGTTAAAACCAGAGCTCACACAGCCTCACCAGAACAATCAGTTTCATTAAACAGAAGTAAAAAAGATGGCTTAGTGTTTTATGTACAGTATAATGCTGGATGTACACCTAAGCTTTTCCTGAGTTCGTGTGAAAACATTTGAGAGCTTCATGAAACAGAATGAGTCATATTACGTGCAACGAAAGGTCTTGAAAGGATTAAGATATGCAGCATCTCAACAGAATGGAACTCAAAGAAAGACACTTCAAGTTATTGAAGTGTTTGTGCTCATTATTCTCCTTCTAAAGGCCATAACACTAATAGCCCTTCAATGTTGTTTTAATCAAGATGTCCATTTCAAGGCAGAATGTTTGAAAGTTAGAGAAAATACAACATTGACAGAATAATTCTCATTCATCCAAGTATATAAAGCTGCACTACTATGCATGTGTACACAATTACATAAAGTTAGTGGAAGGTTAAATTGACTTATGTTAGTCCAAGATATCCTCCCATTAAGAAGTTTCTCAAGGTCCTTCATGTTTTAGTCCTCCAGTGTCACCACCACAAAACCCATAGACATGACAGGTTGTGTAGCATATTGTAAGAATCTAGTACCCATACCATCTGTTCATCATGTTCATTCATTTTCTTTTGGTGTCTAATACTTACGTATGTACTCATGTAGCATCCACAGGACTAGAAAAATTGCTTCACATCTGGAAAGAACAGGATTAATTATTAATGCCTCACATTTTCAACACCAAAGAGAATAATATCAGAATATAGAAAACTAAAGTATAAATAAGAAAATGGAGTTGTGAAAGTAAAGTTTTCTCCTTAGTTTTCTTATCAAATGAGTGAGAAAGGAAAGAAACAACCAAATTTCCATCTGTAAAAAGTGGAGGGATGAAACTAGCATCCAGCAATGTTTGGCTTCAGAGAACCTCACATTTAAGAGATGAATTATGATTAATACTCATGAGATGATTGCCCAGTTTTTGTTCTTTTCTTATCAGTTCTCCACTGTATTCAAGTGTAGTCAGCTTCCTTATGTGGACACCACAATATTCTCCCAAGGAAGCAATCGGTTTCCCTATCTCTCACTCTTTGTTTTGTGTGGTTTGCAGGGATTGTTGCCTGGCTCCGTGCACATTCAACCAAGGTGAAATAAATGAATGAATTCTACTTCTTCTGTGCTTGGAGAAAATTTGGTATGATTTAGAGAAAGCACCCAGTATACTAAAAATATAGAGTTCAAAGAGTATTCTTACTAGCTCTTGGTAAGATCATCTTTGGAATGGCTTCAGGGCATGGGTGCAGGAATTTTTCTGACAGCAGGTTCTGCAGCCATTGAACACTGCTTTCTCTCTTGTGGTTAATGTTTTGTAGCATAAGAATCATGTAGGAGTTTGGCTTCTGGCTATATCTCTTACTGTGTAAGCTTAAACAAAGCAACTACCCTTTCTAAAATGCAATGTCCTCATTTATGATACAGAAAATAATGAGGTTATGATAATTTCTACCTGACAAGATCATTGTGAAGTGTAAACAAAATAATTCTGACAGTTATTAATACCTATAAAAACAAAGCATAAAGTGTAAACATCATCTCTAATTAAAACTAGTCCTCCAGTGGGGTGACTAAAAGACCGAAAACATTTAAGAAGGGCCTTGCTATTCTTGGGCATATAGAAACAGAATGATACCACTTTATAAGGTACTTCAAAAGTAGAGATTCATTTTAAATAGGGCCAGTGATCAATATGTATAACCAAATATCAAATAATTAGGTATGTAAACTCAATTACTTCCTGGTATAGCTGCATAAAAAATCTTACAGGCGACATTTTCTCATACAAAACAGTGCATAGAACTGTTTTAGATATGTGATGACTAACACAGTTGTTTCCCTGTCTCATACAAACTGTGCCTACCTGGGCAGTAACTGAGCTAACTTCAGGGTTCTGTGCATTTGTCTAGGAAGTTCTCACCTGGGGTTTGCTTATTGTGTTACACGCTAAATAATGATTTGGATTTAATTCAAGTTCATAAACCAGCTGTTAGCATTGCTTATTCCTCAGTATTCCACCCTGTGTTTTTTAATCACGCCAATAAATCTATGATACAAGGAAATACAGTTGGTTGTAAAGAAAGAGTGCTTCCTGTGGCAGTGCCCCTTAACCTTTTAAATTAACACCAAAATGCATTGTTCCAGCCTCCCTTTCAATCCCTGTAACTTCTGGCAACTACTCTTGTATGTGAGTGCTCTGTCTTCTGTTAGATCCCCTGGTGTCTTAGTCAGGGTTTCTATTCCTGCACAAACATCATGACCAAGATGCAAGTTGGGGAGGAAAGGGTTTATTGAGCTTACACTTCCATGCTGCTCTTCATCATGAAAGTAAGTCAGGACTTTCAAGCAGGTCAGGAAGCAGGACCTGATGCAGAGGCCATGGAGGAATGCTGCTTACTGACTTGCTTCTTTTCCTGGCTTGCTCAGCCTGTTTTCTTATAGAAGCCAAGACTACCAGCCCACAGATGGTACCACTCACAAGGGGCCCTCCCCCCTTGATCACTAATTGAGAAAATGCCTTAATGCTGGATCTCATGGAGGCATTTTCTCAAATGAAGCTCCTTTCTCTGTGATAACTCCAGCTTGTGTCAACTTGACACACAAACTAGCCAGTACACCTGGTATTTATACTGAGACCATCATCTCCACCGGTCTTTACAAACATTCACAGTACCAACTTCTGGCCAACGTTTTGTGTCCTTGTCTCATTTATTGTGGAAAGAGAGTTTATATGTTTTGGCTATGACTTACAGTGAAGATGGAATTTGAAGATAAATTTTAAAAACTTATAAAAATCAAATTTTAATTGTTACATTAAGATAATATACTATGTCCCAAATTCTAACATTAGATAATTGAGTTAATATTCACTCAGCTATACCACTTAAGGAATAATCCAAACACAGAACTCTCTGGTTTCTAAGAAGAGGTTGCTGCTATAGTCAATGATTTCCCCATGTTGACTTCTTTTTCATCAGAGAAGCTCAACCCTTTCTATGGGTTTCTTGATTTGAATGTATAAAATCGATGTCATCCATACAGCAATATGAATATGCATTTTGGAGTTATGGTTTTAGGTAATGAAATTGCAATATGCTATTAAATGTTACACAAACCATTGATAACAAAATTTCAAAGGAATATAAAATTGATATTAAACAGAAATTATTATTAATAATACCTATTAAGATGAGAATAAAATTCTGCTAATAATTTTTTATTATTTCATTGCTGGATCTTATTATTTCTAAAATTAGACATTAATGTCTATAAATATATGAGATGATAAGAAGATTATTTTTTAATTTATTTTTTATTTTTCATATATAGGTATGATAATTACATCATTCCTTCCTCCTCCCTCCAACACCTCCTGCTCTCCCCACATTTCTGCCTCTATGGCCTCCTTTTCTTTAACTGTTAGTGTGTGTATGTACATGCATGTGTATGTGTGTGTTGAATAAATCTATAAATACAATCTGCTGAGTCTATTTTATGTTGCCCATATATGCATATTTTTGGAATTAACCACTAGGTGTTTCACAACCAATTACATGGTCTCATTCCTGGGGAAAACTAATTCTCCAGCTCTAGGAGCCATTAATTACCTGCAGCCCTTCATGTAGGGGTAGGGCCTTAATAATTTTCCCCATCTACTTGGGCATGCCTAATGGAATTGTCATTGCTCAAGCCTTGTTTAGGTAACCATATTTTTTTAATAGGGTAAAGAATGTTCATTCTATCTTCAGAAAAAAACACATGTATATACACTCACGACATTGGTTTTTTGAAAATTTAAGAAAGGCTAAAAAGAATCATTTTCACTTGATGAGTTCATATTGGTAGAAAGTGGTAGCATCAAGATTTACTATATATTCTAGTTCTTCATGCAAAAGACAAATGCCTGCCGCCCATACATCTCGATGAGAAATGTTTCTCATTAAATGAAAAAGACACAACTAACAGGCATGAAGTACATGAATAATGCCTCATAAACAAGAATGTTTCAGCAAAGCAAGTGACCAATGAGCAAAATGTTGCTTCTAAGGAATTGTATCTGCAGTATCTGCATCCTAAGGGCTTGTCCTTGAGCTACATTTCAAGAACTAGCTGTAATAAAAGAGATGATAATTTTTAATAGAGGCTTTAATCTTCCCCTGGGGAAAAGATAACAATCAAGTAGGAAAGATTCTACTGTGCACATGTTTTTAAATAATTAAAACCAGCAATCTGCAAAAAGGCCCTGTATTCCTAATGCTGTAGATTCATTCAAAGGAGACACCAGCATAACCATAAAGTAATATTCATTTTGGTTGTGAGCAAACAGATGCCCAAGGTCACTGCTGAGTTTCACAGATTGTGTTGCCCCACATTCCACACTGTTCCAATGCCTTCCAAAAGCATCCATGGTGGCTTGTATCAATGTTACTGTTAGCCCTATAGAAAATGTGTTAAAAGATCAATAGGAACAGATGTGTACTTAATCCCTTTTAACTCTCATGACTAAATTCACATTCTTTCCAGTTCTCTGCGTTATTTCCCACTAGTTTAATTTACCAGAAGGTGATTCGGGACAAAGAGATGATTAAACTAATCCAGATCGAAAGAAGGTGATCTAATTATGAGTCATGGAGACTCATTCTCACCAAGGGGGGGAAAAACTTTTGAAAGTAAGTGAGCATTTAGATGACTTTAAAGTAATCATATATGCTGAGTGTATAATGTCAAGTTGATTACCTGATAGTGGCCATAAATGGTGAGCACATTATTCAACTATGCAAGAACTCCTTTCACAGCCTGGAGTTCTGCTTAAACATTTCCACTGATTTATATCAGTCTGCCAATGGGACCTAAATCCTAACCAGTATGTTCAGAGGCAACAAGAAAGCAGAAGGAAGCAATCAAACAGAAAGTGACTATGTGGACAGGTTCTCCTATTAAATGAACACTTACTTACTATCAGGGACCCAAGAGCTATAGCCATCAGCTGAGTAAATAAGCTATTTTGGCTGAAATACAAAGATCAACATAGGTAAATGCTGAGGTTTGGTCTTTTGCTATCTATTGTAATGCTAAGCGTGGCCCCCAAGACCTGGTTGTCCCCGAAACGCTAAGTGATCCTCCCCCCAAGTTATTTCTGATTGGTAAATGAAGATGCCAACAGCCAATAGCTGGGCATGACAGACCCAGGTGGAGTTTAGGTCTCATGGGCTTGGGGTCACAGGAAAACCATGAGGAGAAAAAGAAAGCCACAGGAGGGAGAAGAAGAAGCCACCATTGGTTAATAGTCAAAAGAACGTGGTCCTGAGGGCTGGCCAATTGGAGTTAAGTGCAGCCCAGGTGAAACATAGTAAGTAATAACCCCCGCTTGTTGATAGGAAATAGACTTTAATAGCATGGAGGGTAGTATCTGACCAGCTCTTGTATTATTTAAGGCTTATAGTAAATATAAGGGTTGTGTGTGTGTTTTATTCAGAAACTAAAGGGACAAAGCAGGGCAGACACCCCAGGTCAGGATTAAATACTTTTCTACAACAGGTAAAACTTTTTCCCCAGTCTCAACTGTAGATAATTTTAGCCTAGAAAAGTTTAGAATTACTATTTGTCAGCTTTAAAACTAACAGTATTTATCATGACCACTACTTACATACATGGATACATTAAAATCTAGAGCTCAGTACATTCGACAACTTTTACAAGCTTTCTTGGTTTTGAAACAGTACCGTTTCTAGGCTGCCGGCACCACACAACGACACTCTGCCTTTCTCAGTGGTGTGCCTGTAACTTGTTTCACGGCTTCCTTTAGATCACATTGTTTAACCTTCAGTTCTTTTAAACCATTTTTTGCTGATTCTCATTTAAAATAAGTGTGTGCTTTTTACTCTCTCCACTTGACTGTAGTCATCCTAAACTAGTTCATTCACATTTAGTCAAAGCCTCCGCGACTTTGTAAGGCCCAGTTAATCATTGATCGTCATGTAGCACGGTCTTTTATACTTACTTGTCTTCTCAGCCTGAAAGTATAGTATGAGTGCGTGTCTTAATTTTCAGATAGTCTCATAAGTTCTTGTGATGAGAAATAAAAAAACAATGAACATTTCATGAATCTTGTGTATCATTGGAATGATGACTTTGACATAAGACTTGTGTGAAACCAATTTTACTAGCCTAAAATAAAATTAGGTATATACACAAACAAAATTTACATGGGTGCCAGATGTGTAGACCTAAATATATTGCTGAATAAATCATTTGACCCAACAAAATACCAAGAGATAAATCTCTAAAATTGGTATTGATGTTCTCCCTGCCCCTGAGTATCAAAAAATATGTATAATGTCTTATTAGGGACTAAGTAATTGTCTTGTAATATCCAAGCCTTAGAAGGCAGATACTTTGTCAAGTGAAACAAATTAATTTAGTGGGATTTATTCCTGCAAACAGTATATTAATCAGGCAGCACACAGAACCAGAGATTCAGAGTACCCTCCCAAGCAGTGTGAGATGTAAGAGTGAATAGGCCGACCATGGATGCAAAGGTCAAAAATCACCTGACAGGCTCTTGCTAGGAATCTACTTATTTCAGCACAAAGTAATGAAACATGTGCCATAAGTAGGCTCAAGCTGGCATGCTGGGTATGATTGGTTGAAACTTAAATATTTCTTGCAAAATATACTAACTTGTTTATGTGCTAAGTATGGTCATGGTTTATAGACAGGATCTCAAAGTACAGAGCCAACCTCAAGCTATTGATGTCCTTCTTTCTTTGCTTAATTACAGGTAATCGTTCACAATAAAGGCTTGAAAGCAAGTACACAAATCTCACAGAAAGATATGTTATTTATGCTCAAGTGAATTCCAAGATTCAAGCAAAGGCAGAAGGCAAGAGGATCCAGAAGGTACAGGATGTTGCTGAATGCCTACAGTTCTACCACAAATAAGACTATAGGCCTCAGTTTACCTTTATTGCTGCTTGAACAACACAAGCTATCTTAAGATAGCAAAATTACATTATTATTGTAATGGGGTGCTGGTTCCTATCTAGGGATTTGCTTGCTTTGTTCCTTGGTAAAAAATAATTTGAATGGCCTGGAATGAGAGAGGACCAGGACTAAGAGAATGCTTTATCCCTTCATAATAGAAGAAGCCTAAGGTTGGGAGTCCAGTAAACAGGTTTAGGTGTTTTATAGGGCCTCTGGGTCCTCCCCTTTTGCTATTGGTCCTGTTTAGATACTCATGTTGTTGTGTCAGAGCCCAGCCCATGTCTTGCCACATTTTTTTCTCACAATGCCTTCTGGGAACAAGAATCATTCATCTCAGGGAACCTGCTTTTCCCTGTTGGCCTACTAATGTTACCTTCCCTTCATCATGATGCTATGGAAAGCTATGAAGGCAGAAGAAGAGATATGGAGTTTTTCCTAAGGAAACCTGGGTGAGAAGCAGGAGTTCCTTCCTAGACAAGAACTGAAAGACCAAAGACATGAGGAAGTTCAGGCTAGACTTAACCCTGAAGAGAAAATATCTTTCTGTGTCAAGAAACAAGGCTGATTAAAATGCTAGAGTCTTCACAGTAGTAAACAATAGAAAGTCTCTTCACATCAGAGGGAAACAAAGCCAGAATTCTGAAACTACAGAATTAAGCCAAGCACTAAGGAATAAACTCAGAGCATGATCTAGAGGAATAAACTCTAGATCAGTGGACTGAGCCTTCCAGCATAGAGGCTCAGGTATATAACCTCAGGCTTGGGAGACTGAGGCAGGAGGATTACTATGAGTTTAAGGGATAGCCTGAGTTACATGGTGAATTCCAGTCCAACTGGAGCTGTATAGCAATATTCTGTGTCAGTAAAGCATGGCAGAAGGAACAGAGACTCTGTGCACTCTTTTTAATAAGGCACTAACCACATCGGACACCCTCACCTTAAGGAATTAGAAGTTCACTGTTCTCTTCTATAATGGATTTTGGTGATTGTATCTAACATTTACTTTTCAGAATTAGAAATCACTCTACTTGTCTTTGTGGCCAAGTACCACCCAAAACATGGTCTCATACTTTGAAGTCAATAATCTCCACCAGAGCAACAGGCCTTGATAATTAGTCCAGGGCTATCTCAGCTTCTCCCAATGTTGCTAAATTGAACTATTACTTACTTCGTCCCTTTCAGAAACTTACTCAGAAATTACTTTCTTCCTTAAGTGCCTGTTTTAGTCTGTGGTGGTGCACATCCATAATATCAGCATGTGGGAAGCAGAGACAGGATGACTCAAGAGACCTTGAGGATTTCCTAGTCTATGCAGTGAATTTCAGAAAGAAAGAAAGAAAGAAAGAAAGAAAGAAAGAAAGAAAGAAAGAAAGAAAGAAAGAAAGAAAGAAAGAAAGAGGGAGGGAGGGAGGGAGGGAGGGAGGGAGGGAGGGAGGGAGGAAGGAAGGAAGGAAGGAAGGAAGGAAGGAAGGAAGGAAGGAAGGAAGGAAGGAAGGAAGGAAGGAAGGAAGGAAGGATTTTCTCGTGCCTACATTGGCACACATATCTAAATTCAGCGTCAATCATTTCTTCAGAGTAAGTTGCTTTTTCTGTGTATTCTTTACATTTACATGTTCATTTACTTTCCAGATCTTTCTGCTCTCTGTCCAACATTTTTAGTCATAGAATGTCTCTTTTTGAACAATGCGACTTATTTATTACTGATACATAAATATTATATAAAATATATTTTATCATCTTTGAGAATTCATAGCATGTAGCAACCATCCCCTCCAGTCTGCTGCTCCTTAGGGGATGATACCCCATCTTCTGACCTAGAAGAACTGGATCCACCATCATCTAAATATTTATGTCTATGAGTATCAAGATCTTCTTTTTACAAAAGTTAAATATGTTTGGAGAGACTGTTTAACTGTGTGGCCCCATTTGGTTTTGAACTTATGATCCTCCTGCCTCAGCTTCTTGAATGCACCACCATACCTGAGTTTGGTTTCAATGATTCTTTAAAGTGGTATGAATCTTGTTTTTAAAATCCTCTTGTAGTAGCTTGCCCATGGCATGCATTTTCCTCCACAGTTATAGATGGTTTTCTCACATTCTCCAGCTGTAAAATATGAAAACATAGGTCCTTTGACTTTCTCTATCTGTGTCCTTCTAGGATTTCTCCTTTCCTCCAAGTCATCCACTAGGCCTTAATTTTCCATTAGTTTATTAGTTTTTAAATATTAAAATATAACTACATCATTTCCCCTCCATATCTTTTCTCTCATATCCACACACCTCCTCCAAATTCATGGCCTTTTCTTTAACCATTGATGTTGCATACATGTATAAACAAACACATAATTACAACCTTCTGATTCCTTTAAGTATTTCTTGAAGGTCTGTGTTTCTGAGGTTAGTCATTCAGTAGAAGATACTCAGCAGTTGTTAATTGCCTGTAGCTCTTCATCTAAAGCTAGAGTCCATGGAATTTCCCCCATCTGTGTTAGGATGTTAACTATTGTTGGAATTGTTCAAGTCTTGTTTAGAAAGCCATGTTGTCAAGATCACATGGGGTGTGCCTTTCCTGTAATAGACGGAAAGCACGGTCCCACATCAGACACCTTGGTTCTTTGGCTCTTCCAATGTTCACTCCCACATACACGTTCTTCTGCAATGTTGTATGAGCCTTGGATACATGAGTTATGTTCTAGATATCAATTGGTGCTCAGCACCTCATAGCCAAATTTTCTCTTCATTTTGAATTTCTGTAATAATCTCCTTCTGGGGCTACAGAGATGGTTCAGTGGTTAAGAACACATGTCGTTCTTTCAGAGGACCCAGAGTCAATTACCAGCATCCACATAATGGCTATAACCATCAGAAACTATAGTTCCAGTGCATCTGGTACCCTCTTCAGACATCCAAAGGCATCAGGCATGCACATGGTGCACATACATTCACTCAGGCAAAACACTCAGACATGTAAAATAAATCTTTAAAATATTAAAGAAAAGTTTATTTGCTGCAGGGTGAAATAAGCACTCATATTTAGACATAAAGATTAGTAATTAGTGTGGGGCAGTGATCTGTGACAGGCAATCTAATGCCCGATTGAGCATAGGCTGGAAGCCCTGGGAGACTGGTGGAAAATCCACGAACAGTGGGACCTCCATGAGGGACCAGAATTCATGCTTCTGGCCAACACTCCAGGAAGACTGCCATAGCTCTCACAACCCCTGTATAGAGAGAGGCCTGGCATATGAGACTTGTGTGAGACTCGTCATATAGAAAGCAACCCTGAGTCCCTGACAAAGCAAATGAGGCACCAAAAAAGGTCCCCAAGCTGGGCCAATGGAAAGTATCAGCTACCAAACCCCTGTCTCCTCCTCCCAGAACAATATAAATAGAGCACCTTGACCTGAGTAGCTCTCTCTCTCTCTCTCCCCTCCTTCTCTACCCGCCTGCCCCTTGAGCGCTGCCCCCCATCCAGAACAAATAAAGATGAAAGCTATTTGGCATCAGAGAACTTTGTCTAAGGGGCTGTGACACTTGGGCTCTCGAGGAGAGCGCCCACGGCTAGTCTCTATCCGCGCCCTCTCCCTGCACCTCGGCCAAGCAGCTGGGGGCAGCGGTGGCGGCCTGACCAGCTCAGGCGGCACCGAGGCAGCAGACACCACAACATGGGGCTGGGGCTGCTCGACTCCTGAGTCTCACCCCCAAAGTGTCGGGTCCTGCGGACGCTAGGCCACGAGAGGGCCACTGCAGTGAGCCTTGAAGCCTAGGGCGTGTGGGCCCAGCACGGGAGCCAGGGGACCCCTGCCCATGCCTTCGTTTCTCCCCTAGTGGGAGAGTGCGGCAAATTAGAACACAGTTAGGAAGTACATTGGTTTAAGAAATCCATTGGATAGCCATGTAGCTGTCTAGATTTATAGTACCAGGTGTTATTTTTTCTCATGTTAAGCAGGTAGTATATAGTACTTTGCATTATTATGGCCATAATACCTGACACAAACATCTTAAAAGAGGAAAGAGTTATTGTGACTTGTGGTTTTACTTGTTTGTATGGTTGGTTGGTTGTTCCCATTACTTGGGTAGAACGCAGTGGTACCACTAGCATGTAGCAGTGTACAGCTTAGTTCTTGGCATTGGCTATGTATGGCAGACATTGTTCATACCATGGCCAACTAAGAAGTAGAAAATATGACAGAAAGCACAGATCTGGTGTAACCTATGAAAGCCTGCCCAAAGTGACTTCACTTCCACCAGACAGTTCCCACCACATAAAAGTTCTATAGCCAGTCAAAAACAGCATCGCCAGCTGGAGCACAAATGTTCAAAACATGAGCCTGTAGAGAACACTTGGGGATCAAGCCATAACCGTGGGAAGGATAAAGTTAAATTGAAAAATAATAATACAGTTTAAAATTATTATGGGACGAGAAATGTTTCTTCAATAGCAAAACAAGTGTAGTAGAAAGCTCAAAGAACTATAAATCAATTCATGGCTCTTCTGTGTATCTCTCCCCTGGAAAATCATTTTGAGGAAAAAGAATGCTCTCTATGGTATTGTTGGTTAGCTGAAGAAGCATTAAGAATATTGCTCTGGAGTGTATTTAGGAATATGTGTGTGTGTGTGTGTGTGTGTGTGTGTGTGTGTGTGTGTGTGTGTGTACATTAATATGTATATGTATATATATGCATGTTACAACAATTAATAAAAAGGATGTCATGAATATTTAAAATATTTGTTTGTTTGTTTTACATGAGTACACTGTAGCTGTCTTCAGACACAACAGAAGAGGGCATCAGATCCCATTACAGATGGTTGTGAGCCACCATGTGGCTGCTAGGAATTAAACATGGGACCTCTCGAAGAATAGCCAGTGCTCTTAACCACTAAACCAACTCTCCTGCCCAAGGCCATGACTTTGAGGAAGAGCAAAAGCAGTTATATGAGATGGTTTGAAAGAAAGAGAAGGGAAATGATATCATTTTAATCTCATAAAAAGAAAAGAATCCTTTTAAAATGCTGCAGTGTAGCAGAATCCTATTATTCCAACTAGGCTATCCTTATTTTTCTTAAAACCATGAGACTCGGTGAACACCTTGCAATTTAACATCCTCTTACATTTTGAAGACACAGATTTGCGATGTAAAAACCCACCATCTTTCAACAATTTATCAAAGTGACTGATGAACTGAAGGATTTTTGCTGTATCCTAGGTTTTTTTTTTATATTTCTATATTCATTGCTTGTGTTAGACAAAGAATCCCAAGCTAAGTTATATTGCATGTTAATCCAAACCTTGGAAGCTTTAAAAGTTTACCAGATCTTTCAAAGCAATTTAAAATTAATTTGAGGACAAGTCATCACAGAAGGCCAAAGCTTGGCCTGGCTAGTTACTTGGTGATTTTCCAACAAGGAAAAGGCAAGGTGAAACCTTGTTAAAGCGTTAAAAAGTAAAATTTCTCCAAAAAAAAAGTCCTTGCCTACTTATAAGTGACTACTTATGTATATAATTGATTTTCCAAAAGGCATTTACTCTTATACGACTTGCTAAAGCTCATGGAATTCAGTCATGCCATGCTCTCTGTGGTTCACTCTGTTGGACCAACAGTTGTCATGGTGAAGGAAAGTCTAAATAAAATGTCATAAAGTTACTAAGCACTTAATAGTTGTCCAGTTCTATCTATTTATATATTTTGCAGTACAGACATTGTTTTAGATTTTGACATCCCAATTTACAACTGGAAAATATTGAGTAGTATTTCTAGGACCAGAGTAGTATTCTGCCCAAACAAAAACCAAGCTTTTCTTTGGAAGTTATTAGGCACTTCCAACTTGGTCCTCAGTGACTTCCAGAAGTAAATTCCTGGAGAACATCAGAAGCTCAAGAGCTAGATTCCAATGCCCTTGTTAAGTCACCTTCCAACCAGAGCTTGCTTTGTGGACACCTACCAATTTCCAACCATTTTAGAGCTGTAGCATTCAGATAAGTACAATTCAACTGCTCCCTGAGAAAACAATGCCATGTCTCTGCATCCTGATTTACCTTTTCATTAGCTTCAAATTAAAAGTATTCTTCAGGTTAAAGAGTCACACTACCTGTAAATGTTACATAAACATGACAAAAACAAAATCTGATTCATTCAAATATGTCTTTCATTAATTTTCATCTTATTGCCAACCAAGGGGACAAATTTTTGTTAAGACATGTTTTATAACACATCTCAGTAAAAACCTGGGTCATACAGCAGCATGTTTGCCAAGAAAATCATAGGCTATTAGAGTTATCAAACATAGGCAAAGTGGGTAGATTATTGCCTAAAGGGTAGATATTTTCAACAATAAAGAGAAAAGCTTGTTGTTAGCTGCAATTACCATGATTCTAGACATAAATCTCTGCTGAAAACAAATTTTAAGCCTGTGTAATGCTGTGACCTTGGTGTTTCTCATCCACTTGGATGTTGAAATCCTATTCCTCACAACACTAAAAGTAAGGCCTTGGAAAGTGAGTAGGTCATAAGAGCAGCATCATACTGAGTTGGATTAATAACTTTATAAAAGAGACACCTTTCTCTTCTACCAAAATAGGGAACAGCTAGACATAGGAGGTGAATCCTGTCCAGGCAGCAAGTCCATAGGCAGTTCGACCTTTGGTTTCCCAGTCTGCCACCACGTAAGAAATAACTCCTTATATAGTTTATAAGATATGCATTCAATGGTATTCATTTATAGAAGTTCAAACAGAACAAGTCATATACTTACAGTCCTCTCAAAGTTGAGTCAGATCAAGTCAGCATTATAATTTCTCAAGGTTAAAAAACAAGTCCAAAAGATGTATGAGCAAGACAAAATGTCAGAGCATGTTCCATCCTAACTCAATTGCCAATGTTAAATCATCAACTTTATTTTATGTAAACAACAATAAAGTTGAGTCTTTTAAGATATGGTTTTCTTGAATAATCTGCCAAAATTTTTACTTAAAGTAGTATGTGAGATAGAAATAGTGGAGGCGTGTTCTAGTGGCTTGTTTTCATTTCTGCCTTTATGTAATGTTGTAGTCAAGATTCAGTCCACTCGATTTCTTTCTTCTCTATAAATAACATTTTTCAATGTACTATTCTGCAGTGAGGTGGTCCTTGAGGCATTGTAATAAAATCAGATGGTCATAAATTTTCTCTCAAATTATATTCCTTACAAATTGTGATTACTCAGAAGCTGGTTTTTAATTTTCTATTAATCTAGATTCAACTGTAATATATACAACTTAGAGAATTGACTGAAAATAAAAGGATTTTTAATGGCTGGACATGTCTGAAATATCACAGCTTAGAGACATGTAAAGATGAGTCATGCACAAACTTCCAGGTTGATTCTGTGGGAGACATGGCATTTTCAAGCCTGCTCTCGTGTATCATCTTTAGTTTGGATCTCTTTCTGCCAAAGATGCTTGTGAAAGCAGGCAGTCAAGCCACCAATCCCATTGCCTCTTTCCTTGGTTTAGAGATGTCTAACTTTGATTTGCTTATTATCTAACAATTCTATCCTGTCTGAAATGTTAGTAAAATTCAACTATATATACTATGCTGACTTTGCATTATAGTGAAAAAACTCCAACGAAATATCAAATAAAGTCCCTGGCTCTAAAATGATTGATACTAGGAAGGTAGTTTTATTTGTAGCTGGGACCCATCGAGGGAAAGTTCTAATAAGACTCATTGAGAATTTGATCCTCCAGTCCAGGGTTTCTCCAACAGGCTGCACATAGGAGCCATCTTTAGTAACAGGAAAAACTGCCATAGCTTAGGGGCCATGTCCAGAAACCCTTAATCACTGATTTGGAGGCCTGAGGATGTTTGAAAGCCTCAAGAATTTTTTACTATGCAGAAGACATTAACAACTGCTGTAAGCCCTTAATTTCTCTTAGTGCTTCTAAATTTAGGGTGGTTCTGTCTCTGTGACAGTTTTTGCCAATGAGGGGAGTAGTTTGATGTATCAATGCTAGAGGAGTGATAGTAAGATCTGTTAGATAGACACCTAAAATTTTAATAAATAAGAAAACCCACAATAAAATCAAGCCCAGACAATCAACAGAGCCAAAGGTGTGAAACTGAATTTTTCACCCAAAGTGTGAGGCAAGCTGGAACTCTGGGGCATTCAGAGCCAATAAATGAAGGGAACATTTTCCCCTTTGTGGGATCATTGTTCATGAGCAAGAACAATAAAGCCGCCTACAGCGGGCTCGCACAATATTGTAAGAATGGGTTAGGGTTGATTATGAGAGCAAATGCTGTGAAACAAGAGATGCAATGCAGACGCTGTTTATGAATGTTTGTAAGAAAACTAACCATGTGGCAGAGGGCTCAGGGAGGAGTAAAGCTTGAGATAAAACGACAGAGATGAAATAATAAATGTCATATCTGCCATTGGTTATCTCTGATACATAACAGAGATTCAATACTATGAAAAGATACCAACACTGACTGGGAAAAATAGATTCTATAAAACATAATCTATAATGTGGCACTGATAGTATACTCCAAAAATTCTAGGTGTCAGGAGTGTGAAGGAGTCTACCCAGGAGGACACACTAGGTCTCTATCAGCTACTACCGGCTGTAGCTGTGGCAATCACTGATAGGCTTGGAATTTCTTGGAGCAAATTCTGCCTTTGGATGAGACACAGAGTCACATTGTATCTCACTTTTCTTATTTAGCAACCTCAGAAAGTAATAGTACTTACCTCAACATAGGAATTGAGGGGCTGGACTTAGGCTAAGAGGTTAATCACTTAAGACCTCTTCTAGGGGACCAGAGCTCTGTTTCCAGCACCCACATCAGGCAGCACATGTAGCGCTATCTCCAAGGGATGGAATGGTCTCATCTGGACTACACACACACACACACACATACACACACACATACACACACACACACACACACATACACACCTTTTAAAACAGAAACTGAATGGGTTACCACCCATAAAGGGGTTAGAAAGGTTGCCAGTATATAGTAAGGACAGAATGTTATATTGTTACCATGGTATTTTACATTTACTAAAGAGATATGATGTTATGTACCAGTGGTAATTTTAGACAGAGTGGATAGTAGGTACAAAATTAAAGGAAAAATGGCTCACCAATTTTAAAGATGCTGGGCATACAATGTAAAGCAAGATGTACCAACAATCCAAGATGTACCAACAATCCAAGATGAAGGCGTAGACACGTATAGTCAATGGCAACAGAGACACCCAGTTTTCAGCTTCCTCCACATTGAGTCTTTTCTTATCTCCCTGTCCTTCACCTCTGGACAATAACTTAGTTTGACAGCAGAAGCAATCACAAGCCCAAGTACTCAGGGATTATAGGGTGAGCCACCAGGCCTGCTTAACAATATTCTTTCACTTTTAGAAAACAATCCCTTAGGAGTCAGGCATGTAGTAGGTTAGTGGTAGAATGCTTATGTACACAACTGCTTATCTGTGTATGGAAGGCTTCTATATCACAATGGACATTTTCTGAGCCTTTTTGTTCCCAAGGTGGATTTTTTCATTCCATATGCAATTCTTACTTTAATTTCTTTAGATTTCCCCCTTTTAAGTCTCTCCTCTTTTGTGTCTCCCAAGCATGATCAAAATCTGTCTTTCTCTTTCCTGCCTAATTCCTCATCCTAGCACTTAAAGTGACTTTCTGCTTGGAACACAAATCTCAGCCATCTGAGTGACGTTAAGATTTCAATATGTAATCAGGAATAATTTTCTCCACATATTTGATCCTTTTCGGTGCCTCTAGATGATTACAATAAATCTTTGGATCACGTCTAGAGCATCCTTGTGCTTCAGACTATGCTTTATTTTATTACCTTCAAAGTCTTGGATGATGCAAAGTCCCTCCAAATATGTGCCTCTTTCATGGCAGCAAGCCCATGCGAGTCACATAGACAGCGTTACACGTGCTGCCTCTCTGGGGTCCTTTTGCATAAGCTTCATAAGAGTTCATCTTTCTCCAGCATAGGCTTTGTTTTACTATTCAAGGGGAGTCTACTTATGAGTCTACTTTCCTAATGCAGAGACATTTGAATGAAATGCCTAAAAGACTAATAATAACTATGTATATGTTATTATTTTTCTAGTCACATTTCAGTAAATACATTTATTTAACTGACATATTTTTGTTCAAAATCAGTCTAAGTGTCACCTGTTTTGAGTATAATTTTACTAAAATGACATATATTGCATATTTGCAGTGTGCCAGGCTTTGTGCTAAGAGATTCACAGAAGTAGTTTCATTTCATGATCACAACCATGTGTCAGGATATTATCTTATCATTCTAGCATTATAAAGAATGAGGTAGTTTTGCTCATTTTGCAAATAGAGAAAATATTGTGTGGAGCTGTTGCTACGGGTTAGTATTCATTTAAATAGGACCTTGCAGGAATTAATTCCAGTGATAATTAATACGCCCATGCCTATCCCCACAAATCCAAATCCTCACAATTCACATCTCTGAGGAACCAACACAAATTTAGCCATCCTCCAGAAGAGATTATTCTGTTCTATCAAAATTCGGGAACTGTTGTGTCTTTACAACTACTGCCGCACTGCCTCATCTGCCTTGATCAATACCATACTTGATCATTTTGTTGTGTGGCACATCAGAGTAAGTTACCTGTAAGACCAGATGGGAAGATCCAAAGTCAGGCTCCAAAGGAAAGAAACAGATGGTTTCACTGTTTTGCCTGGGGAGAGCTAACAGCATTTGTAGTATAATTTCCAGCTTTGGCCTAACTACTTCACATGGATGCTTGTTCTTATTATTGTCATCTTTACTTCATAAATGACATGAATCCAAGGTAGTGAGCATAGGGGCTTTCCTTGTCATCCTATTCAACCATGCCTACCTTTCCCAGGACAGAAATTATCATGTTTTGCCACATCCAGGATGAATCCAGAGCTCACTACCCTTGGGTACCACAGGAAAGTTATATTTTATTTGCAAATTTCATACTTTCTATTATTTTTTCTTTTTACTTTTTTCTTTTTGATACTTTATTTACATTTCCAATGTTTCCCCTTTTCTGGGTCTCCTCTGTGGAAACCCCCTATCCCCTCCCCATCCCAGCCTCTATGAGGGAATTCCACCTCCTGCCCACCTGCCTACCTATCCCCATATTCCCACCTTGACATTCCCCTTTACTGGGGCCTCTAACACCCTCAGGCCCAAGGGCCTCTCCTCTCTCACGAATGATCATCAAGGTCATCCTCTGCCATATATGCAGTCCAAACCATGGGTCCTTAGATGTGTATTCTTTGGTTGGTGGTCCAAAGTCCAGGACGACCGAGGGGGGGGGGGTCAGGCCCATTGATGCTCTTGCTCCCTCCATGGGGCTGCAAATTCCCTCAGTTCCTTCAGACCTTTCTCCAACTCCTCCATCTGGGACCTCACTCTTAGTCCAGCGGTTACTGTTAAGTGAAACTTGGGCATTCTGAACTTTTGGGCTAATATCCGCTTATCAGTGAGTACATACCGTGTTCCTTCTTTTGTGACTGAATTAACTTGCTCAGGATGATATTTTCAAGTTCCATCCATTTGCCTGCAAATGTCATGAAGTCATTGTTTTTAATAGCTGAGTAGTACTCCATTGTGTAGATGTACCACATTTTCTGTATCCATTCCTCTGTTGAGGGACATCTGGGTTGTTTCCAGCTTCTGGCTATTATAAATATGGCTGCTATGAACATAGTGGAGCATGTGTCTTTATTACATGTTGGAGCATCTTCTGGGTATATGCCCAGGAGAGGTATAGCTGGGTCATCAGATAGAATAATGTCCACTTTTCTGAGGGTCCGCCAAACTGATTTCCAGAGTGGTTGTACCAGCTTGCAGTCCCACCAACAGTGGAGGAGTGTTCCTCTTTCTCCACATCCTCGCCAACATCTGCTGTCACCTGAGTTTTTGATCTTAGCCATTCTG
>CM052705.1:66092144-66119600 GCA_028551405.1 Uromys caudimaculatus | reverse complement strand
TTTTTTTTTTTTTTTTGGTTTTTCGAGACAGGGTTTCTCTGTGTAGCCCTGGTTGTCCTGGAACTCACTCTGTAGACTAGGCTGGCCTCGAACTCAGAAATTCACCTGCCTCTGCCTCCCAAATGCTGGGATTAAAGGCGTGTGCCACTACTGCCCAGCAATCTATGGAAAATGTAAATATGTTATTTGGATTCAAATTTCAAAACTGTTGACCGTAAGGATTATTGGTGACTTTGCATCCAAACCGCAAATCCATTTTTCTTATTCCATCCAACCATCCTCAAAATATACATTGTTCTGACATTATCTTGAACAACTTTCTTGGTTTCTACTAAAAGGTTGACAACATGATTAAGTCACCATAGCTTTGTGTGTGCTTTCTGAAGCTGTCCCTACACACGCAGTATAAAGTCTGCTAGAAAGGACACCACAAAGCAGCCCAAATAGCCCACTAGCACATTATTGTATAATAAAGAGGATCACTGCAGTTGTATTGGATGGTAACTAACAGAGCAAACTGTATAGACTTTACCCCGTAGGGCTCGTGTAAGTCTTGAGTGTCCATTTTCATAGAAACTTAATTCTTTCTCTGCTGCCTTGTCCAGCACTTTCTCCAATTAACTTCAAAACAAGATTTCCAGCAAAAGGCCTCAGGGCACAACCTAACTTTGGGTGGCATTTAAAAATTACATCCTCTTCCCTGCCTGATTATGATCAGATCAAACTGTGAAAGAACCATTCTGGATTATTGAACATAATGAATCAAAAAAAAAAATATGTCTGTGGGGATAAAAGTTTATTCTCCTGAGGTCTTTATTTTATCCTGGCTGATCTTTCTCAGATCAGTTCTTAAAAGAAATTTTCAAAAATAGAAACAAATGGCTTTGCCTGAAATATATTTCCTCCAACAAACAGGCTTTTTTTTTCTTTAGGATACTCTTCATCTCTGACTTGGTAACTGAATAGCACAAGGTCCTAGGGCACCAATACATAATGTTATTCTTTTGGGGTTTTTTGAAGCAGGATTCTCATTTAATCCAGGCTGGCCGGGAACACACTGCATAGCCAGGAATGGCTTTGGCCTTTTGATTCTCCTACCTTTACCTCCCAGTGCCAGGATTACATATGCCTCTATTCCTAGCTTCATAATGCTTTTCAACAAGCATAATTTCTAAGGAAATGTGTATCTAAGCATGCTTCAAAGATACTTACATTGTAGCTTTGTTTGCCTAGAAAATGCTGTTTGTCTAGACAACCTTTGTCGGATGCCTACTTTTTCCCGCTCGGTGAGATCTTTTTCTTCCAGCACTGGGTTATATATTATCTATTCGACTGACTCGCTTCCTTGTTCCCTTGTGTGCCTTCCCATTTCCTCCTGTGCTTGAATTTCCACTGAGCATCTCAATGCTGACATTTCTGACTCCTTTTCTATTTGGTGACTTATCACTTCCAATATATTCCTATAGTGCCAGAAACCTGTTAACTTATATAAGATCAAATGAATAGCTATTATCATAAATGCCATCTATTTTTTAAAAAATATTCAGCTTATTTTTCTGGTCATAATTTTATGGTCAAAATCTTATCACCAAAAAATACAATGGAGATGTAGCACTGGAAAAAGATACAGAGTTGTTCTCAGTCAGCAATGTTTCAAAGACTGATGTAAGGATTGTCCCCACCCAAGGGATAGCCCTGTATAATGTATTAAAATTCTCCTTCAAACAGATTTCTAGCGTGATTCTCATCTCAACACTCTGACCACTGTCTCAACTTGTATCTTAGAAATACTAGTACAACTCTAAAATGAATAGTTCTTACTTATTTTGTTAAAGTCACATAATTAAGTACTTAGTTATTAAATTCCTCTTCTAACCAATAAGATGTAAGTGTTTCTCCTACTGACCTCTTTAAGCACAGGTGAGGCTAAAAAGCAGTAACTAATACCCAAAGATGTCCTTGAATTCTCAATCTTCCAGCGTGCATCCCCCAAGTGCTAAGAGTTCATGCAGTGCTGAATATCAATCTCAGGACGTTCCATGCTTGGTAACCACTCTACAGACTGAGTTACAGCCCATTTCTTCTCCTATCAACTAGAAATAAAATAGCCAATGAAAAATACATGCAATAAATGAGTATGGTGACATGCAGATATAGTCCCACCTCAAAGAAACTGAAAAAAAATCCTGAAGACTGAAAGGATGGCGTAGTGGTTAAGAGTACTTGCTGCTTTTGCAAAGGACCCAGGTTCCATTCCTAGCATCTATACAACAGTTCACAACCATCTGTAACTCCAGTTCTAGGAGATCCAGTGCCCTCTTCTGGCCTCTACCAGCACCAGGCATGCAAATGGTGCATATAGAAACATGCAGACAAAGCATTTGCATGCATAAAATTAAAATGAATTTCTTAAAAACCAGATTTCCTAAAACTAATATGTAAGTTTTAGGATACAGGCTTCCACATACAAGATCCATGCAGACCATTAGATCTGCTTCTATCAGCCACAACCAATTAGAAGTCCAAACTTAGAAATAGTACAGTACATAAGAGCATCAAAAAGCATAAAACCTTGATGTGGCAGTTCATGACTATAATTCAGGAATATGAAAGCTGGAGTAAGAAAAGTATTAATTCATAATCAGCCTGGATTTCACTGTCAGACCATATCTCAAAATACATCAACAACAACAAAACAAATATCACATATCCATGGATCTGAAAATTATCTCCAGGGGCTACATATGTTGAAAAGTATTTAAATGGCAAAGACAAGGAAAAGCACAAAGAAATGCAGAGCTGAAAGTGTTAATTAGAAGACTGATGGTCTTAAAAGGAGACGAGTGTAAGTGCAACATCGAAATGAAAACTTTTGCCGTGTGAAGGACCACGCGATAAGCAGTGAGTAAACAGATAAGCAAGGAGACTGAGGAACACATTTGTGAATCAGATATCTAGCAAATGTCTTATGCAAAGTAGAACTCTCTAAGCTCACTAATAAATAAAAATGAAAGAGCTAGGAGAAATATTTGAACAACTGCTTCAATCAAAGAAGGCATACAGATAGCAAATGAATAAAATGGGAAGAAATGCAGCACAATTCATTAGAGAGTGCAATTTAAAGTGGAAGATCCTGTTCACCTGCTCAGAAGTGGAAAGAACGTAAAGCTATTTCAGCAGCATTGTGTTGCAGAATATACAGAGACACTATAATGTTCACACCTCAGTTCTGGGACCGACAAACTGTGTGTTGGCTTTAGGAGAAAGTCTGAAGATTTTTAATAAAGGGAAAATTAGACTGATTTTGTTTATGCATAACACAGCCATCCCACTTCCACATGTTTACCCGAGAAAAATGAAAATCCCACTCAACCAAAACTGGTATGCAAGCATTTAGTCAGCTCTTTTGTGAACACTCCAAAGGATAAAACCCACGTGTACTTCACAAGCTAAATGGAAAGGCTTGGTGGCACATCTGTGGAGCCCCCAGGTACTGAAACACATAGCAGCACAAACAAATCTGAAAAACACTGTGAAAGAAGCCAGACCCAAAATGTGATAGGTTTCCACTTATCACATCCTGGACAAGTCAGCCTCTGTGACAAGGACAAACATGGAATAGTTCTCAGGGTCAAGGGTGGGAGTGACAAGGGAGGGCAAGAAGAGAGGTGGGGTAGGGAAGAAACCTTTTGTGTCTGGGTGTAATGATTACTTGACACTTCACTTGTTAAAACCCTTACATCTGTACACGAGATAGAGTTAACTCAGTTTGTGCAAATCTAAAAGTACACATGAAAATTTTGAAATGAAACATTCAGAGTGTCCTCTTGCTCTTGGGGATGGGAGGTAACAGATGGAACTCTTGGGATACAACAGCAAGTAATCAACAATTATCTATGAACTAAAAAGAAAATAATGTATTAAGGTGCTTGTACTTTTTTAGTAGCTGAAATGGCTTGTCCGTAGTAAATTTTGACATCAAGCCAAGTCTAATTTGGGAAGATAACTATTGTTACTTTCTATCTAAGCACCATTTGGAACAGCAGTTATAACATTTTAAATTGGTAAAACTCTTGAGTTTTTATACAAATCCAGTAATGGGAAAAGAACTATTAAAGGTCTACCCTATTTCCAACCTTGGGCTTCTTTTACTTTTCTCCTCATTCATTCGGGAAATTCTATAAAGTAGCTCAACTATTAACCTTCCCCTTTCTTCTAATTAGCAATAGCACTAAAGAAAGAAAAGGCAAATTATGCTTCCTAAGTATAAACTTTTCCCCCAAACATCTTCCCACTGTAAGGGCAAATAGGATAAGTATAGATCATAGACTGACCCCAAGAACACACAAAGCCATCCAGACTGTCTTATTTAAAGGTTAAAAGCAAATAGCAGTTGACTAAATGTGCCCTGTAAACAGCTGCAGCCATGGAGTTTCCTACAACATGAGTGTTTATTAGTATGACTTACAGTTGCCCTCTCATTTGAATAAAATAATTAAAAGGTATCTCCATTGGGACAGTGAACTTAATTAAGATAATAAATGTGCTTGTAGTTCTGGCACTGGTGTGTACTTACTCTGTAGTAGCTCAATATTGATCTGAAGAGCCTTAAATATGATGAGCACCAGTAAATAAGAGAAATGTTCACGAGATGTGAAAAATTAGCAGAAGAAAGATCATTCCACGCCATGATAATGATAGAAAGAACAGACAACCATCTATCTGTTTTAGGGGTGCTGTGCTTGACACCTACTACAAAAATTGCTCTTCAGTGGCAACAGATCACATAATTTAACACAAATAGATTATTCAATAGTTCTTGCAACATATTTTCTTCATTTAGATGAGGATTGTCGTTGACACATGAGTAAAGCCAGTTGTACTCCATAAAGCTTTAGCCATAAGTGCACTCAAAACAAACAACAGAAGCATTAGGGCTTAATATAGGTGCTGAAAAAGGAGACAGAGCCAAATGCATCTGGTTTAGCTTTAGTTAGGCACCCCTGGGAGTTTACATATCCAGTAAACTTGAAAGAAGCAAGAAATCCAGAAGTACACAGGGAACTCAAGTCAGGAAGCTGCTGGGATCAAGGGGCTCTGCTTTTGTAGAAGGAGATTCTCTGTTGCTGAAGTGCCCTCACTTTTTATCCACCTTTGCCCCATATTTAATGTCAGTGTCTTTTCTACTTCTACCAAAAGAAAGTAACTCCAACTTGTTCTCTATCCCCCACTATCTGACTTAGTTAAGATCAGAGGCACAGAACAGAAGCCAAGAGGCAACTATCTATGGTATTCAGGTTCATCTTACCACTATGCTTTCCTACGTTTGGTATTCCTACTTAGGAATACAAGACTTTTGTTATCGTTTTTTTCCTTTTTCATATATACATGTGTCTGATTCATGTATGTATACACATACTCAGATGTGTGTAGGTGCATACGTGTATGTAGACTCAAAGATGACATTGCCTCCCTCAGTCACTCTCCACTGACTTTATTGAAGTAGGACCCCTCAGTTAAAACCAGAGCTTGATAATAGGACTAGTCTGGCTAGTTTATCCTGGAGATCCCATGTCTCTGCTCTCTCTGCCTTCTGAATGCCACAATTACAGGTGGGTGTGGGGGCATTTTATGCCCAGCTGGCATTTACTTAAATTCTGGGTATCTCAACTCTGCTCCTCACATATGTGAGTCAATCATTTTAACCACAGAGCTATCTCCTCAACTCCCAAACCTTTTCTTTCTTATTTTTTTTAAAATTTTCATTGATACATTTTTATTATCATTAAAATTTTATACAATATATCTTAAACATATTCTATTCCCTTGCTCAACTCCTCTCAAGTCATTTCCACCTCTCCACATACCTGACTTTATAATCTTTCTTTCTCTCTCTCAAAACACAAAACCACAAAAATCAAAACAAATAAACAACAACCAAATACCAAACAAAAAAAAAAGCTTACAAAAAATGGAGTCTATTTTGTATTGGCCAGTATACCTGACCATGAGGCCTGCCCTTGACTGTAGTTGATATAATCAATATTATCAAGCTAAATATGAATGTCTTCAATATTCATGTGCCCAAAATTCCTAATTTTAAATTTATTATTGAATACCAAGAGATTCAATGGTTTTGTGATTTCCTAGCTAACTGACTGCACAGCACTATGAGAGTTAGCCAAGCACAGATGCACATGTCCCTTATCTCATACTCTTCAATAACAACTGCTGGGACTACAGTGTTAAGTCCTCATTCCCTGCCAGCAAAGTAGTAATAATCAAAGCTCTGTATTTCTAGCAATGACCTTAGCATTTAAATTATCCAACAAATGCTAAATAAGCTCCCAAGCATCATACAAAGTACTAGAAAGAAGCTGAAAATCTATCTGGGGAGAGAAATCCTCCACAAATAATTACATACACATCTTGCTGAGTTATAACAGCAGTGTGCTCAAGCAGTGTGGGGCTCAACCTCAGCTTTTATTCCATATGGCATCAGAGTGGACCTTTTCTCTCTGCATAGTGATTCTAGAGACATAAAGTACATGCAGGAGGGGGAAAACATAGCTTTAGGTAATATCACAACACCTGTCTTATGCAAGCACAAATGTCCATTGACTCCATAGGAGGCATTTGAACTTTCCCTTAGGGCTTATTTTTATGTGAGAGCAGATTGCTTCTATTGAGTGACTACAGCAGGCAGACAAGAACAAACCATTTGCCTGCTCAGGGCTACTTCTTCTTAACTTGTCCTTACAAATGTCTTCTCTACCCTAGATTCAACAGAAATGTGGTCTTCAGTCCCAAATAGCATGACACTAAGGTTAAAGCTGTTATGCCGAGTTTGACAGCTTTCACCTCTAGACTAAGAAGTAATAAGAAAATATAAAGTGACAGCCTGGACTGTATTTGAATTTCTGAAAGCTTGCCTATTATACTAAGCTCCTACATGTATCTAGAGAATATCAACAAAGCTATCAAGTTCTGATGCTAAAAATTTCACACAACAGCACAGCAGAAGAGTCTTCCCAGGACATATAAGGGTAACAGATGCAGGTCTTTGGTAAACTGCTCCACATTTAATAAATTCAAGAACTACTTGAATCAATGAGTACCTAAATTGTTTTCATGCATGTGCACACATTGAGCATGTGGTGGGCCACACATCTGTCAACCAAAGCAAAAGAAGCAATTCAGAAAGATATGCTTAACTGAAACCTGCCTTTTTTCTACAATTCTCCATGGCTTTAGCATGGTTTAGGTTTTGTGATATCTATCTTATAGATTTACATTGCCACATGAGGGTGTCACTTTGAATTATTGCTAAATTAATAGACTGCAAGATCAGGTTTAAGTAGAAGGTTTATGAAAAGTGTTTATGACAAGATCTACCAGGCTTCAGGCAGGATTAAAGTTGACTTTTTATGGTTTGGGATTGAATTGTTTAATGAACCAATCAGCATTTTATTTTCTGCCTTCAGCCATACATTTTTAAATGATGCTTAACTATTTATCATCAATGCAGCCTGCCACAGGTAGTAAATATCTGAGCATATGTGAAGCCTAAGCCCTCAAGAAGGTTATGCTGTGTGTCCAGTGGAAAATACATAACAATTTTAGACTGATGCTTCAAATATGTTCATGGGATTAGAAGTATTATTTTCAACATGACTAACTTTTGGGAACTTACATTTAGTCATAAGAATGTTCATATAGCCAAAGATAAAATTTAAGTAATGCTAATTTCATTCTTTCTTGTAAATCAAATGCAAATGTTGTGATATTCACTAATCAGCCCCTTCAAAAGTATGCTCACTTGTTTCCAGAAATCAAACCATACAAACAGAATACAGGTATAAAACTTTATTGCTAGTATTTGGAGACCTAGCAAGAAAGAGTCTTTTACAAAGTACTTGGCATGCTGAGAAACCAAATTATGAATGACTTGAAAAATCAAAAGAAGAGCCATTTCTAAGGGTTTTTTCAAAACCAGTACATAGGATTTGGCAAACTTATAGAATGACTTTTGGTCACATGGATTCAGAAGAAGAGTGGGATTATGATTTTTATAATGTCAACTGCCCACTGGAAACTGCATACTGTGTGTTTCATGGCAAAACTACCCCATAAGAAAGTGTTCTACATCTACTATATGAAGAATTTCTTAAATATATGATTGCTAAATAATAAAAATCATAAAAGTCTACAAAACTTAAAATGTCACCAGGCATGATGGCACACATCTATAATTCCAGTACTCCAGAGGTTTAGACAGGATGACTGTCATGAGTTAAAGGACAGCCTGAGTTACACAGTAATACTAGGCCAACCAAAGATACATAGCCAGATGCTGCCTCAAAAGTAAATAAATAAGTAAAACATCGTTTTATAAATATTAAGTGAAAATCTTACATTCGGTGGAAAATGCTTATATTTGTAGACCATCTTAATCTCAACAGTGATATAACTATATCATAATGAGGAGGGAGTTGAAGCTTTCCCAGAGTAAGCAAGCTTGTCTAAGCCTTTAAAGACAGTGAATTTCAGAACAGAGAATTGCATACATATCTTCAGAATACACAGTGTGTGGATTTTAGGGTATATTCAGTATTAAAGACTCCATCAGAAGACTCTTACAAATTAAAATACTTTGAGGTTGAATTTTATTCCAATTAGAGTGGCTAAGATCAAAAAGGGGAAAAGTTACAATAAATGCTGGCTTGCAGGTGGAGAAAGAACACTTATTAATTCCTGGTAAAAGTGATAACTGGTGTAGCCACCATAGAAATCAATGTGGAGATTAATCAAAAAAAGCAGAAATAGGCTTACCACATGTCCCAGCTATACCACTCTTGTACATATGCCGCAAGGACTCTAGATCTTACTATAAAGACACGTGGTCATCCATGTTCCTTGCTGATCATTCACTACTGCCAGGAAATGGACATATCCCAGGCATCCATCAGCTGATGAACAAATAACTGTGGCATTAGGTACGCAATGGAAACTCGCAGTTAAATAATCATCCTGAGTAGGTAAACCTGGACCCAGAAGACGAACATCATATGTTTTCAGTCATTTGGAGTTTATAATTTCATTCCTTCAAGAGTTGTGTTGCTCCCTAGTTGCTAAATGCGTATGTGTGCAGTAAAAAGAGTACTAAGCTTTGGAATAAACAAATAACAAAATCAGATTGATTCCATTACTGTAATTAACTACTCATAGGCAACTTACTTTGCCTTAATTAACTTGTTTCTGTATATATAAGAAAAATCTGTAAAATATAATAAGCTCATACGTTCACTAAATAAAAATAAAGTAATAAATGCTAGATGGTGACAAAGTACTAGAAATATTGAGCTGATATGGTTTATCCAGTTTACCTCCATATCCTCAAGAGCATAGCACTACATGCTTTTGTCATAAATACTCAGTATGTTTCTTTTCTCTCTCTCTCTCTTTTTTTAGGTTTTCGAAACAGGGTTTCTCTGTATAGCCCTGGCTATCCTGGAACTCACTCTGTAGACCAGGCTGTCCTTGAACTCAGAAGTCCGCCTGCCTCTGCCTCCCAAGTGCTGGGATTAAAGGCGTGCGCCACCACTGACCGGCCTCAGTATGTTTCTTATAACTGGTACTAGAACTTCTAAGTAAGCCACAGCATCCACATGCAACAGCATGTAAACTAATTCAGTAAAGCAACCAGATGCTTTGAACGATGGTTTGTTTCAGTTACCATTTGCTGTTTGAATGTATGAATGCACTGATTAGTCAATAGTGTAGGGTCTGGTAACAATGAAGCTCCTGATTTTTTTCAAATATATTAAGAAATTAAAGAAAAAACTGAGGCTACTCAAAAACTTTAACACTTTTCTCATGGGCTGGAGATATAGATCAGATGATAGGGTGCGTGCCCAGCCTGCATGTAGCCTTGAGTTTGATCCCAGAACCACATAATCCACGCTACATGCCTGTAATCCAAACACTTGAGAATTGAGACAGGAAGTTCAGAAGTTCAAGGTCATCCCTCAGCTGCACATCAAGTTTAAGTGGCCAGCATAGACTACATGAAACCTTACCTCAAAAAAAAATCTCTATTCTTTATGGAAACATTTTTTTAACATCCTGATAAAGAGAAATATGAACCCAAGGAATAAAATCATAAAAATAAAACATGATTTTTAGAATGTCTAGAAAGCTGAAGCAGTGTGTTGCATCCATAGAAGAAAACACGGGTTTGTTTTGTATCAGGCATACTGCTAGGCTAAGAGGAGTGTGGGGTAGGGGGTTGGGACAACCTCTTGGAGACAGTGGGGAGGAAGAATAGGATGTGGAACTGTGGGAGGGTGGGCAGGGAAGGAGTAACAACTGGGCTGTACAACAATAAATGTAATAAAAGATATAATTTCAATAAAAGAGAAATAAGAAAAAAGAAAAAAGGGTCCAAGTCTCACAAGATCCCTGTAGGAGAAGTCTTACTATGATTTCTGCTACAGAGCTAAGGCTTCCTCCAGAGGCAAACAATCTGTTGTTGAAGAGCACACAACCAGAGGGATCAGAATTAGCATTCAATGCATTCCAGACCCTCACACAATAAACAAGATATCTTCCTTCCCTTCTTTGCTTTCCTTTCCCCAACTCTACCAGGGTAGTCTGTTGTTTGGCTGTTTCTATTCTTTCTCTTAAAACATCTTTATTACTATATTCTACCCTAGTACTACCAACATCTATCAGATCTCTTTGTCTCATCCAAGTAAAGATGAGCAGGAAAATTCAGTAAAATAAAAATGTGTTTGTCTTTACCCCACATACATAAATATCCTCATAACATTAGAATTTGGGGAAAATGTTGAGATAACTCATCACATTCATGAACTGAACCGTGGAGTTTTATTGTATAGATATATGGCAGAGCAGACACAGCCACTCAAACTGCACTATATCTACATGGTCCCAGCAGTTACCCATACATGCACTGGGGTCTTCTTTCTCAAGATTCTTGAATGTTCTAGAAGCCTTAGTTTCCAGTAGGTCTTAGCTTAAATAGTAGTCTCAGAAAGTTCTTGCCTTGACCAGAGTGTTATTGAGCTCTCCATCACCATCACAAAAGCTGAGGTAAATCAATTTATAAGGGAAACGTTTGTTTTAGCTCCCAGGTTTGAAGGGCCAATAGTCAATTGATCCTGTTGCTGTCATCCACTGGTAAAGCCACACATCATGGGTAGTATATAAAAGACTCAGTAAAATCTCTCACCTCATGGCCAACAAATAAAAATGGGCAAGGGAGAGTTGGGTTTGTGGTCCCACAATCCTCTTCAAGAGGTATTACCCCGGTAACATGGCACCTCCTACTTGGCCCCTTAAAGCTGCTACCATATCACAATGACATGATGCTGTCAGTCAGGTCTTTAGCTCACAAGGCTTCCAGGGATACTTTAGATCCATATAATAGAACCTGGACATCTAAAGAATTCTCCAGCGCTTTCTCTCTCAGGGCAATATTCTCTTTATAACCTTAACAATTTGTAATCTCTGTCAACATTCATCTGTTAATATTATTCTAGAAGGACCCTGAAGGAATGAAAATCATTTATACAATATATAGCATATATGGCATACACTCATTTCCAAGACAATTGCAATGCATTCCTGTTACCCTTACAGGCTCAGTAGCTTTTTCCCTTCATCCTTCTGTCTAGGCCAGGAAACCATCAATATGATTTCTGCCTCTGTGCACTTATATATCCTGATGCTACATGTAAATTGAGACAAACATTCTAATAATGCAACATTTCTGTCAAGCTTTTTGCACTTAACATAATGTTTTAGGAGCTCATCCAAATTATGCCAATTCATCAGTACTCCATTTCAAGATGAAACATAATTCCATGACATGTATCTACCACAATGTATGTATGTACTCACCAATTCATGGACATTTGTGCTTCTTCCATTCTTGGGATCTTGTGAATAGCTGCACTCATGTTTTTAAGTAGTATGTTAAAGACATTACTGTAATATTTCTAGGTTAAATATCTAGATTTTGCTTTGAAACAATTCCATTAAAATAAGTATGCAGGCTGGGATGGTGGCACATGCTTTTAAATCTCAGTGCTAGGGTGGCAGAGGCACGAGAATCCCTGAGTTCAAGGCCATTTAGGTCTATAGCGGGAGTTTCAGGTCAGCCAGACCTACATGGTGTGACATGTCTCAAAAAATAAAATAAAAAATGAGTATGTAAATCTCCTCTGCATTCTCTTTCTCTCCACATCTACATGTGAATGAAAATTTTCATAATTAAGAGGTTTTTCAAATATTTTTAAGAAAAAGATATAGAATTAGATTGGTTTGCTTTGATGAGACTAGCAATAAACATTTATTAGTATATATTACTTTATTCATAATTCCCCCTAATCATATTCCTCCAAAAGATGTCATTTATACAGGATGTAAACTGATATTACTGACAGAGAGAACAGTCTAGAAGCTCAGTAAAATTTCTTATTATATCCTGGTAAGAATATACAGCTAAAAGCCCACTCTTAGCACACTAAGTCATTGCAGGACTGGGAATATCCTAACTGCAGCCCAGTTTGGGGTAGAGTATCCACAGACAGGCAACAAAGTCAGGGACAGCCCCTGCTCCAGTTGCAAGGGAAACTGCATGAAGACCAAGCTACACAACTGCTACATATGTGCAGAGGGTTTAGGTCCAGCCCATGTATGCTCTTTGATTGGTGGTTCAGTCTCTGGCAGCCCCCAAGGGTTAGTTGGCTCTATTCATCTTACTGTGGAGGTCCTATCCCCTGTGAGTCCCTCAATCCTTCCCCCAGTTCTTCCACAAGACTCCCTGAGCTCTGTCTAATGTTTGGCTGTGGGTCTCTGCATTTGTTTCAGTCAACTGGTAGGTGGAGCCTCTCAAAAAGTTATGCTAGGCTCCTGTCTGCAAGCATAATAGAGTATCATTAATAGTACCAAGGATTGGTTTTTGTCCATGGGATGGGTATTATGTTGGGCTGGTCATTGGCTGGCCATTCTCTCAGTCTGGGCTCCATCTTTGTCCTTGCACTTCTTGTAGACAGGACAAATTTTGGGTTAAAGGTTTTATGGGAGGGTTAGTGTCCTTATCTCTCCACTGGGGAGTCCTGCCTAGCTACAGGAGGTGGTCACTTCAGGCTCCATATCCCCCACTACTAGGAGTCTCAGCTAGAGTCACCCTCATAGACTCCCTGGAGCCTCCCCATCCCAGGTCTCTGGCATGTCCTAGAGATCACACACACACACACACACACACACACACACACACACACACACACACACACACGGATTTCCATCCATTCTCCTGGCCTTCTCTCCCACACCTGATCCTGCCCAATCCCTGCTGCTTCCCTTCCCATCTCTCTCACCCAGCTCCCTCCCTCCATCAAAGATGTGTTTCCCTCCTCTGTGAGAAGTCCTTATTCATCAGGCTGGCTGAAGGCCTATTGCACCCTTGAAGGGTTTTGCATAAATTTCAAAGAAAAAGAGGAAGAAATTGTAAGTATTTTAAACTAAGAAAATGCTCTTTCTTACTTTTAGCAAGGTATAAAGAGGAGTCTTAGCTATCATTGATATTTACTAGAACGTCTGTGGTAGAAAAAGATGTAAGAGCTGGGCATAATAGCTCATGCCTGTAAACTTGGCACTTAAAAGCTAAGGCAAGAGGATCCCCATAAGTTCAAGACTAGCCTGGGCTATAGCATAAGACCTGTGTCAAAACAAACAGAAACAGATTATCGTGAGTAATGTTGTCTCAAAAACATTCATGACACTAGTTAGTTAAAGGAAACATAGGGAACAATAATCAGCCTGTAGTTGGCTTGGCTTAACTGCATAGAAAAGATCCACTAAAGTCTAGTATTTATAAACTGAAATTTTCATTTGGTCATATGGAGATCCTGTTAAACAACAAATTCTGATTTCAGATTACACTGGGCCTGGTATCAGCCAGCTTGAAACTCTTGTTTTCTTTTCTTCTTTTTTTCTTTTGCATTTTAATTGTTGTTTGTCTGTGTGTGTGTCTTTATTGACAGGGTCTCACTAAGTAGTCTTGGCTGCTATAGAACTAAGTATGTAGACCAGGCTAGCCTCACATTTATAGAATTCCACCTTTGCCTCTTGACTGTTGGGATTAAAGTATGTGCCACCAAACCTGGCTATAGATTCTATATTCCTAACAAGCTCCTAGGTAAAGCCCATCCAAAAACTTACCATCACATATTTAGTGCCAAGCTTCCATATCCATCATTCACATTATACAGTTCATAATCCAGCAACAGTGGGAAAGATAATCAAATGCACATTTGGAGATTATGGAATCAAAATGCAAAGGGTTTTAATTTAATAATCAAACATCATAACAAAAACAAACATCAAAGACTCAAACCAAAAATCAAAAACAGAAAACAAAAAGGGTTTTAACAGACCCTTCCCCTTGGTCACTTCCATGCATGTTAGTGAATAATCCTGGCTATAGATTAATGTCCTCAAACATAGAGGTTTGGAAATCATCTTGAACATTTCACAAAATAATACTGATTCCTGTGTTCATCCCTATAAGTTATGAGTTAGTTTGCATCTAGAAAACTTAAGCCTGAGGAATTGTCAAATCTGTCCAGGTGTTCCTAATATGTACCAGTACCTGAGAACCACTGCCCTAAAATGTAGGCTCAGCACAAACAGGAATTTGGCTGTCATTCCTTTATCCCAGGTGCCTAGAAAAGTTCCCGGCACTATTGATATCCCATAAATATTAAGTGATAACATAAATAAAAGGAACAAACCTCTGAGTGACTCTACAAACAGTTTTCCTGGCAATATACCATGGCTGTCATCTTTCTGCCCAATGGGAAATTGGTTTTGAGCACAGAATACAATGTAAATATGACCTGTCCCATCGAAATATGCTTGAAATACCCCACATCATTAAAGCAGCACTGTGAAGCTAGGCATGTCAACACAAAACTTGCATACTAAAAAAGAAAGCAGAAAACCAAAATGAAATTCCAGCTATTAAATATAAGAAAAAACTAAGGTATAAAGTTGACAGCTGTATTAAAGGAGTGCATTGACAGAGAAGGACATGATCATAGACCAGTGTAAAAACAGAAAGCATAGTTTATACATCCTAGAAACTAAAAAATTCTTTGAAAATTTTGATTTGAAAATAGCACAATATAATATCCCCAGTAGTTATAAGTAAGCATATACGAGTTTTATAGGAAAGATTCAATTGTACTTAATCTCAAAACAGAAACCTTACAGCAACATTAACTTTTTAATCATACAAAAAAAAAAAAGCCTACCTCTACATTTTTGATGGGCTATAATAAGTGTAAAATGAAGAAGACAGGGGTATGCCAACTTTAGGAGCCAGACATTTGTTGTTGTCACACTTCCCTGCAGTAACACATCCGGCTGCATGTTCTTCAGGGAACTGAAGAATGTAGGGCACTGAATTTAAAGAGCTCCCTCCTAAATCAGATCCTCAAGATACGTCTAGCTGAAGATGTCAATCAACCAGGGGTTAATGTTTAAGCTGACTCCATTTTCCTATAATACGTACAAAACTAAACTATCCCAAACATAGGAGAATCACCAGTTGAGGCAATAGGAATTTAATCCCAAAGAAAGCAGTGCACTTAGAAAAGAAATGGGAAGCATGGACTCATTTTCTTGAAATAGATTTTGAAATGGGGCATTGTGGGTAAGGTGGGGGAATAGTCCACTTTCATGTTTTAAGATAAAGGTACAAAATGTAAATAAACATACCAGAAGGATGAAATGCTAAGGCACGACACTGGAATCTCTCAAGTTTCTCAATAAAGCCTTTATTTTAGTGACCTGTAATTAAAAGTAACAGACATAGTTGAAAGAGTTACACAAATGGGAAGTGACAGTGTTTACTATCACAACGCTGTTTCTGTAACTTTAACATAACAGTCTGAAAGTTACAAAGGATTATTAAAGGGAAAATTAAATACAACTGATTTGGGTGCTGTAATATGGGTCATTGCAAACATGAAGAAAAACCAAATATGAATCATATTTTATTTAAGACCTAATATTTAGAAAAAGCCTAAATCAAATGTAATAAATTATTTTTAAGGTTTTTCACAACTTACAAATTCCCTGAAAATATGAAGAGGCTTTGTTATTTTCCTCCATTTATTGTTTATCTTTTGAATTAAATTTTCATATTTTCCTTCTTTGTAAATTAAAAAAGAAAATCAAAATATAAAGATTTTAAGCTCCCATATTTATCAAAAATCTCTCAGCTGTAATTATATTTTAATTTAAAAGTATATTATGTTAAATATTTAAATCTATCATATTAAAGAAGATAATATACAAATTCAATGAAATTCAAATCCAGATATTATAGTGGATAAGAAGGCCAGATATGAACACTTTCCCAATGAGTAGTTATATTTGGTGCCCAAGTATCTAAAAATTATTAAGGAAGAATAGAATGGATTTCCAAGAGAAAGCATGTGGACAAGGCCCAAGGTTTCACTACAGGAAAAAAATACACTCCATTTCGTTCGAATGGAGTTCCATGTGCACTGGGATTGGATCCTGGCAAAAAACACTAGTATTCAGGAAAGTGTCTACAGTTACTGAGAATTTAGGCTATTCAAGATCTTAGTTATAAAATAACTCAGCTAAATATTTAAAACTTGAAGAGTGGAGTTCTTTCTTCCTAAACAAACAAATGAAAAATATACAAATTCATGATGTAGAAATGTGGCCTGCAGGTACATTTTATAGACTCTGGGAAGAGCATCATAAAAATATGCATACGCATCCTGGCTTGGGTCCATTAGCATTGCCCTGCTCTCATCTTTATCCCCAACTCCCATACCCAAGAACAGTTTAAACACAAAGACTGGACAGTATTTGACAACTTTGAACTCTGAAAATGATCACTTAGTATTTGCCACAAGAACTTAAACTGTCATGATGAAGAAGTCTTAGACACACCAAACAGTCAAAGCTTGTTGCCTACCGACCGTTACGTGCTTTATTCATCCTCGCCTACAGACCGCTGTGCATGCTCTGCCCAACCTTGTATGCCCTTCATATTGTTCAGCAGACTGAAGCAGAACTCCTTTAGACTGGAATACTTTTGTTTTCCTGGTCTACTTTTTTCTTTGTCCTGGAGTACATTCATATGACTTTGCTTAGCTCAGCTCTAAAACTCCAAGTGTCATATCCCATAGAGTACTGAGTGAGTTTCCATTCTTCATATTTCTAGTGATAAGGAAATGCAGTGAGAAACATCACCATATCAGATTTGGTAATGGTTGCTTAGGTGTGGTATTCAAGATCACAAACAACAAAAAGTACAAAAATTAATTAAACTTGTATTTAAAACTTTTCTATAAAAGATACTATCAACACCCAGATGTGGTCACACCCATCTGTAATCCCATATTGTGGGGGATTGAGGCAGGAAGAGAGCCATGAGTTTGAGGCCAGCCTGAACTACTTATTGAGTTCCAGGACATCTGGACTACGGAGTGAGACATTGTCTCAAAATAAAATTAAAGCATAAAAGGAGGGAAGAAAGGAGGAAGAAAAGGAAAAGAAAGACAGACGCTTTGTAGAAAGGTAAACTACAAAACAGGAAAATATCTAAAACTATATATCTGATAAGGGGTTAAAATCCAGACTGTATTTTAAGAATCATACAGCTCAAGGACAACAACATGGAACTCAACCAGTGGGTAAGGTACTTCAATAGACAGGTTTCCACGGAAATGACACGGATGGGCAATAGCATTTGAAAAGATGCCTGGCACTACTAATGGTAAGGACAATGCAATCCAAACTTCATTAAGATGCTGCTTCTCAAACTATGTCACAAGCACTGCTTGTGGTGATGAGAAATGAGGAACCTCATACAAGACGGGTGAGATGTGAAATGGAGCAGTCACTGTAGAAACCAGCTATTCCAGGAATACATAACAATCCCACTTGTAGTTAATGACTCCAGCGAGCTAAAAGCAAGGACTCAAATATGTGGTCATCAATACACAAAGAAGCACTCATTATTTCCAATAGCTAAAGTGTGAGATCGTCAAAATGTTTATATACATACGTATATGGATTTATCAGTCAGCCTTAAAAAGGAATGCTATTCTGAGACATACAACAATGCTGATGAACTCTAAAGATAATATGTATGTGAGGTAACCCAGACACAAAAGGAAAATATTATATGACCCAACTTCCATGAGGTACCTAGAGCAATTCAATTTATAGAGACAGAAAGCAGATCATGTTTACCAGAAGCCTTGGGCAGACAAGTGAAAGTTACTATTTAATGGGTCCAAAATTTCACTTTGGATGATGAGCATGTCCTGGAGATGGACAGTCAGGATGGTTGACAATATCAATTTAGTTAGTGGTACTCAACTAACTCGTACTTAGTTATGTGAACATTACAATCGGATACTTAGTGACAATGAACAATTTGACCTATGTAATTGAAAATAGTTCAGGTATAGGGATGTAGTTCAGCCAGTAGAATACTTGCCTAACATATAAGAAGCCCTAGGCCCCACTCCTAATGCTATATAAGCCAAACATAATGGAGCATGCTTATAATCCCAGCACTAAGGAAATGAAGACAGAGGATCAGAAGTTCAACCTCAGCTTTATGAAATCCTGTCCCAGAAATAGAAATCAAATTATATGTTTGTGTGGTATTTTGTTATGACACAATACAACTGTTACTGTTATGCCTTAATAAACCCCATTATATTCCTCTAGTATAGTTTCTATTTGTGCTTTAATATAAGTCTAGGAATAACAAAAATATTTTGACTTATGCATAGGCTCTTAGGGGTTAGTGAATACCACTTAGTCTTATACTGTCTCTGAATTTATTATCTGCTTAAGTTTTTCTCCAGCTTTACATATCAGACATTCAATTTGTCACTTACCCTGGTTAAATTATATTGATAAAAGATAAGCAATAAGGATCCTTAAAATGATGTATCATGATTTGGGAGTGAAATTACTATTAATCTAAAGATCAAAAAAATTTTTTCAATTAAAGTGACAGTTCCTGGAGTTCTGAAGCCCCGTCTGTGGATTTATATCTGCCAAGAATGAAACAGATATTCTGAAAAATCAGTGGATAGAATGAAGAATGGAAAAGAAAGAGAAAGGAAGTGGGAAGATAAGTTGATTATTTAGTCTTAAAGACATTTCCTAGAGATAAAAAAAAAACAGTCTACAGACGCTAGAGGACAAGCAAGATGCTGACTGACAGCAGTTCAGAGGACATAAAAGGCCAAGAGGTTGCACCAGCAACTTTGCAGAGAAAAGCTATTAGATGAAACATTATTTGCTTCCAAAATGGTAATGGTGACCAGATCCCCAAAGGCTTGTGAGCAGTGAAATGTCAGCAGTCAAATGCTCAAACAGTCTAAAAGAATTGCCCCTCCCAGTCTATGAGAGCTAAACAAGTTAGATAAAAATAGAAACAGGTTTAAAAGAAGGCACTTAAATGACCAGTGTAAACATTTCAAATAATTACTGGATGTGCCTACAGATGATGTGAACCTTTCTCTTTGAGGGCATGCATGAGAAAGCTGAGAGACTGAAAACCAAACAACAGTCACTGAAGGACAACGAGAAAGGATATTATAGGTTGTTTCCAAACCTGACTCAGCTTGGTCTGATGTGGGCCGGGCGGGCTATCTTTCAGATGGCTTGACCCACTCAGGATGGTGAATGCACACAATTATTTCTATCAGCCTTTGATTTCATATTTCTCAATGTGGGAGTTACCATAAACCAATAGGTAAGAATTTTAAGAAAGACAATTTCCTAGACTAGAAAACAGAAGGGATTATCCAGGAAGATTGATACATAGATATTATAAAGAATTTTTGTTTATATTTGATAAAGGTCAGAGGTCAGAATGAAAGGTGGGCAGAGAGAAAAAACAGGAAAACTAATTCAAAAGCATGAGCCTCAGAAGCTTGGAATGGCAGTTCTTCCAGGAGAACATGACACATGTCCCACACAACCTGTCACATGATACAGGTCACATCCTTCACCAGGGTCTTTGAGACCAGGATTGCTCCAGATGAAGATGATAAGAACCAGAAGCAAACATCCTAGAAAGAACACAAGTTGCCTAAACAAAAACAATGACACAAGAACTGGTCTCCAGCAAGTAGCAGGAACCAAAGTTGCCTGTCCAGAAGAGAGTGTGCAGTGTCATTATACAAGGCAGAACTAGGACACCAGAAACCCAGTGACAACTGTAAAATGGAAATTAAGAAGACATGAATGTGTGTGAAAGCTTTCTCTATAAGGAGCTGCAATAATGCTAACACCACTCAGGTTTCTCAGCTTAGCAATAAGAAGGTGGTCTCTGTTAAGAGAAGAAAGAATATGCACATTATCCTTGTTCATTACTTCATTGCAGGATGCCTAGTCTGGTAGTTAATGTTGAGTGTCAAATAGACAGGATTTAGAATCACCATGGAAACAAATATCTGGCATATTTGTGGGAGATTTTCCAGATCAGGTTAACTGAGGTGGGAGAACAAAATCTAAATGTGTGGAAATGTACAAGATCTCAAAATAAAACAAAGAGCAAAAATAACAATTACAGCAAACCTGCAGTGTTCACCTCTCTCTGCTTCCTGATGACAGATGCGGTGTGGCCAGTGATCTCACACAGGGAAGGCTTCTGCTTCCCGGGCATCCCATCACGATGGACCATTCCCCACAGCAGAGCCAAAATGAACGTTTCCTTCTCTGTGTTGCTTGTTTTCTTGTATCTTAGCTCAGCAAATCAACACCTAAGTTGGTTCTATAATCTGCTGTTGGTAATCATGCTTCAATAAACATTGATATATAAGTATCTCTGTGATATATGGACCTGTGCTTTTCAGGTATTTACATGCTCTGGAGTGGTATGGTTGGGTCATGCAGAATTTATTTCTAGTTTTCTAAGCAACCTCCACACTGACTTCAATAACAGCTGGAATGGTTTAGCTCCCACGAGTCGGTGTGTAAGGCTTCTCATTCTTAGCAGCCATAAAAATGGAATAAGTTATGGCATCTGCAAGAAAATGGATACAACTCTAGATAGTCATATTAAGTGAGTTAAGATAACCTCAGAAACACAAATATCATGTTTTCTCTCATTTGTCCTTCCTGGATTTGACACAGAGACTAGAGGGACAAAGGAGAACTAATAGGCTGCCATGAAGAGAAAATGTGGGTTATTTTTAAAGGAATATGCCAAAACTTGTCTTTCTCTTGACCAAGCCCACTGTACCTGACAAATACTGAAGCCAGTTCATTCTCTAGACAGAGATTCTATTATAAAGAATACCATTTTGAGCTGAAGTTTCTAAGTTATGACTTTTAAACCTGACACAAGTAAACCAACACTTGACACGATTAAAACCAATTTTACCTCTGCCTGTTCATTTTCTGTGATGGAGTGTTACAGTTTGAACCTGAAATGTCCTGGCGGTACCGAATTATGAATTCCTAGCTTGTGGTGAGATTTTCCAAGGCTGTGGGGAGCACTTAGGAGAGGGAGTCTGCCCGATAGAAAGAGATCCTGAGGAGAAGGCCTTTGAAAGTTATGCCTGCCCCCCAGTTCCTGCCTGTGCTCTCTGTGCCCTGGTGCCACTGAGACTCTACTGCCAGAGCAGTATCCCGATGGATCATCAACCCTGCTGTGAAGCTCACACTATACTGGGTTAAAAATCCTCTAATACCATGTGACAAAACAAAACTGTTTTCCCATGCGTTGTTGCTATCCAAGCAACATAAAAGTAACTACACAGATACTGAAGTAACCAATGCACATAGTGGAGTAGCTAACACACATACTGAAGTAACTAATAAAGGTACTAAAGTAACTAACACGCATATTGATAAGTCCCAGCTGACTCATGGCCCTCGCACTTCTGTTCAAAACTCATCCCCAGTGACATAGTGACTTAATCATTTCTCAAATCTTGATTTATTTTTTCTAAGATATTCAATATTATATCTTATATTTATTGTTTTTATTGAACTAGAATTGCACCTCATGTATACATGAAAGAGTATGTGTGTGTGTGTGTGTGTGTGTGTGTGTGTGTGTGTGTGTGCATAAAACAACACTAATCAAAGAAAAAGAGAGTCTTTGACTTCTTTACAAGCAACAGACAGTAGAAAGAATGAGTTCTCCAGTTCTGAGAAACTACAGAATCACATATAGAAGGTTGCTTGAGAAACCAACAAACAGCTTTGATGCTCTGAGCCATGAGAAGTGTATCAGCCAAGTATCAGAATATAAGAAACCAGAGAACATAGAGTTTCAACTTCTGTTTTATTTTATTTATTTATTTATTTATTTATTTTACAGTCCAGGTGTTACCCCCCCCCCAGTCTGCCCTCCCACAGTTCCTCATTCCATTCCTCCTTCCCCTTCTCCAAAAGGATGACCCCACACCCCACCCACACCCTGCCAGACCTCCCCACTCCCTGGGCCCTCAAGTCTCTCAAGGGTTAGGCACATTTTCTCCCACTGGGGCTGGACCCGGCAGTCCTCTGATGTGTATATGTCAGGGGCCTCATATCAGCTAGTGTATGCTGCCTAGTTGGTGGTTCAGTGTCTGAGAGATCTCAGGGGTCTGGGTTAGTTGAGACTTCTGGTCTTCCTAAGGGGTCACCCTTGGAGAGGCCCAACAAGCAGCTGACTGAGACAGAGACAGATACTTACACCCAACCAATGGACTGAAGTCGGGGACCCCTGTGGTTGAATTAGGGAAAGGCTGGAAGGAATTGCAACTTCTTTAGAATTTTAACACATGGGCAAGAAAATCTGATTCACTATTTTCATTCCTTTAGATTTAAATTTTTTGTACTTTAATTTGAAATGTTTCTGATACACTGTAGAATAACTGCCTTCTGTGTTTCTCTGGATGTCTGAGCAACCCTTAGCCATTGATTAAAAAAAATTCATAAGATATATTTAGCACTCATTACAGAATCTAAAATGTTTTCTTAAGTAACTGAAAGAGTGCTTGCCAGGTGCCCCACTTTCTTAAACTCAAAGATACAGAGACCAAAATGACTTTACCAAAAGCTCAATGATTAAATGGAAGCTGTGTATTCATGAAACTTCCAGGTCCCTTTACTCAAAGACTTGCTAACTAGGTCATAACTATCAGTAGCTCCCATTTTGGCAGAAAGTAGAGAAGTATGAACCAAAAGAAAAACCAACTTTGGTGAAATGTTTTGGCTAGGTTAATTTATCTGAAATCTCTAACCTTTAAAAACTCAGCATTAGAAGAGAATGAAGTGCCCCAAGTTCTAATTAGTTGTGGCTGAATTGCAAAGACAGATTAGATATAGATAGATAGATTAGATATAGATATAGATATAGATATAGATATAGATATAGATATAGATATAGATATAGATATAGATATAGATATAGATAGATATGTAGATGTAGATGTAGATATAGATATAGATATTCTCCACAATTCACCACCAGAATATATATATATATGTATATATATATATATACTCCACAATTTCCCTTTTACAATAGTAACATTCAGTAACAAATATATATTATATATTTATTTATATTTAAATTTTACAATTATGATTATATTTATAATTGTATAAATATATATAAATTTCTGTAATTGTATAAATATAATATAAGGAAGGCACATGTGTATATATGTAATATGTATGTTGTTAATTCAGAAGATTAGATAGATGTGAATGTTTTCACAGAGAAAACATCTATAAAAACCTGTGAGTTAAAAAAGAAAGGCCTTTTCCAATTCTAAGAACTGAGGCTTGAAATTGATTAGGATCATTCACATTTAAATATTCATTTTCAATTTTCAGTACGATTATAGTAATAATTGAATTTTTCTTTTGCACTATAACCAAAAGCATATTTAGGCTTACATCTTATAAACTTAATTAAATTGATAAGCAAGACACTGTATTCTCATTACTAGGAAATGCCAATGTTCTGTTCGACTTTCAAGTAAAAAGAAAAAGAAATTTTGTCTTTGTTTTTCATTTTTAAATAACAATATGAGGAACAAAGAAATCATCCAACACATTTCACAGAGAGACTTTGGTAAAAGCCTAGAGCTGTCAGGAGCTATTACCACGAATGGAGCCTGGCATTTCAAAGAAAGAAAAAGATTTAATTTGATTTCAAAAGATAAATTGAAATAGAAACCATGGAGATGGGAACCTTGTAATCCGACTGAAACAGAGGAAGGGCTTTCATAGCAAGTATCCTCATTTTTAATGTGCTGCATTTTGAAGGGAAAACATTATCCCTACACTGGGCAAGTGAGGAAAGGGAAATTGGTAAGCAGGTTGGTCTGAATGATGGTAGCTGACTTCGCAAGGACCATCTCAAGAACCACATGTGCTTGCTTTGATGTCCCTGCAAATGTAATTCTGAAGAGTCTACTTTAAAATTTTAAAGATCCTGGGTTCATAGCAGATATAGATGCTTATATAAACACCCCCTGAAATTTTCTTCTTTGGTGATGCCCGTAGGAATTTTTTAGCCTAAAAGGAGCTGACTCTTTTAGGTGTCACAGACAGTCCCAGTACGAAGTCAGATCATTCTGTGTCACAGTGATTACTTAACTGGAAGAGGGGGTGCTAACACTAAGTGAAACTGCCATATCCTTTTTCCAGTCTGTTTTTACAGATAATCTTTTTAGAAAGAAGGCAAGTAGAAAACATTCTTTTCCCAGAAAAAAAAAATAATAATAACAGTGAGGATAACAACATAAATGAAAGATCTGTAGGGAAGCAGAAAGAATTTCATCTGTGATTCTACTATCAGAGAAGACTGACAGTATTGATGTTTTCGTAAAGCAGAAAGCCAATTAGTTTTTTGAATTCCCCAAACACTAATCTGAGTCCTAACTGAAAATAAGATAAAACATATCTATATTCAAACACAAGAAAGCAGCTAGAATTGAAAATCAGTTATTGATTTTCAACTGCGTTAAAAATAATGTGATTATCTTCAGAATCAAATATTCAGAGTAGCAAATTTAATATTTTCTTTTCTGCTTTCTCAAAAGGAGTGTTAGCACAGCAAGTAAAGATCTATTACACCCATGACTGAGAAGGCAGACGCGAAGAATCCTAGGTTCAAGGCCTTGCTCACCACCAAAAAGAAGAATCCACACAGATAAGGACAACTGGCATCTTATTTCATGGGAAACATAAGTATATCACTTATGGGACACTAAAGGGACAGTTATATTAATCATATTCTGTGCCACGCTACATTAAATACTAAATTAAAGAATCTACTTCTTTAATGGTTAGTTTAAAGATATCTAAATTCTAATTAAAGAATCTAATATAGGGGCCAGCAAGGTGGCTCAGTGGTATTTGCCACCAGGCCTGATGATCTGACTTTCATCTCTGGAACCTGCTACATGTAGAAAGAGAGGACCTGTTCCACAAAACTGTCTTCTGTCCTCCAAACACATATGCCATGGCACGCACATACATACATACATTCACAAATAAATAAATCTTCAACAAATAAAAAGTATTTAATCTACCTCTGTACTTTGTCAGAGCAAGTAGGTATAAAAATTTTGAATAGTAAAATGCAAAGAGTATATCAGCTTCCAGAAAAATCAGGGGACCTCTACAAGACAGAGGAGTCATGTGTAAGGAATCTGGAAACAGAGCTTCTATCAAAAGATAATTATATAACAACTTTCTTGGATAATAGGCTCCCAAGTAGAACAGCATAGAACAGAAAAATAAAGATACCAGAAAGGCCAGGCAGTGGTGGTGCACGCTTTTAATCCCAGCACTTGGGAGGCAGAGGCGGGTGGATTTCTGAGTTCGAGGCCAGCCTGGCCTACAGAATGAGTTTCAGGACAGTCAGGGCTACACAGAGAAACCCTGTCTCAAAAAACCAAAAAAAAAAAAAAGATAGCAGAGAAGGACTCTGCAAAATCTCAAGATGAATGGGTGTACCTTGCCAGAGCCTCAGGACACACATATTAGTGAAAAATGGAGAAGACAACATTTTCATGTCCAGTGCTTTGTATGCGCTCCCCATCTCCTCCTTAAAATTCTCTTACAATGTGGACATAAGTCTCAGAGATTAAGATATTGACTGTCTTATTTATTTTTGCATTGTTATGACTTTGACCAAGGCAACTTATGAAAGAAAACATTTAATGGGAGTTTACAGTTTCAGAGAATGAGCCTATGTCCATCCTGATGGGGAACATGGCAGTAGGGAGCAGGCATAGCACAACAGCAGCAGCTGAGAACGTAGAGCTGACCCACAGCATGAAGCAGGGAGGGGTGGGGGAGCTGGAGCTGGCACGGGCATAGTAAAACCCTCCCAGGGACACACTTCCTTCAGCAAGGCCATACCTCCTAATCCTTCCCAAACAATTCCACCAACTGTGGAGCTAAGCATTCAAATATGAGTCTAAGGAGGCCGTTCTCATCCATATCACCACAGGGAAATTCAACGCTCCAGAAGGAACGCTTCTTCACTCTTGTAGCATGACAGACTCTGATTCTGAATGAAGGTGACAGTGGCACCAGAATTCTTCAACAACATCATCTCTAATTTTAGGGACTAGCATAAGAACAACATTGGGGACTAAAGAGTTGTGAGGTGTACTTATAAAATCTATTAAGCATCCTTTCCTCCTGAACAAAGTAAGTTTGACATCTAAGGGACACAAGTGCACAGTGAAAATCTTGTCTTAATGATTTTAATGAGCACCCCACCAATCAAACAAGAAAAGTCCTTTCTTGAAAAACCCAGGATAGCAAAAGCTATTCTCAACAACAAAAAAACATCTGGGGGAATCAGCATCCCTAACCTCAAGCTGTACTACAGAGCAGTAGTGATAAAAACTGCATGGTATTGGTACAGTGACAGGCAGGTAGATCAATGGAATAGAATTGAAGACCCAGAAATGAACCCACACACCTACGGTCACTTGATTTTCGACAAAGGAGCCAAAACCATCCAGTGGAAAAAAGACATTTTCAACAAATGGTGCTGGTTCAACTGGTGTTCTACATGCAGAAGAATGCAAATTGATCCATTCCTATCTCCTTGTACAAAGCTCAAGTCCAAGTGGATCAAAGACCTCCACATAAAACCAGATACACTGAATCTAATAGAAGAGAAAGTGGGGAAAAACCTCGAACACATGGGTACAGGGGAAAAGTTCCTGAACAGAACATCAATGGCTTATGCTCTAAGATCAAGAATCGACAAATGGGACCTCAAGAAATTGCAAAGCTTCTGTAAGGCAAAGGACACTGTCAATAGGACAAAATGGCAACCAACAGATTGGGAAAATATCTTTACCAATCCTAAATCCGATA
>CM052705.1:66022301-66091644 GCA_028551405.1 Uromys caudimaculatus | reverse complement strand
AGAATGAACAGGGTATGTACTCACTGATAAGTGGATATTAGTCGAAACGTTTGGAATACCCAAGTTTCACTTTACAGTAACTGCTGGATTGAGAGTGAGGTCCCAGATGGAGGAGTTGGAGAAGGGAAAGAAGGAGCTGAGGGAGTCTGCAGCCCCATGGAGGGAGCAACAGTGTCAACTGGCCTGACACACACACACCCGGTCTTCCTGGAGACTGGACCACCAACCAAAGAATACACATGGAGGGACCCATGGTTCGGACCACATATGTGGCAGAGGAGGGCCTTGTTGGCCATCAGGGGGTGGAGAGGCCCCAGTAAAGGGGAATGTCAAGGTGGGAATATGGGAATGGGCGGGCAGGCGGGTGGGAGGTGGAATTCCCTCTTAGAGATGGGGGAGGGGGAAGGGATAGGTGGTCTCCAAAGAGGAGACCTAGAAAGGGGGAAACATTGGAAATGTAAATAAAGTATCAAAAAAAAAAAAACCATGAAAGTTCTCAATTATTAACAGATGTTACTGGTTTTGGGTTTGATTCTTAGAACTATCAGAGTACTGATGTAATCTTCAGATGAAACTGTTGAGAAACATGAAAATATATTCTAGATAAAAACTTCCGAGTGAAATGATATGTCATAAATCAAAGACTACAAATAAACTCAATTATTTCATCTCAAAAAAAAAAAAAAAGAGACAAAAAAAATGGAGAAAAAAATTACCCTTGTCCTCCCTTTGCAAGACTTGACCCAGTCTCCCTACTCCTCTCTGCTCATCCATTCTCACTCTGCTAATTGCCAGTATGAGAATTACATTATGACAAAGAAAATAGGATGCGTACAAATTTTAATTTTTAACTGTAGTTCCTTAGAAATCTTGCCTGACAAAACATAGTAAACAAGACACATTCTAAAACACAATCATTTGCTATTAATTGTGGGAGACAAAGGCCTTGGCCTTTTGCACATCTGCTGGATGAAAGATCCCAGGTTTGACTAAGTCTGCTAGATGAAAGATCTCAGTTTTGACTTATCTTGCTAGCCACAATGTCTCAGATAGCTCAGCAGGTGTCTCCTCTAGGCCCTGACTTTTAGGCTCGGCTTGATTAGCGTTTCAAGGTGTTCTGGCTCCAGTAGGCCTCTCCTTGTTTCCTCCCCATTGTTACTGCCCCCAGGTAGGGATTAAACGTCCGACCTTCAGCTCAGGGACAACTATAGCATAATTGATGTCTGATCGCATTATGGATTCTCCCCGCCCCTGCCATTTCCCGCCCTAATGTGTTTAAAACATTATAACAATAAAGATTTTCTTCGGAGCTTGATCAGAATTTCGTCTTGCTCCAACGCATTCCTTTGTTTCCTGCTTCTTTCTATTATCAATGGCTTCCTTCCACAGCACTTCCACAGCACGGAGTACCCACTGGCAGGAACTTTGAGCCTAGAAATTGTTACAATTAATAAATAATTAAGGTGACCCCTGGGGTAGAATTAGAGAAAAGGTGGAAGAAGCTGAGGAGGAGGGTGACCCTATAGGAAGACCAGCAGTCTTAACTAACCTGGACCCCCAAGATTGCTCAGACACTGAACCACCAACCAGGCAGCATACACCAGCTGATATGAGGCCCCCAACACATATACAGCAGAGGACTGCTGGGTCTTGACTCAGTGAGAGAAGATGCACCTAACCCTCAAGAGACTTGGGGCCGCAGGGAGTGGGGAGGTCTGGTATGGTGTGGGTGGAGACATCCTTTTGGAGACTGGGGGTGAGGGCATGGGAGGGAAGTATGGGGTGAGGAACAGTCAGAAGGTGGACTGGGAAGGGGGGAAAAGACCTGACTGTAAAACAAGATTAAAGAATTAAAAAATATAAAATAAAAATTTTTAAAAATTAAAAAAAAGTATTTGAAAGAAGTGATGTCAGACAAAAGTGAAGAAAGTGAATCTCACCAAATGAGTTTAATTTTGTTTATTGGCTGATAATACTTTCTTCAATTTAGTTAATAATAGCTGTACTCAATAAATTCAATATTTGACAATGCACATAATATTAAAATGTATTTAAAGTACAAGTTATAATAAGACATTTTAAAGATGTATTTTCTTTATATTTATTTATGTGAATGAAGGATATGCTGAAAGAGGGTATCAGATGCCTAGAGCTGGAGTTACGAGTGGCCCTGCTCAATGTATATGATGAGAACCAAACTTGGGCCCTCTGCAAGAGCAGCATGTACTCTTTACCACTGAGCTGTCATTCCAGCACATAATAACATTTTTATGAAAGCTACAGCACTGACAAAGAGATATTATAATTAGTAACATTCTACATACATCATGCACAAGATATTGCTAATAACAACTAATTAGTCTTTAAAATCATATTTGGAATACCTCCCAGAAAATGGGGAAATTGGTTGTCCTAATAATAACCAAATAACATAATTGTATACGTTGGGAAAATGTTTTTCTCTTCAAGAAATTAGGTTTGCAAAAGGAAAAAAATGTACTGAGGCAGAACCTAATAGAATATTTCACCAATGGCCAATTTAAAAATAGTATATGATGACAGATAATAATGAATCCTGAGCCAACTTAAAAAACAAAAACCAAACTAGATATTTCAGACAGAAGGAGCTTTAACAGGCAAATTTTCACAGTTCTTAAAGTTGCTAGAAGAAAAAGATATGGAATTTAATGGAACTTAAAGATAACTGCAAAATCCAGCTACAGTCTCAAGGTTTGGGGGAATAAAAGAGAAAAGTTAGACATATAAAATCTCAGAGGCTCATAGAGGGACTGTGTGAGCCAATGCGTAGGCAACAGGGGGGGTTGCTCTGACCATACATGAAGCTAGAGGGCTGGCAGCTCTCCTGGAGTGTAGGGCCATGTGGAGAGTACACAAAAGTCAACACTCTGCTGCAGGCCTTTTGGTCTCCTTGTTAAAAGACAGCCAGCAGGGACCCTAGGAATATGCACTTTGTTAAATTCTATGCCTTAACCCCACAGAAGAACACAAAGAGAGATTCAGTAAGAAACTAATAAACAGTCCTTTCTGGTACAACAGAAAGCTATTCTGATCTCTCTTTTGTTCATTTTTTTACTTAATGTGTAAGAATATTTTGTCTGGATGCATGTCTGTGCACCAAATGCATGCCTGGTGGACACAAAGTTTAGGAGAGGGTATCAGATCCCCTGGAACTAAGATACAGATGGTTGCAAGCTGTCTTGTTGGTGCTGAGAATTGAATGCAGGCCCTCTGATAAAAACAATCATTGCTCTTAACTGCTGAGCAATCTCTCTGGCCCCTGTTCTAGTCAGTTTCTACATGAATGAGATTTCAGTCATCCCTCCTTCTGGAAGTCATATCATTAAAAAAATTTGTGAACTGACCTGAGGAATGCCTCCTCCCACTGTGAAATATACTTCCAATATCAAACCTTTACTAATTATTCATCAGACTTGGTGATTTAATGATGCTGCTTCACTTACCTGTAAGATAATGACTTGATAGCCCAACCAAGAAAAGTACATTTTAATGTCTAAAGCTCTGTTACCACTAGAATTAAATTTCCATATATATTAATACATTCTGTTTACAATACCTTATGAGAAAGGAGTTAAAGATTCTAAAGTTTAATACTGTATTGCAACAACCTATAAACATTTGTCCTTATGCCCACAGGTAAGTATAGTGTTCATGCCACATCAAGAAAATATTTCTTTGCAATAGACAGAGACCGCTACAGAAAACCACAACCAATCAAAATGCAGAGTTGTGGAGCTCAGTCCCAGTGAATACAGCTACAAAAGACTCCTACACCTAAGACCCAGGGAACATTAAGGAAGAGGGTACAGAGAGATTATAAGGGAATCTTCTCTGAGATTGTGTCTCCTGGTGACATCCGAAGCTACACCTATAAAGTCTCACAAACAGGACTAAGCATGTACTCAAAAAAGATGACACCAATGACATGCCAAATTGGACAGAGAAAAGCCCACAAGGCCTCAACTTTACTCAAAGAACTAAAGGCAGCTGGGAAATGTTGAGGGTGAGAGAGTCTTTCTCAGGGAAGAGCACACCGTTTGGTTGTACAGTGTCTAAGTGTCATCCTGGAAAATGTATTAATATATATTTATTATGTATAAAATAATATGTATATAATATATTATATAATATAATAATATATGTAATACACAAGTATGGACTCAATAGGCTATATTAAGGAATATATATGTATATAGAAAAATATATACATGCATGTAACTATATTTCCTATATTTACATTAGTGGGAAAAGAGGCCATAAATTTGAAGGAGAGTGTGGAAGAATATATGAGAGAGTCTAGAGGGAGTGAAAGAAAAGCAAAAAATAATGAAATTAAATTATAATCTCGAAATTAAACAAAAGAAAACTATATTGCACCAGAATAAAATTCTGTAGGAGAAATAGAATGGGCCATAAATTCAAAGAGAAAAGGGATGATGGCAAAGTTTTGCCAGTATTATGCTTTGTAAATGAGTTGAAAATATTTAAGATATTCTTTAGATGCATGTAAATATTACTGAAATTGTTGACACATATAGCATTTTAAAAATTACATCATTTGCACTTTAAAGTTTTGATGGAAAATGTTGGATTTTGACCTAAAACTGTGTAAGAGACTCCCTGGGTTGCCTTTGTTTTTAAAGTGCTTTTTATGAGGAAGCTAGAGAAAAGATCCAAAGGCCACGGAATTGTTCCGTGATGGCCTTCTCTATATTGAGCTTTGTGTCCCTTCCTCTCACTCACCCAGACACCTCTTCCTTCTTCTACCCTATTTATTCTCTTCTAAATCTTTGATTTAAAGAAATCTCTTTCAGTAGAGTACCCTTGAATTAGTAATATTATATGTATACCCGAAAAAGTCATAATGAAACCTTTTACTTTGTATGCTAACTAAAACTAGTATAAACTTAGTTTTAAATTCTGCTAAAAAACAATATCCCCTGTGGATCATGAAACTAGATAGAGGACTCTGAGAGAAGACATCGTAAGAGGTGGGGATAACTGAATACTGTAACATGGAAACAGAAAGGGTCTATAGAAAGAAGAGCAACAAGAGGGAATCTGGGCCACAGAGGCAGGCAAGGAGTTTCACCCATGATCATCTGAGGCCTGAAAAATACTAAATGTTCTGAGTCAGCAAAATCTCATGCGGTCATGTTGCCTTGGAATGTCAATCATTCCTTTGTGCAGAGTATCCCAGATATATATATTAGCTTCCTGTTAGGCATGTGGGAGTCAGCTCACTTAGCCACTGTGGTTTTAACATAGTATTTCGACACAAATAGCGCTTATTTTATTTTCTAATGGCTCCAGTGTGCAAGAACAGTGATGCTGGTAATTTAGAGATGCCAAAAAAAGAAACCACAGAGTGATTCTTTTAAGGAAAATGAAATGTCTTGGCCTAATAAGAAAAAAAAATAATATATTGAGTTACTAAACACTGAGGTAAGAACAAGGTTTTCATCCATGGAGTTGTAAATGAAGGGCAAGTGCCAAACTCTAAGTGTAAGAATAAAGACCACAGTACAGTTCATGCATGTATGTGCCCAAGTAATGGCACATTAATAGAAAGGCCATTAAATATGCAGATGAAAGAGATAAACTGAAACCACATTCTGGCTAAGGGCAAGGTGTTGTCACAGAAGGCATTGTGCCTCATTTATGAACATAAGTCCATGAGGACTTCATACTGTCTGTGGTCTCAAGGACCCCCGGATTATTCGAACACGTTTCCTACAGAGAAGGAAGGAGAGTGGTATTCTATTCTGCCCACTTCCTTACTTCGTCCACAGACAGTAGTCCTGCTTAGTATAATTTGTCATCTTATCAACTGAGAAATGCTGTCACATAAATCGCTTCCCTGGAGTCTTCTCTCACACAAAGCTTTCAGCCTCGCACCACTGAGTCATTGTAAGTCTGAAAGTGAACTCGCCTCAAAACATGAAAGTAAAATGCTAAAATATAAGTATGTGAAGAATTTAAACTGCTAACAAGTTAGATCTTTTAAATAGCTCCTTCAGAAAACTGTGAGATAATAAAATTTAGTCTTTCAAGAATAGATTAGTGGCCACAGACCAATCTAGAAGAGAATGAATGGGCTTAAAAGCAGCTTGGCAGGTAATTAGCTGCATGTCTACTGAGGTCCACTCACCAAAGCCTACCCAGTGAGAGCTGCCTAATGAATATGTGAGAACGCCTGATTTCCAGAATCGCCTCATTCAGGAGGCGACATACGTCATAATGGCCAGATGTTCTTTGCAGGGAAATATTTAAAATATTAGTTCTTTAAACTCTTATTGATATTCAAATGATCAAGTCAGTAGACCTTTATATTTAAATATTCAGCTGCTACAATGTAATTATCATCAACATCAATTCATCTATGGATTTCAAACTATCTGTTTGATAAGACAATGAATAGATTTACCCAATCTTATACATAAGAGCACAAGCACATATATCCTTCTTAAGTTCATTTTTAGAAAATGCAAGATTTTCTTTCTTCAAAAGCCAGGCAGGTAGTGTTTCCTCTGCAGGGAAGAGTACCTTCAAGTAAGAAGGATAGCATTGTATGCCACATCTCATACCTGGAATGTCAGATCTACAGATTCATTTTGTAATAGCTCAACAGGTAACTTCTCAGTCAGGTTTTCTCCTCACCTCATCCAAACAGGAGATTAGAAACATGTAGTGTGTGCTTTGATGGTAAGACAAGACAATATTCACCTGGAAGCAAAAGGTGAAATGGTCTGAGGTCTACAGATCATTGCATTATAATTGCATTCCATTGCCTGTGGCTTTTCCAATAATTAAAAGCCCACTGACAGTCTTAAACAAAAGCTATGAGAAAAATGTCAGATTTCTCACTAAAAAGACACCAAGTTAAAGACTGCCAAAAGTTAGCTTCCTGAGTGGAACCTAGAATGCTTGGAGGAAAAGATGTACTTCAAAAGTTAGAAAACAAAGCCATGTGTGGTGGGACATACTTTTAATCTCAGCATTCAGGAGACAGAGGTAGGCATATCTCTCTGAGTTCGAGGCCAGCCGGGTCTATAGACAAGTTCCAGGACAGCCAGGTCACACAGAGAAACTTAGTTTCAAAAAAATAAAACAAACAAACATCAAAACAGTAGTAAACAGAGCCATTTGTGCTAAGATTTTCAAACTTTGCTCACTTGAGGTCAAATGAAAATATTAATAAAGCAAGTCTTTCTCAGGCATTTATTTTCAAGGATAAATATTTCAATATTTGTTGAATAAAGAAGTTAACAGAACTTGGTTCAAATAGGACAAAACTGTAATGCCTGAATCAGATAGGCATGCACTGAGGGCAAAGCATAATACACATCTGAAATACAGTCTCTTTTAAATTCATGTCACCCCCTTGGTGCCATCAAATTATATTTTGATTATTTTCCCATTGAACTTTTGTCCTTCGAGATGCTAATTTTAGAAATTGTTAATTCTTTTCAGTGGCAACACATTTGGCAAACAGTAATATCCAAAAGCCATGTTCTAGTCTAATGAAAGGCTGGACACTCAAAACTGACCAGAAATAAATGTAGTTTCCTCCTGAAAAATTTGTAATAATGAAAAATCACTTGATTTTTCAAAATTCAAATGTTACCTCACCAGATATTTGTCAAGTAATATATCTTCTTTCACATTCCTTCCTCTAATTACTGGGCAGAGAAAGAAGAAAGAAGCCCAGATTGTTTTGGCTTGTATATCCCTGGGATCATGGTAAATGAGTTGTCTTAATATAGCTCCACTGCTGCAGTAACTGATTGCCCTGTCTTTCTATAAATATATTACCAAACCATGTTGTACCCTGAATTAAAACTCATTTTAACATGGTAGATGATTAGACTTGCTGTTTAACAATTAAAATTTTAAAGTTATTTTCCAAAGGATTGGTAGTGCACATCTGTAACCTCAACACCTGAGAAGGCTAAGGCAAGAGGATCACCTTGCTGCTCAGGTGAAGGGGACCTGTTCTGTTGACTGTACAGTCTTCTTCCCTGTGAATTATACTCACCCAAAAGGTATTTCCTTACGTAGGACCATGAGCCTTGTGTCACACAACTTTATGTGGATGACTGAATAAAGGAAGTTATAAGGACTTCCTTTGAGAGCTCTCCAAAGACCTTCTGAAACTTGCAGCAAACTTCTGCCCACACGCAGTTCTCTCATGAGTATTATGGGAAGAACATGCTCCAGAAATTTTCTTCCACTCTAATCTCTGTCTCAGAGTTAGTTTCCTGGGAAACCTAACCAAAAATAGGTGGTGCCTCTAATGATCTGAAAAGACAGACTTCAAAATTAGAATCTCAAATCTGAATCACCCACCAGCAAGCTGGCCATGAGGATCCTGTGTCTGGTGGTAGGTGGAACGTGGATAGTTACAGAGCATGCTAAGATGTCGCAACTGTTCAAAGCTTCACCAGTGTGGACTATAATGATGCCAATAGACGGAAGAGGAAGGCACTACTAGATGAGACTTGAGTGTGTTTGAGAAACTTAAAGAGCAGTAATTAGATAGATTATGGTCTCTGATGATTCTTGCCAGTGCCATGGATGAAGCAGGGAAAAAGAAATACAGACTAAGAATATGTCTGTCTCCATGTGACAAAGTATGAATTTAGAACACCTCATTGGAAGTACTTCATATACACTCACCTCTTTGTAACCACAGAATAGAACATACTAGGACTAGGACCAGAACAATTTTAAAGACAGTAGAATTCCAAAAGAACTCAAAGCTCCATTGCTGAAGATAATGCAGTACTGATGCTGAATGGGTCTTCTAAAGGAGAAAAAATAAGTAAATACTGGGAGAGTTGCAGGATTTAGTCAAGGTTTGGCAGCACAAAAACAAATTATAAACCTAGAGATGGATGTGGAGTATGCTAAATCAAGAGGAGCATGCTATAAAGTTGAAAGGGGATACTCCATCAGGATACACTCCCCTAATACAGAATTTGACACTGACAAAGACCTTGACTAATGGTAATAAACCCATGATAAAGAAAGTCATGGGTAGTTCTAGAAGACAAGAGTTTAAAAAATATTGTAGTCCATGCTATCTGATAGAGAACACCAAAAAATGTTGTGATAAAAAAAATAAAAGTCTTAGTGTGGGTCATCACCAACATTAAGAACAAAGATTTGTAGAACTGACCTCTAGTGATCATAAATTATACTCAACAAACCACCTGAATGACTATGTTCCTATAGAATCCAGAGAAGGGACCAAATTCACCAAGACAATTGGGAATGTGCTGGTGAGAAGGGCACCAGCTTCCCTGAACATCTCTCTACAGCCCAGAGCTGATGTTAGCAATGCTATAATACAGCAGAGATCCTGGATAACATTGAGGGAACAAGAGAGGCTAAGGTAATAGAGGCTAGGTAAATGGTAGTTGCTTAGGAGAAGCCATGTACCAGTGTCCCAGGTCTAGTTCTGAGTAGGTACACCAGATCCATAGGCTTACCCAATGCCATTGAATGAATATACTTGTACCTGGTAAGTGGTAAAACATCCATAGTAACCTACAAGACAAGATCTAACACAGTGTCTGAGATAGCAAGCAAAAACAATACTACATCCAAAAGGAAACAAAAAAGATTGATGTTACTTTCCAAAATAAAAATGATGTAAAAGTGATGACCTCCATTATATGTCCATGTAACTCACAAATCTAAGAAAACAAAGATATGATCTGGAAGATTACAATTGACTCCTAAAACTCAATGAATTGTTAGCTTCAAAGACAGATGCTGTGCCAGATTGCTGTATTTGCTGGAGCAAATTAGTATGCTGAGTACACAGTGGGCAGCAGTCATTGGTCTCTATCAAAGAGAATGATTAGACACAGTTCTCATTTGAAATAAATAATTGTATTTATGTTCATTCCTCAAGACTGTTTAACTCTACTTCCCCCTATTATACTGTAGTCTGACATGCTCCAGACTGTGAACATTTGACATAGAATCTAATTGATCCACTACATAACAGCATCATGCTCATTAGAGACAATGAACAAAAAGTACCAAACACCATGGAAACTTTGATAATACGAAGTGCACCATGAAGAAAAATAGAAAATTTACAGACTGAAGAGACTTGTCTATTAGTTTTAAGGATTCTTTACTAAAATCATGCTAGAACATTAAGGCAAAAGGAGAACTTCTGAATTTCATGCTTTCCTCTTGGTAGGTCTTACTGGGTTGAAAGGCAGTGTATTCACAAATGTAAATCCTCCTCTGATCAACTCACCTAAGGGGGGGACGTGTAACAATTGTGAGAATTGGGAGAAATCTAAATTACGGAAGTTCTGGACAAACAAGTATGGAAGTATAGAGTAAATTTTGCATTGCCCCTGCTGCATGTGTTATTCCACCTGGCTAGAATATGGTATTAAGTGTGTCTGTGGTAGGAAAAGATGATTCATAGAAAAGCTTATTATCTAGTGACAACATAAACCCATGGTGCTCCAGATTAATACCAGACCCTGCAAAGGATAAGGGCCTGTCTATAGAATGTTCTGTGTCCACATAGCTCATCATCAGACCCACTCATCAGGTTAGGCAGACCCAACAGTAAATCATTATATTATGGATTAAGTTAGACATAAATAGAGGGTACAAGTAAGTGCACATACAGGTTGCCTAGATAGATCATCATGTCCTCTATCATGATATATCCCCCTTTATAATTCTGTGGGTGAGGGTTCTTATAACAAGTTACACAGAAAAAACACTAACATTAGTTCATGACTGGGTTCATTCAATATATGATGCAAGGTATATGACATATACATACATATGATTTTATATATTTTCACTTAATGTATTTATATTTTTATTGTATTATATTTAATATATTAATATATAATATATTCATTTTGTATATATTTTATGCATATATGTATATATGCATACATATGACTTTATATATACATATATATGAATATATATATAGATATACAGTGGCAAATGACTTGGCTAATAGAAGCTTAGAAACTGGATTAATAGAAAGGAAAAAGTAAGAGGAAAAATATGAAAATAAGCGTGAAATGTGAATATCATTGTATTAAGTGTTTATGTTCACAAATGACCACAAAAGAAGCGCTAAACTGCTAAATGCTCAAAATGAAGTGGACAGTCTGGTCAGACTTTATCATTAGACACACAGTGCACTTAACTGATGTATTTATGACTATAGAAATATAGATTAGGTAGGTGGGGGAGCACCCTCATAGAGGCAAAGGTGAGGGGGGGAGGGCAGATGGAATGGGGGCTGTGGAAGGTTAACCAGGAAGGGAAATATCATTTGAGATGTAAACAAATGGAATGATTAATAAAACATTAAAAATTAATATAAAAAAGAAATATAGATTAATTTAATAGCATTCTACTTCTATATAAGTTTCTATTTATTAAGGATGATACGGTAGCCACTACCAAATATCTAAAATAGAACTGAAAACACTCCAACATCGAGCCATCCTTTGGGTAGATGAGTGAGCCACGTGGAAGCCAACTGACTACACTGAATTAGGAAGTAATTCATCCATAATGTTATTGAGATACAAATCAAATGGGTTTTGATTTTGAACTATCACATACAGTACAATCCAGAAACCTCAGGGTTGAAAATACAGCTAGAAAGCGTTTGTAAGATTATTTTAGGGCCAACTTAAAGATTTCCTACAAGACATAGTTACATAATATGAAAACATATAATAAATCAGTGACCATTATGGGGCCATGTCCCATCTTCAACGCTTAGAGTAAGTCAGGAGAGCATAGCATAGAAACCAATATCATGCTATTTATCACCATTCTCAGGGAACTTTTGGGAGAGTTTGTGTTTCTTCTGCCTACACCTTTAGGTTGGATCTACCAGGGATCTAGAAGTTCCAAGAATCTTTAAGCTAGATCAGCTACCAGCCATTTGGGATTTCTTGTACCAATAGGCAAAGAAAGGAGTCACAACTGCGGAGTAATTTACCTTGGTCATCAATGCTAGAGCTATAGAATAGAGTCAAGAAAGTTCAAGCGATGTCCAGGTACTTGACTGGATGTTTGTTGGTCCTCCTTACTCAACTTGATACATGCTGAGAGAAGCACTCCCAAAGGATGCATTGGCTTACTCCACACCTAAATCAAGATTAATGAAGGACATAAATGATTGAGAATGCATAACACAAATAGCTTTTGGCTGGGGCCATAGCTCAGTAGCAGAATGCTTGCCTTGCACTCATGAGACCTTTTGTTCAACCTTCAGCATTAGCAAGAAAAAAGAAAAGAAAAGAAAGAAATGTTTGGGTGTTTGGGTTTTTATTGTTGTTGTTGTTTTTAATGTGGTTGTTATATTTTTATTTTCTAAGTAATACTGATTTAAAATATTTACATGTTGGTTTTTTTTAATAATTCTGAGGCCAGATATAAAAGTATAACCATAGTGGATTCAGGGGGGGAGGTCCTTTTGTTAATTTCCACATTAAACTATCCATATAGCGAAAGATCTAGAGGCTCAGCTCTCAAAAGAAGTACATATATAACCCAGATGACACGGATCAGAGCAACGCAGAGCATGGCGGCACTCCCTTCATGATCTGTCCATCCTCGGCTTCACTGGGCATTCCCAGTTGTCTGGGAATTGCCTCATTCAAGATGACCTGCCTCTCCAAGGGTGGCCCACATCTACTGACAGCCTGATTCTGACCACCTGACCTTATCAGTGTGCTGAGTCACTAGGCAAGGCTTAGGCTGCAACTGTGTTACTGTTCTGTTTCTTCATTTCTCTCTAACTTGGTCCCTTCATTTTCAGGATACTAAAAGCATCCCACAACAAACTCTGCATGTAAATCTCTACAAGGATTTTGGGAGGGGCATAAATATAAAAGTGTTATAGCTATAATATCGCACAGTTTTTGTTTTATTCTCTCCTCAGCATTAGTTACTTAATAAAGCAACATTCTCATGACAATTTCAGAGGATAGAAGCTATTGTTATTTCTACTTCATAAATAATAAAAGCGGGTTCAAAGGGATTGAATTAATTCCCCAAGCACACAGGCAAAGTTCCTAATCAGGTATTTATATTCCATCTCATTTCAGAAAATGATATGAATCTGTGGCCTAAAATTCATGAAAGAATAGTTAGGGCTAAAAATGTGGCTCTTTTCAATGCTAGTATTCAAATTTGTATTTCAGTGTAGAGAAATGCACCCCTGCTCCTGCTGGTAGCCCCAGTAAAAACTCACTAGTTCAGCAAGTTGTTCTTCCGGGCAATAATGACTTTGGTCTGTTGTGGGTTCCCTTTTTGGAATCAACAGACATGTTTATGTCTGTTGTGTCTCCCCAGAAAAAGTGTCACTCAAATAAGACTAGGGACTTGAGAAGTATGCTGTCCTCTTTTATAACAGCATGTATAAAGGTTTGTAAAATTCTGGAATATTTGTCACTACTCAGATTTGTCATTTCCATCTAGCTATAAAGCTCAGAGAAATGCCTTCATTGATGGCTATATTGCCCTAAGCAAATCACATCTCAAAACATCAAAATAACAGTTGCACAGCAGAGGGAAATAGAACTGGGGAGAGAACACTGAAGAGTTAGACTGTATGGTATCAGCAACCTCAAGAACAGCCAAGAACCTCAAAGCTGGCAGCATCCCTCCAAACAAAGAGCGGTCTTGAGAAAGATATGGCTAGGACACAGAGCCTCCATCCTGGAGGTGGCACTACAGAGCTTGTCTCTTAGCATCCTCTCTTCTCATTTGACTATAAAGCATCTTTTACCTCATATTGGCCATATCCAAACACACGCTCTAAAACACAGACACTGAGTAATATCTCTGTGTGATGTCAGATCTACACATTTAACACACACACACACACACACAAATACATTTACTGTTTCTAACAACTGTCATTTAAACATCTATGTATTTTAAAAATATATAACTTAATTAAATCACATTTTTTTTATAAATTTCTGTTGTTTCCATTTTTGGCTCACTGGTCAGATGTCTTGAGTCTCTGTTGGAAGTTGTGGCAAACTTGATTTTTTTTTTCCAGGGCAATAGCAGATCTCTCAGTAGATGAGTTAGGGAGTCAACCAAGCATTTGGGTGGAACATGTCCTAAAAGTAAGTTAGGCATATCCAGTGTACCCTCATAAAAATTACTTATAACTCCTGTTCCGTCAAGTTTCTAGGTATTAAAAGAATTGTGCGTTACAGATGAAGTAGGGAACAGATGTGCATGTTCGCCAGAGGTTTGATGAGCCAGGATAATGGTTCTGTATTGAAGTGCAACTAAATGTTACAGATGCTAAATTAGCTGCTTCACATACTTCTAACTTGCTATGCTGAACAAGTGGGCAAAAAGACAGAAGCATGACTATATTCTAAAGAAATTTGATTTTTATTTCTATTACAAAGTGTCAGTCTTCTCCCTGCTTGTAACTTTGTTTTGAAATAAGCAGAAGCTAACAGGAGGTTACTACCAAAGAGTAAAATTATTAAATTTCTAAATATTGTACCTATGGCATTTCAAAATAAGTTCAGAAATGATAATACAAGCACCTGTACCACATTGTAATTTCCTTTTATTTATTAATGGCTTACATTTATATTCAATTTCTGTTTCCCGTTCTTTTTTTTTTTATTCGCTTTACATCCCGCTCACTGTCTCTCCTCTAAGTCACACCCTCCAACAATCCTTCCTCCCTCTCCTCTCCACCCTCCCCTTCTCCTCTGAGAAGGTGGAGGCTCCTCCTGGGTATCCCCCAACCCTGGTACATCAAGTCTCTTTGGGGTTAGGCACATCCTTTCCTACTGAGGCCAGACAAGGCAGCCCAGCTAGAAGATCATATCCCACAGACAGGCAACAGCTTTTGGGATATCCCACACACATACCAGTTGTTCCGGACCAATATGAAGACCAAGCTGCACATCTGCTACTTATGTTCGGGGAGTGGGGGGGGGGGGCTGGATCCAGCCTGTGTATGCTCTTTGGGTAGTTCAGCCTCTGAGACCCCCAACAGTCCAGGTTGGTTGTCTCTGTTGGTCTTCCTATGGAGTTCCTATCTCCCTTGGGGCCCACAATCCTTCCCTCAACTCTTCCATAAGAATTCCCAACCTCCATTCACTGTTTGGTTGTGGATCTCAGCATCCCTCTGAGTCAGCTTGTGGGTGGAGTCTCTCAGAGGACAGCCATCTATACTCCTGTATGCAAGCATAACAGAGTGTCATTAATAATGTCAGGGATTGGTATTTGACCATGGAATGGGTCTCATGTTGGGCTGGTTATTGATTAGCCATTCCCTCAGTCTCTGCTCCAACCCCCATCCCTGCATTTCTTGTAGACAGGATACATTTTGGGTCGAAAATTTTGTGTATGGGTTGGTGTCCCTATCACTCCATTGGGGTTCCTGCCTGGCTACAGGAGGTGGACACTTTAAGTGCCATATCCTCAATGTTGTGAGTCACCCCCATTGATTCTTGGAAACCTCCCCTATCCCAGGTCTCTATCACATCTATTCTTAACAAAACTCCTCAAGAAGAAATGAAATGTTAAATTAGAGTTTCCGGTGAAGGGAATGGAAGCTTCCTTACTACTTTGTTCTTCTAAACACCAGGACCAAGTAAGAGAGATTCACAGTCTATTCAAAAGCATCTTCTTAAGTGCAAACATTTCTCAAAGGCCCTGATCCCTAGAACATACTACATGTAGTTTTGCTTTATGTTCACAGAGAACAAAGCAGAGCTTTAACTACTGAGATCTTTCTAGATTATCAGTTGAAATCACCAAAAGGACTTTAGACAGTCACTTTTATAATACTCTGCCATGTGGAAGGACCACTGAACCTTATTCATTAAAACTACAATAATTCAAATTTTACTGCAACCCCAAAGCCCTAAATTTACCAAATCAGTTACACTACGGTGTTTAATTTTCTATGTTAATTTATTCAGCTGTAAGCATGTCTTACAATCCACTAATAGGATTATAATAATAAAAAATGAGAATATTATACTTCTATTTTGATATGTATTGTCCCAAATAATAGCCATTTTGGTCTTTGAGACAGACATTTAACATTTGGAGAAAGACAACAAAGCTCCTTTTGTATTTGTGAAAATTCTCAATTGGTTACAGGCAGGTAAAATGGAGCATGTCCCATCCATGCAAGCTTAAGAAAAGAAGTGCATTGTCTTGCTCTACCCCTGACCTCCAGGACACAAGCACAGGAAGCAGATCCACCAATGACACATCCAGACATCTCCAGGGAAGACTGTGAAGTCTTCAGGCAAATGAAGGAATAAGACATTCTCCTGCTGACAATAGTAAGAGCCCAGCACAAGTGAGGCCCAGCCACAGAGACTCATCAGAAATAATGCAGCTGGAGGTCTCAGCTGTACCTGAAAACATTCAAACATTGTTCAGGAGCAAGAAGTGACTAGGTTGTGGCTTCTGGTACCTTTGGAGTCAGGCTGTACACACATTTCTAATGCTTCTGTGAGCTTTTTCTAATAAATTTATTTTCAACTTAAAGTTGTCTAATCAATTTCTCTTGCCAACGGCCAGAAACTCTAATTGGCATAGTTTATCCATTTTCAGTTGTCTTACATAGTGTTTTCATCTCTGTTTGTTAAAATAGTATTTTGAATTTTTATTTGCCTGAGGTTCTACCTCATTAGCCCTGGAATAATACTTGATCTTTTTTCTCCTATTTTATTATTCTTTACTTTTTAACAATTTGCTTCTGGATTTTCTCAAGTATTCAAATATGGCTTTCTTTAAAATATTACTTTGTTTACTTACTTTTTATTTATTCTGTGTGTGAACAGGCATGTGTTGATATGTGTGGGTGCCACATACCGTTGCACTCTTCTGCAGGTCAGAGGACAGCTTTCATGAGTCAGTTCTCTCCTCAGGCATGGCACTCACCCCAGGTTTGGCATCAAGCTCTTTTATCTGCTGAGCATTCTCCATTGTGCACTTTAGTTTTGTTTTTCTAAGACGCAACCTTATTATATTATGAGAAGTAGACATGTTCATTTCATTCTGTGTTCAGGCTTTTGTACTGTTATAGGCCATTCCCCTCTGCCCTTGTTTCTATCAGTTGTGTCTCGCTGATACTGAGGTCACCACATCCCTCAAGGACTCACTGGGTTTTCCCTTAATGCTTTTTTTTCTTTTCATGACGATAACAGTGGGTTCAATTTAGTTGCTGTCCATCATATTTTTAAATTTTTACTTTATTAGTATTGTTGGAGTGGGCATAGGCCTGTTGCATATACAGAGGTCAGAGGAGGTCTTCACAACATGGCACAAACTAGAGTAACCTGGAAAGAGGGAATTGAGGAAGATGCCTTCATCAGATTGTCCCATGGGTATGTCTCTAGGGTATTTTCTTGATTAATGATTGATGTAGGAACCCACAGCCCACTGAGGGTGGTGCTACTCCTGGACAGGTAGGCCCTGGGTTATTTAAAAAAAAAAAAAAAAAAAAAAAAAAAACTGAGCAAGAGAGTAAGCAGCTCTCCTCCTTGAGTTCCTGCCCTGACTTCTCCCAGTGATGAATTATGATCAGGATATGTAAACCAAATAAACTTATTCCTCCCCAAGCTGCTTTTCCTCACGGTGTTTAACCCAACAATAGAAAGTAAACCAGGACAACCATTTCTGGGGGTTGTGGTTTTTTCCACCAAAGGTTTTGGGGATCAAGCTCAGATTATCATGCTGAAGTGATAAGTGCTTTGACCTACTAAGCCACCTTGCTGACCCACTGGCCTCACTTCATTTGCATAATTGTCAATCAAAAGAACATCTCCCACATCATGCTGCACAGAAGTTTCCATGCATACTAAATGTTAATAACAACAAAGTTGAACATGTTCTCGCCAGCTCCTCACAGGATCTTTAATATCCTCAAATGATTTACGACTGAGAGGAACAGCCCTTGCCTTAGATTATTTGTTCACAGGAAATTTTTTCCTGAAGAATTTTCCACTGTGGTTCCTTAAGGCATAATTAAAAAAAAAAAAAAAAAGCTGTACTGTGGGGACTGGAGGGAGATTGTCAGTGGGCTAGAGTGCTTGTCATAGAGCAACTGAGTTAAAATCCTGAACACCCATGTTTAAAAACCCAGGTGTGGTCCAACATGCCTGTAATCCTAGTGCTAGAGATGCAGAGACAGGAGGATCATGAATCTCATTAGCTAACTAGCCTAGCTAAGGAAGTGAGCCCCAAGTTCTACTTTAAGACCCTTTCTTAAAGGAGGAAACAATGAGAAGAACATACAGCATCGGCCTCTGACCTCCATGTGCACTCACACATGTGAATAGACACAAATATGTAAACACACGAACACACATGAAAATGCAGTGCTAAAAGCTACCTTTCTTAAATAAAAATGAAATTGAATTTTCTCAAGACAAGAACTCTTCGGTCATGATGAGGGCTTCCCAGGGATATCAGTAAAGGGCAAATCCAAACCGCACTCCACTTTTGCAAAGTTGGTGAACCAGTCATTGCTTTAAATTTTCAATGCTTGAAAACAAATCAAAGCGCTGCTATTTGTGATGTGGAAATTATATAAAATTCAAGTGTCAGTGCCTGAGTTCAGTTTGACAGGAATACAGTCAGACTCACTTATATTGCCCATAGTTTCTTTCATGCTCCAGTGACAGTTTAGTCATTGTGACAGAGACTAAACATGGGTGTATTTATAAATCAAATATCAACTTACTGATTAAAGTAAGTACTAAAATGTATGGTCCACACCAACCAAAGAATACACATGGGAGGACCCATGGTTTGGACCACATATGTGGCAGAGGAGGCCCTTGTTGGCCATCAGGGGGAGGACAGACCCTTGGGCCTGAGGGTGTTAGAGGCCCCAGTATAGGGGAATGCCAAGGTGGGAAGACAGAGTGGGTGGACAGGTGGGGGAATACCCTCATAGAGGCAGGGGGAGGGGGAGGGGATAGGGGGTTTCCAAAGTGGAGACCTGGAAAGGGGGAAACATTTGAAATGTAAATAAAGTATCAAAAAATTAAAAAAAAAAAAAGATTAGTCTCAGCTGGGAACAAAGCTGTACCAGACCCTGACATAACACAGGTGTTGATAGAGAACTTGGCATTTAAAAATGTGAATATCAAATGTAAAAACCTTATTAGACCACTAAAGGTATGAGCAGCAGCCATGGTTTAATGGATAAGAGATATGACTGATATTGGTATGTGCCATGCTAATATAGGTCAAGATATAGCTAGAGGTCTCTAATATCAAAATTCCCTGTGCTTCAAATGCAGGAAATATGGTAATTTACAGAGAGACAATGAAAAACCATTAAAATCTCAGATCTCAAAAAAATAAAATAAAATGTATGGTCCACAAAGCTTAAGGTTTTACTACTTGGCTTATTGTGGAAATATGTATTTCTTCCCCATAAAACAAAGTCTAACTCCTTTACAAAACCTGCTAAAATCTATCTCTTGCTTCGCTACCAAGATGAACCCACTGTTGGACTACCTTTTCAGCACTGTGAAAAATACTTGAGATAAGAACTTAAGGGGTGAAGATTTTATATGGGTCATCATTTCATGTGCTCCAATTCTTTTGAAGCAATAAAAAACGCGAAGATGTATAAGGTACAGCATAGTAGAGCAGAGATGCTTCCCTTTCTTGGTGTCCAAAAAGCAGACCATAAGAAAAGGTCTTAAGAGCATAAGAAAAGATATCCTTTTCTAGGCATGCCCTGCTTCCTCCAGTAAGACCCTATCTCCTGACAGTGCCATCATACTACAAATCCAACAAGGGTTAATCCATTGACCAGATCAGATCCAATCACTTATCAATGACTGGCTCTCCCAACTTAAGTATCACGCCTTTGATACAGGAGTGTGTTGAAGCATACTTGATATCTCTCTTAGTTAGGGTTACTGTTGTGATGACACATCACGACCAAAGCAAGCTGGAGAGGGGATTCTTTGGCTTACACTTCCACATCATCAAAGGCCGTCCAGACAGGAACTTACTCAACAGGAAAGAAACCTGAGGTCAGGGTCTGATGCACAGGCCATGGAGGGGAGCTACTTCATGACTTTCTCCACATGTCTTGTTCAGCTTTCTTATAGAACCTAGTTCCACTGGCCCAGGAATAGCACTATGCGGCCATGGGTTGGGTTCTCTCCCATCAATCACTAATTAAGAAAATGCCCTAGGGGCTTGCCTAAAGCGCATTCTTACTGAGTTATTTTCTCCGTTGAGAGTCCCTCTCCAGTGACTCTAGCTAGTATAAAGTTGACATAAAACTATCCAGCACAATAGCTAACCCACAATAGCATATGTATAACATGACCTATGATTGAAACACTAAAGAACTGTTTGAAGTTATATACTCCCATACAAACTATATTAACTAATTTTTAACAAACTTGAAGTTAGATTAAAACATACTAGAGAGTCAGAGTACAGGATTTGAAGGTCGTTTTTGTAACCATAACAAGAAAAATTTTAATTGCATTTCAAAAGAGATTTTTCATGCTTTACCAATCCCAAAAAGCTCTGTGTTTTGGCTTTTCTCAAAGTAAGAAATTCAGCAGATGTTTAAGGGCTCCAGTATCCACACTTGCATCTTTAGAGATAAATTTATTGACAATGTTTACTTCCTTCAACAAGGGGGATGGAAAATTTTATGCTGAAAATTATATGTATTTGCTCTACAGAATTTTAGTGCTAAATTAATTCATTAACTTACTGATTTAAGTCATCACACTTTTCTAATAGATAACCCAAAATATTCTTTAAGTATTAGATCATTCTGATATAGGACAGACATAAACTTTAGGCAAAAAGCAGTAATGCCATAAATGGAAGAAAACTGTGCCATTTCCACATGACTGCACGGCTTGCCTGCCTGTTAGACACTGTTCCACAGAGGAATCTTAAGACCTCAAAGCCCTCAGCCTAATGGTAGCCTCATTGTGATATATTTTTCAGAGCTGGAGAACGAGGAGAAATGCCTACATGCAGGTCAGAGCAAAACATGTTAAGAACAAAACATTCACAATGTAGAAATATCAGACACTTATGCATCAGTCATTTTTATCAACATGTTTTCCTGACAGCTCAAATCTAGCATTTTCCAGCTAAAAATCAGATACATAGAAACCCCAAGTTTATTTATAAACCAAAATGTCAGTTTACTAATAAGAGAAGATATTAAAATGTCAAAATAATTCTTATAACATCTGAATTCTGCCTTCCCTAAGGTTGGAAGTAGCACTTCTGAATGTTTGTTTGAGAGCCTCGGGCACAGCACAGAATGTATCACTTCTTCTGAGAATTGTGTATATGGAAAGACTTGGAAACTGTCTTACTCTGAACTCAAGTGACAAATACAGTTGTGAGACTTTCTCATAGTCTTGAGGTTTCTATTTTGCAAGGTCATAGAGAAGAAATACTAAGCCAGATGTACGGCTCATGGTTATAATCTCAGCACGTAAGAAACTCAGACAGGAGGATTGTGGAGAATTCAAAGCTAGCCTGGATTACAATAAGACCTTGTCTCAAAAAGCAGAAGGAAATTGTACAAGAATTCCAAAGAGTGCACACTTCAGCCACACATACCCTAAAGCTGGGTCAATACAGAGGAAACTAAAATGGCCCCTTCACACAGCAGGCATAGAAGAAACTCTCAAAATGCATGGGTGCATGTGTGTGGGTGTGACATAAAGCCTGGCAAGATGGTACAGGTCTACAGTCCCAACCCTTCAGAGTTGCAGGCAGGAGGATAATGAGTTCAAAGTCATTCTTAGCTACATACCAAGTTGAAGAAAACCTGGGCTGTATGAGATCCTGCTTAAAAGACAAAATCAATAGAACAAGATATGGAGGGAGAGGAGCAAATATGTGAGAGGATGGAGGCAAGACAAGAAAAGGAGGGCCAAATAAGGTCAAAGTGCACAAGATACTTATGAAAATGTCATAATGAAACCCAGCATTTTGTACAATAAATATATAATCATTAAAATGTTTTTTTTTAAAACAGATTAGAAGTCTTACTTTTTTTAAAGGGAATTTCCAAAAGCAGGCTGCCACAAGCCAAGTCCCAGAACGTATTTAACCAGGTAGGACAATTGCATCACACATGGGTGGGGCCTCTCTACTTCACCACTGTCTATGCTTAGTTTGTCTGTCTATTGGACGCCTGCCCTGCCTCAGAGTTCCACAGCAATCAGGAATGGTGAAGCAGGTTTCTATAGGTTTATAACCAACCCTATGGTTGCTTACTGATTCAGTTGTGCAATACATATAGGTAGATCCTTCTCATAAGTACTACAGAGTAATTTCTAAGGCATGATGAGTATGTTCCATATAGAATACATTTACCTTCAACTTGTGATAAGTATATCCATTGTTATACCCTGGTAAACAGAAGTGAGATAATAGGAACAATGCCACAAGCATCCAGGAAAAGCTGCTACTTACTTTTTAGTTAATCAACTTAGATAGAGCATGGATGGGTTCCTTCACAGTGCGTGAGAGTAGATTAGTGGTCTGAGCATTGGAGTATGCTCAGTACAACCATGTGCAACCAGTGCAACCATGAAACACAATGATCCAGCACTGAGACTCTCTGAAGAAGTACCTTTTACAATGAAGTTTACTCTGTTGAGGAGGAATGAACTTCTGGGTGAAGTTGATCTGCTTTAGAATATACGAAAAATAATTTTCTGTACTAAAACAAAAAATAATGTGTTACTAAGAAGATTTCCACAAAACAAAATTCCCATGGATTTACATGTTAGTAGCCTATTTACTTAGTTAATAAATACCTATTAGAACTATTCTGTGCAGACAGGCACTGCTTATAGGACACACAATTTCACAGTAGTTCCTCCTTTGAAAAGTCACAGTAGAGAAAAATGTAATAGAGTACAAGAGAGCTATAGATTAAAGTTACTAATAGGAGGGATAAAAGGAAATGAAGCATCAAAGAAAATAAGTAAAAGCAAAATGGAACATGGAACATAAATAATTTGTATAAGGAAAACTGCAGAAGTCTTAAGACAGACCTGAATTGCTAGGGCTCTAAAATGACCAGTACAGACAGGGTATGGGGGCCGGGCATTCTTCTTAGTTACGGTTCACTCCCTCCTCTCCCATCTGTTAACTCTCTACAGAGAACCTGGGCAGATAGAATCCACATTTCCTTTAGATAGCAAATGTGATTTCTAGCAGTCTAGTCGAACACAATAAAAACACCTAGGAGGGAAAAGTGTCAGTTTGTCATAAAGAGATTTTATTTTTACCTACAGAGCTTCACAGAAAAATGAATTCAGGATGAACTCTTGGCCACCAAAAGAATGTAATCTTCTTAAGCTTAAATGCACAAGTTGTAAATGTTTATTCTAATTTCTTAAACAGCTTTTCTGTTTATTTATAGCAACAAAGTGCATTTTATAAAGTTCACTATATATATTGTAAGCAAACAGATTCATTGAAGTCTAACAAAGCACAAGAAAACTGCATACTAATGCTATGGACAGCCTCATAAAGGACTTAATTCAAAGTGCCCATTTTCAACATCATGTGTGTGTGTGTGTGTGTGTGTGTGTGTGTGTGTGTGTGTGTGTGTGTGTGTGTTCCGTGTACACAAGCATGTAGATATAAAAGTGGAGACACCATATCTTTATATCACACTTATACTGTCACAGGAATCACCTAGATCTGCTATTTTAATCCTCTGAATTAAACTGTATCTCTTTATAGGCTTCTAAAGCCACTTGAAAGCTCTCGATGGTCAGTGTTGACTGAAGCTGACATTGAAATGGCTGTGACTATGTAGCTCATCGTCTTCTCTTCCAGCTACACAGCATTACCACAGTGAGGTAGGGTGTGGCAGTTTGAGTCGGAGTACCTCACAGGTTCAGATGTTTGAACACTTGGTTCCCAGTTTGGGTAGGTTGATCAGATGTGGAGAAAGTATGTCACTAGGGGAAACCTTTGCAGTTTCAAAAGCCTCTAGCTATTCCCGGTGCTTCTCTGCTCCCTGCTTGCAGCTTTAAGATGTGAGCTCTCAGTTTGCTGCTCCAGTCACCATGCCTGCCTGCTGTCATGCTTTCCTGCTGTGAGATTGATAGACTCTTATCCTTCCGGAACCATAAGCCCAAATAAATCCTTTCTTCTATAAGTTGCTTTGGTCACAGTATTTTATCACATCGACAAAAAAGTAACTAAGACATGGAGTTAAGCTATGCATTACAGTAGCAACAGAAGATCTACTAGTTTGTTTACAGACCCTGAAATGAAATTTAGTCTGCTGGGCATTTCCTTAAAATTCACCAAATTCAAATGCTATTTGGAATTGTCAGCATGTCTCCTTCCAACAGAGTATATCAGCCAATGAGTGGAAAGCACATCTGTGAAAAAGAGCACTACATATAATGTTTAAATCCTCCAACAGTCCCTGATGGAAATGCTCCCAGCTGAAGAGGGCCAATCAGTACCATCCCTTCCTGAGTTCTGAACACATTTAAAATTAAGACAACTGTGTGACACACATTGTCTTTGTCATAGATAAAAGCTGAGGTGAAAGATACAGCTTCATATGTGAGCCAAGTAGGCTTAGAAACTCCTGCTCCTCCATTCAGACCTTCAGAGAGACGACCCACAGAAAACATGAATCCACAGAGAAAACCATGTATTCATTTCAGTCTCCTCTGGCCCTGAGTGAAAAAGAAAAGGAAGAAGAAATCTTTCCAAACACCTTTTCATGTAGAACTACCTATAGGATGTTTAGCTTTTAACAACTGATAAACACACATTCGTGCTGTTACCTGCCAGACACATAGCTCAGCCAACTTTGAGAATTGGAGCAGAAAAATAGACATGCTGTGGGAGCTGGAGATTTACCCCGCAGAAAATCCAGAAGAGTGAAGAACCTCATATCACAGTTCACATGGATGTAAGCACAGTCATCCTTTAAAAGCAGACCCCAGAGTCCCTAGCACCATGTTGGAATTAGTGGGCATATTTATAAGACAAGGATCAGAAAAGAGATCTCTTGTAGGCTGACAAATTTAGTGTTGAAGGTTTTGTGGATGGGTTGATGTCCTCCTTCCTCCACTGGAACTCCCACCAGGCTGTAGGAAGTGGCCACTTTAGTCTCCATGTTCCCTGCTGGTAAGAATCTTATCTAGGGTCACCCTCATCAGCTCCCTGGAGACTCACCCTTCCCAGGCCTCCAGCTAGTCCTAGAGATGCCCCCACCGATCTCCCATTGCCTCCCTCCTGCCTCCTCTCTCCCGACATCTGATCCTCATCCTCATGCCTACTCCTCTCTTTACTCCCCCTCCAATCCAGCGCTCTCTCTCTCTCTCTCTCTCTCTCTCTCTCTCTCTCTCTCTCTCTCTCTCCATTCACCTATTTTGTTTCCCCTTCTGTGTGAGATTCACACATCCTTCCATGAGCCCTTCTTACTACCCAGTTTCTTTAGGTCTGTGGATTATAGCATGGTTATCCCACACTTTATGGCTAATATCTACTTGTAAGTGAGTACATACCTTGCATGTCCTTTTGGGTCTGGGTTATCTCACTCAGGATGATACTTTATAGTTCCCTCCATTTGCCTGAAAATTTCATGATGTCTTTGTTTTTAATAGCTGAATAGTATTCTACTGTGTACATGGATCACATATTCTTTATCTATTCTTCAGTTGAGGGACATCTAGATTGTTGCCAATTTCTGGCTATTTCAAATAAAGCTGCTGTGAACATAGTTAAATAAGTATCCCTGTGGTATAGTGGGCAGCTTTTGTGTATATGCCCAGGAGTGGTTATATCTGGGTCCTGGGTCCTGAGATAGAACTATTTCCAATTTTCTGAAATAGGCATAAAGATGGAGCAGAGATTGAGGGAATGGCCAACCAATGACTGTCCCACCTTGAGACCCATCCCATGGGAGAGAGCCAACCCCTGACACCATAATGATACTCAGCTATGTTTCCAGATAGGAACCTAGCATACCTGTCTCCTGAGAGACTTCATCCAGCATCGGATGGAAACCAATGCAGAGACCCACAGCCAAACAACGGGTGGAGCCCGGGAGTCTTGTAGAAGAGTGGGGGATAGAAGTAAGCAAGCAAGAGGGGTCAAGAACACCACAAAAAGATCTATAGAGTCACCTATTCTGGGCCCATGGCAACTCACAGAGACTGAACCACCAACAAGAGCGTGCAGGGGCTGGACCTAAACCCTCTGTACATTTGTAGCCACTGTGCAACTTGGTCTTCATGTGGGTCCCCTAACAATTGGAGCAGAACTGTCCTGAACTCTGTTGCCTGCCATTGGATCTACTTCCCCCACCTAGACTGCCTGGTGGACCACAGTGGAGGATGTGCTTAGTCCTCCTGATACTAAATATCCCAGGGTGGGGAGGTACCCAATTGGGCCTTCCCCTGAGGAGAAGGGGAAGAGTAATAGGAGGAGGGACTTTTAAGGGCATAACTGGGAGGATGAAGAGAGGCTGCAATTGTGATGTTAAGTGAATTTAAAAATTATTTTTTAAAAAAGAAGTCCCATCCTGCCATTGGCCTCCAAGAAACAAACAAAAAACAACCCTACCCCACCATGCTTTCCCCTTCTTATTAGACAAAATGGTACAGCTTGTAGAATTGCTGGTTTCTCAGAGGAATGACCTGGGAAAGTCAGCCCATTACAGGTACAGTCTCTATTTTTTTTAAAAAAGGAAATTATCTGTCTCATAAGACACTAAGTCTGAGTATATACTACCACCACCACCACCACCACCACCACCACCACTACCACCACCACCCCCACCATTACATGATGGCTCATTGGTCAGTCTACTCTAAGTGAGCTCATAGGCTTGTGATTTCTGAAGTCCACACACCATATCACAAATCTTTCATTAAGGAGTATGTAAGAGTTATCAAATCTTCCTATCACAATTTCTAGATATCCAGAAATAGCAGTGAGCTTATTTGAGCATTTCAAACATCCTTCATAGAATAGAATTTAATAAGAAGTACAAAAAGGAAGAAAATTCCCTCTTAACAATAGAAACCAATTTGATATTTTTTTATAATAAGTTGTTCTACACATAAGAAGACACTTACCAGCCAGAAATTAGTAGATTCAGCTTGGCTCTAATTGAATCAGCTTACAATTTACTGGGAGAAAATGAGATGATAAGAGAGGAAAGGAAAGCAGACTACAGATAAAAAGATCTTGACCCTTTAAGTAAAGAGTAGTCATTCAATATGGTTAAAATCGGTATCTATTCACTTAAATACAATTCTAACATGTGGTCTAATAGAGACATGTTCCAAAAACAATATATATAAAGTGCTAGAAGAGAAATCCTTATTAATTAATGTTGAAAGCTCATTGACTAACAATGAGTTCTCGTTATTGCTTCCTAGTAGAAATACATTTTAATAGTATAATATCTCCTTCAATTAATTAATTCTCCAATCATTCATCACAGGGTAGCAGCTGCCAAAGCAGGCTTACAGTTTAGTGAAATGAAGGGTTCTTTATCTACTTTCACACAGCAGAGAGCTGCTTAGTCTCTGTTACATAATCATGTGATACAATTCATACATCCATTTAATTACATCTATTCGTTATGAAACCAGAAAACTACAGAGCAAGGTGGCCCAGAAGTTCCATTTCTTCAGAATCAAATGCAACTTCTACTAGCACTCTCTAACTCTATCTTGTTCGTGTAATATCTGTTATTTTCACTCTCTTGTTCCTCCCAATTCCATTGCCATCCTTTCCCCAATAGTTTGGTTTTCTTCTCCCTCTTGTCCATTTTCATATCAGACATGGATTCCAGAAGGTACCACTTATGTGATGGTGTGAATTAATAAACACTCTTCCTTGTGACTCTACAGAGGACTGCTATGTGAAAGTGCTCCAGGAACAGAACACAAGTAAGTGTGTGTGCCTGGAGTCGTGTTGGTTTATCAATTAAAACATCCACATTGTATTTAAACCTCAGTAAAGTGTCCATAATTACTGGTTTTATATAATTTTGTGGAATAATGAAACTTGAAATTGGTGGATCTTTTTTGAAAGCTTGGTGAGGTTTTAGGTGAATTATTATTTAAACATATAAAAAGTTTTTTTGTTTTTATGCTAACCACTGGTTTGTGATCTGTATCACTGTCTGTTTCAAAAGCTCTTGAAACAACTTTAAAAGTGTCTGATAATGATATAAAGAGGCAAACATCAAACTTATTTGATCTTTAAGAATTCTTACCTTTCTGCATGTGCCAAGAGCTACTTAAATGCTGAATACAGTATTTAAGAGACGAAAGTAACTTTTTCAGCCTGGTACAGTATTCCAAACCTATAAGCCCAGAACTCAAGAGGCTGAAGGAGGACGATTGTTATGAATTTGAGGTCAGCTTGGGATACATAATGAGTTGGAAAGCAACTAAGGCTATATAGTAAGACCCTGTCTTAAGGGCAGGTGTGGGGGGGGTGCTTCCTTGTAGCTGTAAAAGTCTTCATTTTTCTATGAAACCCATTGAAATGCATAGTTTTTCTTGAGTAATTCTCTCTGCAGATCTCAGGACTCCCCCCAAGCTCCTGCTTGCTTTCCCTGTGCATCAGAATTTTATGTCATTGGCACACTCTGAGGCTTGGCATGCTAGCTGCTGATCCAGAAGCATAAAAGTCATTCTTCTTCAATGAACATTAAAACTCAGACTTTAAATACAGCCATTGTTCATACACCCAAGACCAGCATGAACCAGCGCCCTCTTACGTGTTCTACACCTAACGAGATTTCTGAAAATGCTGTGGATGTGGCCGAAGCCTTAAATCATGAATGAAGTTTGTTTCCTTTCAGTCTTGATGTCTGCATTCATTCGGTTTAGAAACTGAGTAGATGAAGTCTAAAGCCTTATGAGTATAATTTATAGGCCTCATATCAAGATTGGCCATTAGCATTAAAGAAGCTGTTTAAAGCTTCCTTGTATAATAAGTACTGTATAGTCAGTCATCTGTGTCCTGAGATTTAACTCAATTAAAAACTTTCATATGGCTTCTAACCTTAAATATGTCAATCATAACCAAGGGTACATAAAGTTAGCTGCTGATGCAATTGTCATAGTTACATTTGGTGGTAGGGGGCTTCAACTTTTGACAAACTAATTGAACAAACTCATTGAATTCAGTGAATTCCAAATATAAACTGGTTTATTATCTTCAACAACCACCATTTTAAATCCACCCCCATCCATTCACCATCCACCCTGTGCACGTGCTTTAAAAAATAATAATAATCTGAGCCACAGTCTATAATGGATTGGTAGAATTTTGACCTGTTAAATTTTCCAGTCCTACTCAAACTGAAATTTTCAATCTCATATCCAATTTTCAATCTCATATCCTCTTAACTGAGGCAAACTTATGTTTCTCTTTCCTGACTTCAAGATTTTATTCTTGCATTTCCTTTGGTGGAGCCAAAAGTGGGGATTAGAGAAGTGAAATATATATAAGATATTGTTGTGTATCTGTATAATTCATCTTTGCTCAGACAAAGGCAATCTGCACCAGTGCATTGAAGGGTTTCTTTCTAGAGAATAGCACAGGGGCATGATACTTCAGTGCCTGCCTGGGCACATGCTTCTCAAACAGAACGCTCAGGCTCAGGGCTCGTTGCAAATGCAAATGTTATGGGGCTAAAGAAGAACACCATTCTCTCCCCTACTGGTCACCCAGTGTTAAATCCCACCTCTTGGTTCCTAAAAATCCAGGGTTATCTAAAGAAACAGGACTGATAGACTGCATGTGCGCGCGCGCACTCGTGTGTGTGCGTGTGTGTGCGCTTGTGTGCACATGTGCTGAAGCCCGCACATGTGTGCCTGTTAGGACTTACTAGATTGGCTTGCATGGTATGGTCTAATAGTTCAACAATGGCTACATCACACGAGAGAGGCAGAGATTCTGGGAACTGGATGAATCAGCAGTTCCAATATGCTGCTGAATGCCAGAGGGTTCATGGAAGCTGTTGGTCTTAGAAGCGTCTGCCTAGGAAGCCTGAAGAGGATGGTTCTGGCATCACCTAAGGAATAGGTGATCCAGCAACAGGATAGATGAATTTATCAGTGAGAATGAAAGTAAGCAGGCAAAAAGCAAAGTGCCCTAATTCCATGTTCTTTTATCTAGGATGCCACTAGAAAGTGCCACTGACAGCTGGGGGGGGGAGGGGTCCTTCCTGCTTCAAATAATCTAATTAAAAAAAATCCCTCTAGGAGTGCCTAGCATCTTGGGTTTTAGTTGATTTCGGGTGTGATCAAAATGACAAGATGACCCATCACACTTAGCTTCTTAAACTTTGGATTACAACCCTATATAAAATCATGTAACAATATGGAAGTTCACAAAAATGATATCAGTGAAATATTTCTGAATGTACAAGGACCAAAAAATAATTCAAAATCCATCCATAAGGAACCCAGGGTGTTTCTGGAACCATTTGCCCATGTTGGATTTCAGTATCTCTGTGCAACATCAATTCTGAACACTCGTGCCATGTCCCCCCCACACAGTACCGATAAATGCTGCTTCAAGTATCTGAGGTCAGTCTTGAAATTTTTGCATATTACAAATTGTGGAGTTTTATTTTTAACCACAAATACAAAAAAAAAATTCTGCTGTAGAAACATCATGCTTTCATTACAGAAAGCAAAGACTTAATACGGCCGTTCCTCAGCATGTAGGTATCAAGTTGGCATCTCTGTGTTGTATTGTGTTAAAATGTTTACTTCTAAAATGTTATTTTGTGTTATTGCTGATTTAAGTTTTATAATTAAGCAGTTGTTCTGTAAATTTTTGCTTAGGATTAGGATAGGATTTCCAACAATAAAAAAATAAGGTTCTAACTATACTTCTCCCATTTTGTACTATATATTTATTTATATGAAGCAGATTCTCAGCACTGATTATTATAAAGTCAAAATACTGATCAATTCTGAAAAATATTGATAGGTGTTCTGCACGCTGTAGTATCAAATATCAAGATAATATTTATTTGCATAAAAATGAATATATCAATTTCATTAGTAGCATAAGTTTTCTTTCATCTTTAATAAATGGGAAAAGGATAAGCTTAATTTTTTTCCTAAATTATATCCTTTTACAATTTTTCAGCAAAGGTTCATTTTGTATACAGACACAAGGTTGTGTAAAAATTTCTCAAATAAAAATGGGTGGCTACTGGAAAAAGGTTTAGAAGCCCTTCCTACCCTGTCCTACCTTACCCACCCTATCCAGCCCTCCCCTGCCCTGCCCTGCCCCATCCTGCCCTGCTCTGTCCCTCTCTATCCTCAGCAATGGGTGCAGGAGCTCCTGGCCTGCTCACACCTCCTCTTTGAGCTTTTCTGTTTGCTTACACATGTGAAGTAGAAACTTAAGGGTTCTTTGGGCTGTTGGTTGGATGGTGTTTTGCTGGGGCAAATACACAAAAGAATGTTTCGCTGAAGTAGTCATAGGAGAAAGGATATTCTGCTAAAGGGAGCACAGGAAAAAACAAGTAATGAAGGATTCTTTGCTAACAACATGCATGTGTTGGTCCACCTTACATTGGGTAGTTGAGCTGCATTTGTCTGGAATCCACAGAGACAAATGCACCAAAAAATTTCTGGTGATGTGCCATGACATTTTTGCCACTTTCAAGGACTCAGGCTGATTGGCAGAGAGATATTAACTGAGACAAATTCACATGGAGTTTTGCTAAATCAGACACACGTGCTGGGGCAAGACGGGTGGAGGACACATGATGTTAGGAGGCTATAAAAAGAACTTGATGGACAGTGGCAGAGGCTGACTCAGGCTTACCTATAGAGCTAGCTGTACAACGCTTGCTGGTCTCACATCTTCATTGATCTTCCCTTCACTGAGAAAGGCACAGTGGAGAACTTCGCCTGGCATTCCTGTTGGGCCTGGTCCCTCCTATTGACTTGTGCAGAGGCTAGGGCCTGGCTATTCCTGCTAGGTAGTGCCCCCGCTGCTGATTTGAGTTTGCTGTGCCAAACTGGACTGCTGAAGTGTTTGGGAGTGGATCAAGCTGCTGCTGCTGACCTGTGAACTGAACTGCTGATTTTCAGACAACACAAATGGGATTTGCTCCAAAGAACCTTTCTAAACAGATCTACTTCCTCCCGTATCCTTTCTTTTCCACTACCTCTGGTGGTTGGTGGGCTAGAAGGGAGGTTAAAGCGTTTAAGAACCATCATTAAAAATAGGCTTTGAAAAAAATTAAAGCTACACACGTGTGCTCATGGAACAGATCAACCAAGCTTTGTGGGAATAAAAGTCTAAGCCAGGTTTACAATATTAATGCCAGTCTCTTCCAGGCACCTACTCTTCCTGTGAGGTATTCTGTTCAAACCTATTTTTCTTGGCATGTGCTTAGATGGCTCTCAGAAGGGACAAGCCACAAAAACTCCTCTGAAGTCAAGAATTAAGACCCATAGTTGATATCTTTGCATCTTTCCTTGTACCCACAACCTTTGGCTTATATCTGTAGGTTATAGTGGGAAGGCTGGCAAGTTCAACTGTCTCCTTTCATTTTATCTATTATGTTTTAGGAGTGATTTTGTACTTTATATTTTTAACCATCCCATTATACGAATAAAATAAATGGGGAGATCACAAGGCTAGTTGATGATCCTCTAGAATGTGACATTTCTAATATTTTTCTATTTTGATGTTTCAGCAAAAATTCCAAAACAAGAAAAGCTTCATTCCACAGCATTCTGAATATCCATTGTTAACTAGAGTTTGGAAAATGAGAATTGTTTTTAGCCTGCAGAATCACAGGATTAATGTTTTCCCTAATAGCACATGAAAGATTTACAGCATAATTCATCCTTGCCCTGGAAAAGACATTTCTAGAGGCAATTGACAGGAGTCACTTCAGTAAAGGGTTGTACCTCCTCTTTCCAACTTGGTTCAAGACTCATGAAAACACATAAGAATAACTATGACCGTACAACCATCCTCCTCCATGTAAGGACAGAGTTAAAGAGTAAAAGCTCTTCCTTGAGAAATCCTGGTAACTGACACCCCTACCCCTCTTTTATTTCTGTGTTTAATGCAGTTACCTTAAGCTCTCGTAAGTTGAGGTGTAAGTAGCTTTTAGTCCTTGTCTCTGTGTACTGGGTCTGTAATGGGTTGTTTGGCTCTGTCACTTCTGCAGCCTCCCTTTCTATTCTATTCTGCTCCTCATCTCACTGTTGATCCCTTGTGTTAATAGATTCATGTTTCAGGGAGTTTCTCTGTGGAATTAATCAGCAGAGTGTGCATGCTGAGAAGGGTTTCTCCCTGACTATGCTTGGTATGAAAAGTTCCTGGTCTCTTACCCTTGGCTTATGTGCACAGACTCCTGGATGTTGGTTTGGGGCCCCATATCAGTGTTCCCAGGTTGCATGCTTTCATGTTTCTTTCACTACAATTGTGTTAATGTGGAAAGTCTCCCTTGACCATGGGCTTACTCGGACACTGTGTGAGAATTGGTCTGATTTCTCTTTTACTCAATCTGAGACAGTAGCTTTCAGAAACTTTTCTCATTTTCATGCTGCCTGAGGTGTTGCGACTGGAAGAAGAGGTGTCTTGACCAAGATAGAACACAGTCTTCATTGGGGGACTGAACAGTGGTCCCTCTGGTATCCAGGGCTACTGGCTCCATTTCACAGACTTTGGCTTCTTACCTACTTTGGTCTATCTGTGGCCAGTGGAAGGTATGAAGCAATCTCCATCTCTTTACTGATAACATGATTCTGTGTAGTTTTTCCTCTGCATGTTTTATTAACTTCCCACAGTAAGATTCTTGGGTTTAATATTTTGGATAGGCCTCTCTGGTATAAAACTTCCTTCCTAAAGCCCCAATTCTGGGCTATCTTCTCTAGTTATAGTCACGGAATTTTGATATCAATTAGGATACATCCTCAGCTCAGATCCCTGAACCAATTCTACAGAGAGAAGAAGTTGAAAAGTACTCAAGAATATCTTAAAGATCCATACTGTGACTGGATGGTTTGTGGGTTAGCTAATTTAGTTAAGAAAACAGGAGTTTAAGGAGTTTATAACTTTTTACGGCTAGGGAGAAGCAATATTTACTCAGGCAATCAATCTCAAAGCCTTGGTCACTCTATTGAGGTACCATCTGTGACATCTGGTGTTCCGTAGTATAATCTCCTACCCTGATCACTTATGATTGTCAATGAACCAACCATCTCAGAAGCACTTCCCAGGCAATGCCAACCTGTTCCCACATGCTGAGGGTGTTCTGTATTGATAACCAATAGCTGGTTCTTCTACTATGCAATGGTCAAACTTCTTCCTATAGTGATTTCTTTTTTCCTGTTGTTTTTTTCAAGACAGGGTTTCTCCATGCAGCCTTGGCTATCCTGGAACTCACTCTGTAGACCAGGCTGGTCTCAAGCTCAGAGATCTGCCTATCTGCCTCTGCTTCCTGAGTGCTGAGATTAAAGATTTTCACCACCACTGCCAACCTATGATTCCTAATTTCTAATTACAGTCTGTACTCTCCTTGAACCCTAGGTGTATCTCTACATCCTCTTACTAATCCCTATGGTCTATTCTTTAATTGGCTCTCCTGCCAGCACATGAGCCTGGATCTTTGCTGTGCTTTCATAGATTCTTAGCCAATACCTGGACACCAATACCATAGCCCAGATCACCAAACAAATACTTTTAATGACATCAATCCAATGACCACTTTGGTTCTTGAGATTCAGCTGCCAGGGGCTTCCTCTACTGTCTATCATCTATGTCTTGTCTATTACCCTAGGATGTAACTATTTTCTTCCTTCAAAATTCTCACATCATTTTCCCAGGAATCTTCCCAAACCATGTGGGAAGGTCAGTTTCCAGGTTTCTGATCTTCAGTACCTATTATCTGCTCCAGTGAACTGTCCTTTGGTGAGGGCATCCCAGAGCACAACACAAAACCAAAAGTATATGCAAAAAGATGAAAATTAATGTACGCTTTATATGCCTGTGATAAAGGATCATATTTCCTCTCACTAGGGTTTGGGGCAGTCACACCCACGGCCATAACATACAGATTGTCATCATTATTGGACTGACACTGTCTGCTGCAAGTGTAAATGTCTTATTTCCCACTATTCTGTAGTTTTCTGAAAATAAAATTGGACATTATGCTCTCCTATATGAAGCCGTAGCATGCACACTGCCTGCTATAGATAGTACTGCAATTTCTGAAAGCTATTTAAAAGCTGGAGGAGCAGTTTCCCTAATTTCAGCATCCTATAAAAAAACAGTTAATGAATAATGAATCCATTCATTATTGTTGCATAAATCAGAGGTAAAATGATCTGAGTAAGAGCTAGGAAGGGGAACTTGGATTCCAGGCTAAATATAAGACTACAAATTAAAATGATACCTCAAAATGCTAAATGAAAATACTAGCATGCTCAAATTCCATGACTTAGAAATTAACTTGATTCAAAACTTCTGGGATTTAAAAAGCACTGAAAGGGGCTTAAAGTTTGATCATTGACAATCTCAAAGAAAAGACTTATACTTGATAAGATGTTAACTGAATTCAATGATGCTTCTGCGGAGTTAAAGTTTTCTTGACTTATCTACTCATGGCCTAACAATGTCTAGATTTCATCTGGTTATCCAAAAAAATAAGGTCCTCATTGGACTCGGCTGCACAGCCACATATTCCAATTGACTTCAGGTAATTTAAAACAATTAAACAGTATGACTGTGGGACCTTTAAATATTCTCTATAGTTCACCCCCAACTCTTCACTGTGTAAAGGATTTAATGAGTATCTCAACAATTTTTAAAAAATAATTCAATGGTTTCTTGCAAGACACTTTGGAAATCTAATTTAAATACAGGCAATACCAGCTGCAATCCTGGATTAATGTCTATCAATGCAGTAATGTTTAGAATGAGGCAGGTAATATTATTCGTTAGCCTGATAGATAACCAAATGTAATAGAAACCCAATTACTAAGAAAATCCAGTTTGAAATGTAAAAACCTGTAAGATAGCTTTAAAACCTAATAAATCACATTGAATTTATACAAAAGGTTGTTCACTCTGAATTCAGCTCTTAAGCTGTGTGAGAGCTTTTGTGCTGGTGTGCACTGATGTGGCAAGCCTTCAGACAGGAGGAAAATCCCCCATGAAGTGGACTCAAAAGGAGAAGCTCCCTAAATGTTGCTCCTCATACATATAACAGAATTTTGATTGCAACATTCCCACAAGGTCTCTTCAAATTTATTCACATAAATAGCAATGCTTCTAGTGTTCCTGTGGTCAGTGCAAGAAATACAACTCTCACTTCAGAGGGGATGAGACAAGAGTTTTTTCTGGAACCTCAAATGTGATTGATCAGACCCTGGGAAGACAGATTCAGGTTATCCCAAATTCTGTGTTCCAACAAAATAACAAATTCATGAGTCTTGTCAGAACAGAAGAAAGTCATAAACCAAATCACTTTCTAAACTCATTGGGGGGTTGGTGGGTTATAGCACAATAAGAAAACCTCTGCTCTGTGCCTTGGAAGCTGCCCTTTAGCATTTTGGTTGGTAGAAGGTGGGGCTCTGGTTGTAGATTCCAATATTAGTCATAAACATGTTAGGTCACATACAGAGATGGGCGATAAATTGCTATTAAGAACACTAAAGGTGGTCTGTGATAATTTGACTCTGAACCTCAGCATTCCAACCTCTCATCATCATTAAGTTCTAATCAGTTATTAGCCTCATGGAAAGCTCATCGGAAAGCAGAGCTTCTTCTGGGAACTGTCATTCCGACTGAATGCAGGGACATAATGAAAATTATAAATGTCATTGCTCGCAAACAATTGAACATAATTTCTAACAAAGTCACAAATATATACACAAGCAAAACTAACACTACACAGTAGAGTTCTGAAGATCAGGTTCAAAGTTCACTAAGGAATTAGTAAACATCTGCACCAATGTGGCCCAAACAGTATCCATCACAGAAACCCTAGACACCTCCCTTCCATTGCACATCACTGTAATGCCCCATAGCAAACATCATTAAGCATCCCTTGATAACACTGGCTCATGAGCATTTCTTGTTAATATCCAACCATTTCCCAAAGGGTCTATGAAAATAGTCAACATGGAGGTTCAGAGTCCATCAATCAGCAGCTTCTGGCTCAGGGAGTCAATGACAAGAAACAGGAACCCACTTGTTTAACATTTATCATCATAAAATTTCAATACAGCAGTTAAAGTGTTCTCCTAGAGGAGCCTATATACATTTGGCCTTAGACCTGGCTATTTAGAAAGGAAGTATTAAGTTTCCTAATTGTTCTTTCTCTCTTCCTGCTGTTGCAGCTCCTATTCTAACTTTTTTCTCTTCTCCTCAATGTTTTATTCTCATCATTAGCATTTTCACCATCAAGTAAGGAAGAAAAATTACATGTTGGCACCTAAATAAATGAATTGCCTAAAATGTAAAGCCGGTCTGGGTAGATGACTCTGACAATGAAGTATTTGCTGCACAAGAATGTGAACTGAGTTCAGATTCCCAGACCCACATAAAAAAGCTGAGGCTGGCAGTTCATGTCTATAATCTCTAGTTAGTTAGTAAAGTGTTTGCTATGCCACTGTGGGGAACTAAGTTCAAATCCCCAACATGAGGACAAAAGAAGCCTAGCATGATGACACGTGCCTACCACGGAAGTAGAGACAGGAACATCTCAGGGACTCACTAGTCAGACAGTATGGCCAAATCCTTCAGTTCCAGGTTCAGTGAGAAACCCTCTCTCAAAAAATAAGGTTGAAAGCAATAGAGAAAAACACATGACATTGACCCCTGACCTCCACCCACACACCCACATACACTCCAACACATACAGACATGTGCACTTGCAAACACATATGCACATGCGTGCACATATCATAATATATATGTATATAGATACATATATGTATGTATGTGTGTGTGTCAGTTATTTCTACAAAAGAAAATTTAAAACCACTACCTAACATAAAATTATTATTGGGATAATATTTTGCATATTCTAAATATTTTAAATATTCCTTTAAAAACCTGAGTAATAAGAATTAAATATAAATATTACATTATGTAAAAGGAATTTTCAAAATGTACATTTGCTACATAAAGAGCAATTTAAGCAGAGAAATTATAGTTTTGTCACAAAAGAATTGAGTGTCACACTGGAACATCCTCATTCCTTTAGAAATGTGCAATATAACAACATAAATACCCCATTTAACTAAATTATGAACATAGTATATAATTATTGAAAATTCATAGTCAGATTACCGGAATTTTCCACAAGGATTGCTACAAAAGAAATAAAGTTGATATGCTGGAAAGAAGATGCATTGCAAAGAGGTGCGTGCTGCCACATCTGGTGACCTGAGGTTCCCAAGGAACTCACATATGGAGTGAGAAGATGAACTCCGACAACTGGTCCGCTCACCTCCACAGTATTCCACGGTGCATGTGTGAGAGCACACACATGCATGTACGTACACACACACACACACACACATACACACACACACACAAGTAAATAATAAACAAACAAATAAATAAATAAACAGTTGGTTTTTTTCCAGAAAAGTAAAGTTAGGGTAAAAACAACTAGTCTAGTGTTTGTCTTCATTTGAAAAAACAAAGGTCTTAATGTTAACACAGAAACTAACTAAGAGAAATTATTATTCAACACTGTTCTTTCCTATTTTTTCATACTCACACCCACTTAAAATGCAAACCAACTCACCACATTCTGACCTATTCTCTCCAATTTCTTAATGTCAAACACTTAGAGAATTGTTGGCTGTCAAGAGTCCAGAGTCTGTGGAGACAGAGAAACTGGACATTTGGCATTTTAACACTCTGAAATGAGTGATTTAATCATTTAATTAGTGTAAGAATAAAAAGCATCCACACGGCGATCTGAGCACTCACACTATCCTCAGAAATGTCCTCAAATGACAAAATAAGGACTCGGGAAGAGGATAAAGATGTTGTGAACTTGTATAAGTGTAAATTAACTTAAATTTCAATGATAATAAAACCTACTTTATCAAAAATATGATATTTAATTACCATGATTAAGTAAAATTGCAGTTAGTTGAAGAATGCTTCTTGTAGCTTTCTGATGAAGTTATGGAAAGTTTGTGTTGCTCCATAATTTACAAAATGATAAATTGGAACACTAATTGGAAAAGTGGCTGTTAATGTTTTTCCTCCAATATAATTTTCTTTGATCATTTTTTTGAGCCTAAAAATAACTTAAATTTGGCTTGGAGAGATTGCTCACTGGTTAAGAGCACTTACTGATCTTGCAGAGGACCCATGCTCAGTTCCCAACACTGACATCAGAAAGCTCACAATTGCCTGTCAGGGGAACCGACGCCCTCTTCTGGCTGACGTGGGGACCTGCATGTATATGGTGCACATACATTCACATAGGCCATTCTGGTTTGTCTTCTGTTAACACTGACCAAAAGCAACTTAAGGAGAAAAATGTTTATTTGACTTACAGGTTACAGTTCATCATCAAGGAAAGCTAAAGCAGAAAACTGGAGACAGGTACTAAACCAGAAACCACAATAGAATGCTACTTTCTGATTCAATTCCATGCTCACTTCCAGCAAAGTTTCTTATACAACCCAAGACTACCTGCCCAGGGCCGGCATTGCCCACAGTTAGCTAGACTCTTTTCCAAAGTGGTGGGATTACAAGCAGGCACCAAGGTATCCATAAGATATCTCTCTTAGTTAGGGTTTCCATTGATGTAACCAAATACCATGGCCAAGGCAAATATAAATGACAACCTTTAATTGAGGCTAGCAGTTCTAGAGCTCCAGTCCATTATCATCACGATGGGAAGCATGGCAGGATCTAGGCAGACAAGGTACTGAAAGAGTCAAGGATTCTATATCTTAATCTAAAGGCAGCTAGAAGCAGACTGACTTCTGCCAGCATCCAAGAGAATCTCTTCCTCCTTGAGCAGAACTTAAGCATAGGACCACAAAGACCACCAGCACAGTGATGCAATTCCTCCAACAAGGCCACACCTAGTCTGACAGGGCCATACCTCCTAATAGTGACACTTCTCATGGGCCAAGCATATTGAAACCACTACATTCCACTCCATAAGCTTGTTCAAACACATGAGTCTATAGACGCCATACCTAGCCATAGCGTAACGCAAAGTACATTTAGTCCAACTTCAAAAGTTCCCATAGTCTATAGCAGTCTCAACAATGTTAAAAGTAGACAATTCAAGGTCTCTTCTGAAAATCATGCCAACTTTTAACTGTAATCCTCTATAAAATCAAAATTAAAAAGTAGATCACATATTTCCAACATCAAAGGATATACACTACCATTCCAAATCATAGTAGTGAGGAAATACCAGAACAAAACAAGACCAAAACCCAGCTTGGCAAACTTTAAACTCTGCATCTCCATGACTGATGTCCTACACCTTTCAGCTTTGTTGACTGCAACACAATTCTTTCTCTTGGGCTGGTTCCACTCACTGCTAACAGCTTTCCTCAGCAGGTATCCCATGGCTCTGGCATCTCTAAAATCTTCAGCTCTACAGCATCTTGTTCCAATGTCTGGGATCTGTGAATAATTTTCTGGGCTTCTCCAAATGGCTTGCCTAACTTCTCCAGCTCTGTCCTCTGTGGCACTCTAGGCTCTGGTTGACTTCACTCCATTGCTGCTGCTGCTCTTGGTGATAATCCTATGGTACTGGCATCTCCTGTATTCTAGGGTCTTCTGCTGCAACCAGGCTTCACCAATGCCCCTCATAAGCTCTCTTTATTGTGTCAAGTCTCAATTTTGTGGCATGACCCCTTCAGTACTGGACTGTCAACTGTAACTGTGGCTACACCTTCACAAATAGCTTTTCTGGCCTCTCATAGTGCCAAGCCTCAGCTGCTGTCCATGATCCCTTCATGCCTTCAAAACCAGTAGCATCTGAATGACTCTTATACACTACCAAGTCTGGCTACCAGCATGGGGTACAACCTTGGCAATATCTGGAACACAGCTTCTTTATGCTCTCAGAAAACAGTTCCCAGAATATTTTAACACAGTGATGTTGGTCTCTTCTTAATCACCACTAATTTCTTAGCTCCAGCTCACCAGCACCAATTGTCTCAGTAACCCCTTCTATTCTTGACTCTAAAACCAGAGCCACATAGCCAAAGCTGCCAAATTCTGCTGCTTATTTGGACTGGAACACAGCCTTCTTGTTCTATGACAGCAGCAGCAGCTTTATGTTTTCCAACTTCTTCACTGCCTAAGCTTAGCCAAGATGGAATTTGCTCTGTTAATTGACCTTGAACTCAGATATCTGCATGCCTCTGTCTCCAGAGTGCTGGGATTAAAGGTGTGTACTACCACGCCTAGACCTAAACTTTTCTTTACATGGAATTTGCTCTGTACTGGGCTGATCTTGAACTCAAAGGTCTGCTTGCTTCTGTTCCCTGGGATTAAAGGCATGTATCACCATGCCAGGACCTAAGCTTTTCTTCAGTTTCTTTTCACACAATCTTTATAAGCATGGCCACTGTGCCTCAAGATCTGGATCACAGGTGTGTCCTCTATTTCTGAATTGTCGTTCATTCCTATTATAGTCAAGTTGACAACCAAGAATCACCATTACAATCCATCCCTTGTCAATTTGACACACAATCATATCTCCTTATGTCCAAATGAAAATAATAGCCAAGTCATAATAGTGCCTATTATGATATAACTATACCTTATTCAACTACACAAGCATAAACAATAAGCTCCATTGAGTGAGAAGTCATGACTCCCTTGATCTTTTAATCTTCTTGAACACAGGATTTAGCTCCTTTCTACTTCCTGATCCCCCTTTATTACTTGAACCACATCAAAACATTCTTCAGAAGGGTAAACCATAGGATGGAGTATGCTAGACTTTTTTGAGACTTCCGTCTGCAATGCAACAAATCTGAATCTTTTCATCTTAGCCTCAGAAAGACTCTTTGGATAAGGACAAAAAGCAGCCACATTCTTCACCAAAATATCACAAGAATTAACTCTAGGCAGCCTACTAAAAATTCTTCTCCTCTGAAACCTCTTGAGCCAATCCCTTAGACTTCAAATCACCCTCAACATCAATGAAGACATATTTCTATTAGGACGGCCCATTAACCCCCATTTAAAACATTCCATAGCTTTCCAAATCCAAATCCCAAAATCCACATTCGTCCAAACAAAAGCATGTTTGGGCCTATCATACTAATACCCCAATCCCTGGTGCCAAGATCTGTCTTAGTTCGGATTGCATTGCGGGAAGAGATACCACTTTCAGAGGTTTAGTCCATTATCATTATGGTAAGAAGTATGGCAGCATTCAGGCAGACATGATGCTGAAAGTGCCAAGAGCTCTACATCTTGATCCAAAAGCAGTTAGGAGCAGACTGTCTTCTACAGGCATCCAGGAGGAGGGTCTCTTCTGTCTTGGATGGAGCTTAAGCATAGGCCCTCAAAGACCACCCCCCTAGTGAAGTAATTCCTCCAACAAGGCCACACCTAGTCCGACAAAAACCAGACCTCCTAGTAGTGCCAATTCCCATAGGCCAAACATATTCAAACCACAACAGTATCCACCCAGGGCCTCAAACATGCTAAGCAAGTACCCTACCGCCTAAGGTATATCACAAGCTCAGCTTTATAATTCATGAACATGGTAAAGAAGACACATGGACATGCATACCACCAACCCCACAACTACCAAAGGTTGTGAATAAGTCCACATTTCCCAGTGGGTTCCTTGGAAACCTAGGTCTAAGCATCTTTTTCTTGAGTGGATTTTTGTTTGGGAACATCTTCATTTTACCTGGCTTTTAAAATTTTTGCACATCAAACAAGAAAATGTATAAATTACTCTTCCTAAAGTGAAATCAATGTCCAGACCAAGAAATGACTAGAGAGATTGTTTAGTCATTTCTTCCAGAGGACCCAGGTACTTCCAAGCAACCACGTGGCAGCTCACAAACATCTGTAACTTCAGTATCATGGGAATTGGTGCCCTCCTGTGACTTCTGAGGGTACCAGGCACACAAACAGTGCACTTATATACATGCCAGCAAAAAATCAAATAAATAAATAAATAATAGGAGCAATAGTTACCAGACCTCCAAAAGGTCTCTTTGAGTGCTATATGCATAACTGTTGCCCTGCTATCTAATACTTTGTTACCTGTTTATAAACTTTGTAGAAATAGAATCATCCATTGTCTTTCAGCTTGGATGCAACTGGTCAAAACTACACTGGTAAAATTCCACCATGTTGCTTTGTTGCAGGCAGTCATTTGTTCATTCCTACTGTTGTGCTGTTTCATTGTTGAACAAATCACACTGTTCATCCATTCAGCTGTTGAAAAACATTTGAACTGTTCCCATGAACATTCTAGCACATCTTTTACTAAGTATAGATATGCTTTTTGAGGAGACATATAATCTATGAGTTCCTTGAGCTATACTGAACTGTAAGACAAGCCATATGTTCATCGTTAGTCATTACTGACAGCCAGTCTTTCCAAGTGATCTACTTCTACCACTGTGGATGAGAGGGCCCTTACCCCACTTCCTTCACAACACTTGAAACTTTCTTTGTGATAGGGTATCAGTGTGCTGCCCAAGCTGACTTCCATTCCCAGAGCTTGAGTAATTCTCCTGCCTCAGGCTCCTGAGAAGCTGGGGTATACACCATCATACCCTGCTGCACTGGGAATTTCCTACTTTAAGTTTAACAGGTCCTTTATGATTATGTTGCAGTTTCAATTTGCATTTCTCTAGCACCCGGAAATTTGCAGTTTCATCTGCCTCTATTGGCTATTTAAATGTCCTCAGACATAACGGACTGATCCATTTCCTTAGGTTGCTTCCATTTGTATATGATTTATAGGCACTTTGGTGTTTTATGTAAAGTTTTTGTTGGAGAATGTGTGTGTGTGTGTGTGTGTGTGTGTGTGTGTGGTGTGCAATGGGTTCTATGTGTGGTATGCAGTATATGTACATGTGTGAGTATGTGGTGTATATGTGTGAGTGAATACGTTTGTGTGTTTGGTGTGCAGTGGGTAGTAAGTGTGAGTGTGTGGTGTGTTTATATGAGTGTGTGTGTGTGTGTGTGTGTGTGTGTGTGTGTGTGTGCAGTAAAGTGGGTGGTAGGTGTGGTGTGTTGTTGTATGTACATATGTGAGTATGTGGTGTATGTGAATGTCTCTGATGTATCTGTGTGGCATGTGGTGTGTGTGTGTGGATCTGTGTGTGTGATAGAGACAGAGAAAGAGAGAGAAAGAGAGAGGGGAAGTGGGTTTGGTATGTGTATGTAAGTATAGTGTGTATGTACAAACATATATTTCACCTGTCTTAGTTAAGGTTTCTATTGCTGCAAAAACACCATGACCAAGGTAACTCTTGCAAAAGAAAACATTTCATTGGGGCTGGCTTACATTTTCAGAGGTTCAGTCCATTATCATCATGGTGGGAAGTATAGCACTGTCCAGGCAGACATAGTGCTGGGAGAGCTGAGAGTTCTATAGCTTGATCCAAAGGCATTCAGAAGGAGACTGTGTCTTCTGTTCTGGGTGGAGTTTGAGCACTAAGAGTCCTCAAAGCCCATCTACACAGTGATACACTTCCTCCAACAAGGCCACATCTTCTAATAGTACCACTCCCTGGACTGAGAATATTCAAGTCACCACATCACTCATGCCTTTATTTTATCTTATTATTCCCTTAATGGTTAATTTGGTAAAGAGAATTTAATTCACACACAGAACTATTTACTATTCCATTCCCTCTGCAGAGCTTATAAGTTTGTTCCTTCTATGTCAGTGATAGGCTCTTTCCTATGTTACAAACATACTCACTTATGTTTTCTTCTAAAAGTCATGCTGACTTACTTTTCCTAATGATTCAAGAACCAAGGATCATTTTTTACTCTTATGTTTCTCCAATCCATTGAATATCTTTTATTGAAAAGAGCATGCTTTATCTGCTGCACTTCAAGGCCACCTTTATCAAGAGTTACTGTGAGGTCTACTACAGGCCTCCTAGTCTGTTCCCTGTCGGTCTGTCTGTATGCCAGAACAGTGTCTTAATTGTATGAAATCTTAAATAAAAGTACATGTATGTGTACATGTTTGCTTGTGTGTGTGTTATGTATGAAGAGAAACTAGATGAACAGATACATGATGCTACCATACATATAAAAGTGTGTGTGATGTGTGTGTCTGTGTCTGTGTGTGTGTGTGGTGTGTGTGTCTGTCTGTGTCTGTGTCTGTGTGTGTGTGTGTGGTGTGTGTGTGTCTGTCTCTGTGTGTGTGTGTATGTGTGTGTGTGTGTGTGTGTGTGTGTGTGTGTGTGTGTGTGTGTGTAACATATATTCCCAAATTAGATTTAACTCTGGAACATTTATTTTATTGAACATCTTGTAGAACTAGTGTTCTAAGTAATGTACTTTTAGAAACAAGTAGATATATTTTCAAATAGTAAGAGCTGACCCTCAGGCTAAGATTGCTTAAGAAACCTTACAGCTCTCTGCATGAGACAGGCCTTCTAATTTTCTTCACATGCTTTATGAGATCAATTTCAGCCAGGTGTTTAACAGTAGACAGGTATCTACTTATCGGAATGTAGTGAGTGAAGTAAAAAATCCTTTGCCTTACACTCCTGGATCCTACAGACTTTCTGTGCTTCATCCTTGGCTCAGAATCAGAGACTAATAAATGAGTTCTTCTATTACAGGGTTAGCATCCTACCCACCCAACAGGTCCTGTCCATTGTGGGTATCCATAGTTATTTCTTTACTTGAGGCACCAAAATCCTTGTCAGCATAACCTGAATGCATGTGGCATCTTACAGGGCTCAAAGTGTTGGAACTGTACTTCTTTGAATCAGAGATGGTGACAACAAAGAGCTCCAAAAAATTTATATCCACAAGTCATTTGAACCTTTACCCCAAGATGGAAAAAATTCACATCCACAAATGATTTGAACCTCTACTTCAAGTCCATCTCACTTACATCAAAATCAAGGCTTTGAGACCTTTCTCCACCTAACAAAAGGTCTGCCCTATTCATATCCATCATTCACATGACTTCTGATTGCTCAGGGACACTAGACACATAATTTACTCAAAGGCATCAATATCCTACAATTAGAGATCTAAGAGTTCTCTTTTATTTTCTTATATTAAAGCAGTTTTAGAATTTCTACTGGCTAATGCTTTGTCATCTCGAGACAAGCTAGAGTCATTTGGGAAGAGGGATCATAAGCTGAGAAAATTCTCCCACAGGATGAGCATGTAGGGAAGCCTCTGGGCCAGTTTATTAATTATTGATTGATGTGGAGGGACCAGTCAATTGCAGGTGCTATCACCCCAGGCAGGTGTTACTGAGTTGTATAAAAAAGCAGGTTGAACAAGTCATGAGGATCAATTGAATAAACAGCACCCCTCGATGACAGTCTACTTCAGGTCTTGACACCAGTATCCTTCCTTGAGATCTTCCCATGAGTTCCCTCAGTGATAGACTATGACCTGGACATTCTAACATAAAATAAACATTTTTCTTCGCAAGTTACTTTTGTCATGTTGTTTGATCACAATAATAACTAAATCACTGCTTTAAATTTATACTTAAAAAACAATTTCTATATATCTTTAGCTAAAATAACAATTCTCTAGAAAGTTGTGTGCATAGTTTAAGAAACAGTAAAGACAGTATTTTAATAACATACACACTAATTGAACAATACCAAAAGAGCTGGGTAAGGTGAAATTTATGAGTTTGTAAGTATACCTGCAAACATAGGCTCTATGGCTTTTTCGAATCTCCTACTAGGATGTTATGCTTTATGCGCCACTGAATCACATCACTTGGGGTTGGTGTCCTTAGAAATTGATCTTCCCTCACTAAGGGATTTAATGAAGGATGGTGGATGAAGCCCAAAAAGCCGGATCTGAATTCATGCAAACATTTGCTGCATTGCTGAGAACCACTGAGCAAATCACCTAGATATTTGAACCTCACTTTCCTGACTTACAAATTAATGTATGTAATAGTGTGTATCCATAAATGTTTGATGTAAGAATTCTGTAAGGAGTTTCTGTGAAACACTTTCTATGTCACTTGCCACATAGCATTTAACTCAGTTTGCATTCACTCCGTTTTCTTCACTGCCTACACCAGTACTACATGTATGAGTCTGTGACCAAATAGTCACACATACTGATAGTTGCCATCAGCTCAGAAACATCCACTTCAAAACTTGTCAATGCTTCAGAATAACCTAGATTTTTAAGACTACAAACATGGCACATAAGACCAATGGAGAATTAAACAAGAAATGACTTCCAGGAGAAGAATAATCAGAGACACAAGTGGTAAAATCAAAATGTCAAGTTGAAATTCTGTGCTGCCATGCCTGCTGGTATCGGTCCACCTGCCATTCTCAACATATTTTACTATATCAGAAAAGACTATCTAAACATTTTACTATTTCATCACATCAAAATCATAAATGACTGAATTCCTTGATCCTAGAACACTTGAGACACTTTTAAGATAGGAAGCAGTTAAAGATACCAGCTTACAAGCCATAACATTACAATAAATATAATATTTTTAATTAAATGTTAGACCTTTTCTACACTCTAAGATACAAAAGGATAAACATTGCTCAAGAATAATGTGGCTGGCAGAGAAAAGCTGTGTGCGTGTGTGTGTGTGTGTGTGTGTGTGTGTGTGTGTGTGTGTGTCTGTGTCTGTGTGTGTGTGTGTGTGTCTGTGTGTGTGTGTCTGTGTGTGTGTGTGTGTGTGTGTCTGTGTGTGTGTGTGTGTGTGTCTCTGTGTGTGTGTGTGTGTGTGTGTGTGTGTGTAGAAGATGAATGGGGCCATAAGTGGTGGCAATAGGGAGTGAAAACAACCAGAATATATTATATAAATATATAAACTTGTCAAATGGTAATAAAAATTAAAATTATCAATAATAATAATGTGTCTAAAGAATCAGAACCAAAGTGGTATGCCTTCTATTACTGAAAAAATTACAATGTCACATAGCAGTTTCCGCTGCTTAAAGCTTTGCTGTTCACAAGTCTCCTTGGGACCCACCTGACGATGTCCTGTGGTAATCTTAATTATGTCCTTATCTATACATATGTAATGTTTTACCCAAAGCTTTATTCCTATGTGTTTGTTAAAATCTTCACAGATCCATAGTGAATATAAAACCCTGACCAATATAATCTTGAGAAGTCCCAGAATACATCATTTCATACATAAGAGGTGGTGGTATCAGGAAAGAAAATGGTAAGGAGAGAATGTCCTGATTCAGGTCAATACAAAAAAATAGGAAAATTATCCAGGCATGAAAATCCCAGCACTTCAGAAGCTAAGGCAGGAAGACTGCCACAAGTTCAAGGCCGGCATAGGCTATGCAGTGACAGGCCAGCCAGAGCTGTATAACAGACCTCTGCCAAAAAGAACAATAAAGAAAGACAGACAGACAGTCAGACAGACAGAAAGAAAGAAAAGGAACAAGCAAAGAAAGAAAGGAAAGGAAAGGAAAACAAATGGAAGAAGCAGAAGGCAAATATCAGTACTAACGTTTTAATATTAAACATAATAATATAATCCAGTCTTTGCAAATATGGTTGTCTCTGGGGAAAAGAGGACACACTTCTCTAAGAGTGTCTTGTTCATAGTTTTGATTTTGAAACATGTGTCACAATTTTTTAATTAAACTTTATAAAATACTCAAACTCCAACTGAGATAAAATTATGCGTGCTTCAACCTTTTCTACCCACTAAATACAGCTAGAAAAATCTAGACTAAGACAGTTGTAAAGACACCTATTGGATGACTTAAAGTAATTAACATCAGGTGTTACCAGAACTCTGAATTCCACCAAGTTGGAGGCAAGCATACACTTTCCCTGGGGTATACCTTTACTAGAACCCAAAATAGGCAGAATGTATAAGCTTTGTGATGCAGAAAGTCAGAAGCCCACCAGCTCTGGTTTAAAAATCCAAAGTAATTCTTCTGACAGTCAAGGGAATGTGGAAATCCTCTGAGTTCATCCCCTTAATTTCTCTATGAACTCTCTAATGGTGCTTTTTGAACAGCCAAAGAAGTAATTACTGGAATAGATTGGACCTCTGGCAGGAAGTCAATCACAGCTATGGGAATCCACAAAAGCCAGGACTTCTCTGTCTTAAGATTGGCTGCAGTTCTAAAAGAGCCAGGCATCTAGACTGCTCTTCTCTCTCAGTCTTTCCTCTGCTTCCAGCACTCACATTACACAGACTGAACCACAGACATGAACCACAGAACACACCAAACAGGGTCATTAGAACAAGCAATCTATTCAGAGGACAAAACAGACATCATGAAACCTCAGAAATACTGCCAGGAGGGAGCTAAAATATGAAATTCAGATTTCTCCCCTCTTTTTCTTGAGTCTTAGCCTGGTGAGTTTCCCTGACCTCCCAATGCATGCCTTCTCCCTGTCAAAGCCGAACTAGCCAAAGTACCACATCCAGTACCTTGCCTACTCTGGCCATCCCACAAGCACTACAATCAACTTCCATTGTTTCCATCAGAACATGTTCTACCTGCCGCCACCACCCCCATGTCCCTTCTGAGACACATCTGACTTTCCTCCAAGCCAGATCTACCCCTACACTCTAGCCTTGGACCAGAAAGTATTTGCCATACACCAACCTAGCTGCCTCTCTATACCTGACTTCATTTCCACCCAAGCTATCTGGACTGTCATTTACTTAATAACTAATAGCCCCTTATAAGCGAATGCATACCTTCCTGGGTATGGGTTACTTCACTCAGGATTATTTTTCTTCGAGTTTCATCTATTTGCCTGCACATTTCTTGAAATCATTTTTTATAGCTAAGAAATATACCACTATGTAAAAGTACATTTTGTTTATCCATTCATCTGTTGAGAGACATCTCGTTTTTTTCCAGTTTCTAGCTATTATGAATAAAGCCACACTGAACATGGTTGAGCAAGTGCTTTTCCATATGAAGGTGATAACTCTGTTTTCAAGGTCTGTGAGAAATTGTGTTGGAATTTGGATGGAGATTGCATTGAATCTGTAGATTGCTTTTGGTAGGGTGGATATTTTTACTGTGTTAATCCTACTGATCCACGAGCATGTGTGATCTTTCCATCTTCTGATACCGTCTTTAATTTCCTTTTTCAAAGGAAGAGGTTTTCTTGAGGTTTTTATCATACAAGTATTTCACTTGCTTGGTTAGAGTTACCCCAAAATATATTATTTGTGGCTATTGTGAAAGGTGATGTTTCCCTGATTTCTTTCTCAGTCCATGTGGCATTTGTGTATAGGAGGGCTGCTGACTTTTTTTTTTCTTTTTTAAGGTTATCTTGTATCCTGCTACTTTGCTGAAAGTGTTTATCAGCTGTAGAAGTTCCCTGGTAGAATTTTAGGGTTATTTATGTATATTATTATAATAGCTACAAATAACAATGCTTTGACTTCTTCTTTTCCAATTTATATCCCCTTGATAGGCTTCAGTTGTCTTAGTGCTCTAGCCAAAACTTCAAATAGTACACTAGATGTGGAAAGAGTGAACAATCTTTTCTTGTTCCTGATTTTAGGGGAATAGCTTTGAGTTTCTCTCCATTTAATTTGATTTGGGGTACAGATTTGTTGTGAATGCCCTTATGATGTTGAAGTATGACCCTTGTATCCTAATCTCTCCAAGACTTCTATTATGAAGAGGTGTTGGGTTTTTGTCAAAGGCCTTTTCTGTGCCTAATGAGATGATCATGTGCTTGTTTGGTTTTTTTCTTTTTGTTTATATGGTGGCTTACATTTACTAATTTTTCATATGTTGAATCATCTCTAGAATGAAGCACACTTGATCATGGTAGATGATCTTTTTGATGTGTCCTTGGATTCACTTGGCAAGTATTTGATTATTTTGCATCATTGTTCATGAGGGAAATTGATCTGAAATTATCTTTCTTTGTTGAATCATTGTATGCTTTGGATATCAGGGTGACTGAGGCTTCATAAAATAGATTTGACAATGTTCCTTTATCCTCCACAGAAATGGGATGAATAGGTTCTACAATTTCAGTCTACCAGAAAAGCCAAAAGTGTTACAGCCCTTAGAAGGAAAGCAAGGAGGTTTGGGCAGCCTGCACAATGCAGGTAGTGGGGGTCTCAGGTCTGCTACCAGGACACCAGCGCCAGTGGCAAGGATGCCAGTGGCAGGCGACTCAGCAGCAATGGAGAGCAGTAGCACTAGCATGAAGCTGACCAGCCAGGTAGGTCCAAGGTCCAGCAATGAAAGCTTTGGGAGAAAGAATTCTTCCCAAGTGGTACAGCTCAGTAACACAAACACTCTCAGACAATCCTTGGGGAAATAACGTGTGCACTTTATTCCACATGGACAGGGACTTTATAAACATTGAGGAGTAGGGTGGAATTTAGGGCTGGATGTTTCCTATTGACTTAGTTTGAAGTGTTAGTGATACTCTATCTGCATGGGGCAGGACTCCAGGTCTTTTCCCTACATGACTGATTGTCAGGGTCCTCTTAGTGGGAGTGTTGTGGTTACATGTTCCAGAGCAGGTAGAGGTAGGCAGGAAGTGGCTCTACTCCTACCATTCTTACTTCTGAGATTTAAAGAGTTAGAACTCAGTTAACTTTACTAGTTCTTCCATCCAATGGCATGGTCCACTTGGCCCAAGTTTCTTTTGTTTCTATTTTGTGGAATAATTTGTTGAGTGTTGGTATTAGCTCTTCCTTGAAAATCTGGTATAATTCTGTGCTAAAACCATCTGGCCTTGGGCTTTTTTTGGCTGGGAGATTTTTAATGACTACTTCTAATTAGTAAACTTAAATCCTTTATCTGATTTTGATTTAACTTTGGTATGTGGTACCTATTGAGAAAATTAGCCATTTCTTTTAGATGTACCTATTTTGTGGAACACACATTACAAAGTATGACCTAATGATTCTTTGAATTCCCTTGGTGTCTGATGGTATGTCCCTCTTTTCACTTCTGATTTTGTTAATTTGGATACTGTCTCTGTGACTTTTAGTTATTTTGGATAAGGGTTTTTCTATCTTGTTGATTTTCTTAAGGAACCAACTCTTTGTTTCATTGATCACTTTGTTTCTGTTTTATTGATTTCACCTCTCAGTTTGATTATTTCTTGTAGTCTAATCCTCTTGGATGTGCTTACTTCTTTTTGTTCTAGAGCTTTCTGGTGTACTATTAAGTTGCTAGTATGAGATACCTCTCCCCCCCCTCTTTTTTAATGTAGGCACTTAGTGTTATGAACTTTTCTCTTAGCACTGTTTTCATTGTGTCCCATAAGTTTAAATATGCTGTGTATTAATTTTCATTGAATTCTGGAAAGTTTTTAATTTCTTTATTTCTCTCTAGACCAATTTTTCATTTGGTACAGTTGTTCAGTTTCCATGAGTTTGTAAGCTTTCTGTTGTTTCTGCTGTTGTTGATATCCAGCTTTAATTCATGGTGATCTGATAGGATTCTGGGAGTTATTGCCATTTTCTTGTGTCTTAGTTAGGATTTTGTTGCTGTGAACAGACACCATGACCAAGGCAACTCTTATAAGGACAACATCTAACTGGGGCTGACTTACAGGTTCAGAGGTTCAGTCCATTATCACCAAGGCGGGGGCACGGCAGCATCCAGGCAGGCATGGAGCAGGAGGACTGAGAGTGCTACATCTTCATCTGAAGGCTGCTAGAAGAAGACTGGTTTCCAAGGTGCTAGGATGAGGGTCTTAAAGCCCACACCCACAATGACACACTTAGTCCAATAAGACCACACTTCCTAATAGTGCCACTCCCCGGGCCAACCATATTCAAACCATTTGTGTCCAAGTATGTGATCATTTTGGAGAAAGTTTCATGAGGTTCTGAGAAGAAAGCATATTGTTTTGTGTTTGGGTGAAATGTTCTGTAAATATCTGTTTGGTCCATTTAATTTATACTATCTGTTAGGTCCAGTATTTCTCTGTTTATTTTTTGTCAAGACGATATGTCCATTGGTGAGATTGGTGAGTACTGAAGTCTCCTACTTCCAGTGTGTGAAAGTCAATGTGTGATTTAAGCTGTGGTAGTGTTTCTTTTACAAATTTGGATGTCCTTATGTTGGGGAATAGATTTTAAGAATTGAAATGTCATCGTGGTGGATCTTTCCTTTGATTAGTATGTATTGTCTTTCCCCATCTCTTGATTAGTTTTGGTCTGAAGTCTATGTTGCTAATATTAAAAATGACTACACCAGCTTGCTTCATATACATTTCATTAAAATCCCATGACTTGAGATAATAATACTCTCTTCACAACCTAACAATGACTCTAGAACTCAGCATGAAAAACTTCTTCTTTGAGGTGTTGGTCAAGAAAGTCCAACATCTACTGCACAACCCTTACACCGAAGGCTCAGAGAACGTCACAGAGGAGCAGGCAAAAAGATTATAAGAGCCAGATGACCAGGATGTCTGCTGTGAAGTAGTGTCTTCTATATGTAACACAGAGTTGTACTTATACAATCTTAGTAATATGGTCACCAAAACAAGGTGAGCACAATGACAACAATTAACATGCTGAAAACAGATTCATTCCTAGGTGAAGATCTATAATCAATGGCAGCTAAGAGAGAGATTAGGTCTTCACCAGGAATAAGCCTCCTGATAGGTTATCCAATCTGAAGTAGCCAGCCTTAAACACACATACGCATTAAGTGGACTCCACAGGTTATATTTATGCATACATATGTTACACTTATATGTTACAATGATAAAGAAGAGACCGTGAATTTAAGCAGGAGTGGAAAGGACACAGGAGGAAATGGAGTAGGGTAAGGAAAGGGTAATAATAATAGAGATATGGCATTCATATATGCTAGTCTCAAGAAAATGTCTAGAGTAAGAAAGGGAAACAAATGACCATAAATGCTGGAGAGGGTGTAAGGAAAGAGGGGCCTCATCCACTGGTAGTGAGGGATGCGAACTGGTACACTGTAGAAAGCAGTGTGGAGAGTTCTCAAAAAAGGAAACTGCCATTTGCAATGTTTTTTTTTATAATAAAGTTTTTGCAAACTAAAAGTAGGTCCTATTATATCACTCCTCAGTAAATACCCAAAGTGCTCTGTGTCTCACCAGAGAGATATTTTCTCATACATCCTTGTTCATGGACCACTTATAATGGCAAGTAAAGGGAACCAGCCTAGATTTCAATCAATAGATAAATCAATAAAGAAAATAGCATGCATTACACAAAGACAGTAAACAAAATGAAATTATGAAATTTTTAAGAAAATAGATGGAACTAGAAAACATTATATTAAGTGAAATAACCCAGACTCATAAAAAAACAAACATCATTTAGCTTCTGAGTTTTTATATGTGTACATCTACGTGAGAGTAACAGATAGAAGATGCCAGAAACTTAGAAAGAGGCCAAGGAGAGGGAGGAAATCTACTTTTAACAGAAAATCACCCTATAACTAAATCTCAGTAAATGATATTCTATTTAAAACCTAGGTATGGTGGGACACACCTTTAATAGCAGCACTCAGGAGGCAGAGGAAAGCGGAGTTCTGTGAGTTTGAGGCCAGTCTTGTTTATATAGCAAAGCTCCATACCAGTCAAGGTTACATAGTAAAACAACTGCCTAAAAGAAGCAAACAAAAACAAGTATGCACATTACAAACAAAACTGAAAAAGTCAAAATTAACTGAATTACCACCTGACCATTTATGAGAAATTTGAAGCTCCTGGTTATGCTCTGTTAGGAATTGTCTAAATCCTCTTCCAGATGTACTCCCTCTTCTAATTGGCAATGCTATAGAAAATGAAGTAGTATTCTACTCGTGCATATTTCCACACATACAACTGTTTCCATTGAGTTTCTCTTTGACCTTTATACCTCTTGTCTTTCATTAGTTCTCATACGCAAATTTAAGTCTTCTAATATAAATAATGCATGAAAAAACATTATTGGGGCTACTACTGGAATGTGAATAAGGTCTGTGTACTTGACTACAGACTTGCAATAAAAGTAGCCATCTTCATATTCACACACACACACACACACACACACACACACACACACACACCATTTATAAAGGATACTCTTAAGAGCTGGAGTTGCAGTTCAGTCCTAATATGTAAAAGTCTAGGATTCAAACTCTAACATGACAAAAATTACATGTTTGAGATACTAAGGGACAACAGAACATGAACTAGTTGTTACATGATCTAGAAGAATAAATATTAGATATGTTGGGCATTTTGACGTTCTTGCCGGTATGCTATTTTAAAGTCTCACTTGTGTTAGAGACACATACTTAAGTATTTCTGTGTGAAGTTATGTAATGCCTTGGATTTGCAGTGAGAGCCTCCATATCAGTTTAGCCTTATACACTAAAATATACCAAACCCCACATTTCAATGTAGACTGAAAAGATAGGGTGGATACTACCATGTCTGGGATTTTAGAACATACTCCATGACTGATTTTTCCCACTGAATACCATGTTAGTCCTTATGGTCAAAAGAATTCAAATATACTGAATTTCTAAGATTACTTTCACTTCCCCCACATAGAAAACATGTATATCATTGTCGCTAACATATAATTCTCTTTTACAGTACAAGTGATCATTATCAAATTCTACACACATACACACACACACACACACACACACACACCACCATAGCCTCTCTCTCTCCTAACTTTATTTACCAAAAATTTAGAACATCTCAAGATAGCTTCAGACCTGCACCTCCAGATATGCCTCCTGACATTTCTGAGAGTATAAAATAAGAATACACAATATTGGCTAAACGAATAGTGGGTGTCTGTATCAGAGAATTTGAGGACAGTTTTACTCCTCATGTTTTCATCATGAGATTGGTGGCATCACTGCAGACACTGTGAACAACAATCTCACTGAAGGCTTGCTCATTTCCTGTCTGCTTTTGTTTCTGCCCTGTGCAACTGTTCACTTTCTATGTACATTTCATATGAGGTGGAAAGTGAGACATCAACAGAAGCAGAGGTTCCTTACATCTCTGAAGATGCTGCCTCTTGACTTAGTAATTTTCAGGTTGTCACACACCTAAGGCGGTGATGGGTTTATATACTTTTCTTTAAGTTTCATGGACTAAAGCCTGAAATGATAATATAATGAAAGCTTAATTTTGTTCACCAAAATCAGTTACAAAAACACTAAGACCCTGAACTTCTCACAGAAAAGCAATTTGCCATAATATTAACTACCTCCAGTTCAAAAAATCATTACTGTTTAATTACTGATCCTCTACTGAGCATTGATCAAACTTGAGCTGCACTTTCAGGAACTGAAAAATCAATGGGATGTTGATTGTATATTATAATATAAATCATATTTCAAAATATGTCTTCCCTTAGTGATTTCAGAAAGACATCATCGATATGCTTCTAATACACAGTGATCCTATGAGAAAAATGCCCAAATATTTTTTCTTTTCTTCAGCAATTTTGAAATACTTATTGTTAAAAGGTTCATGGTTTTGACAAGGCTTCTATTTCCTGTGTAAAATAAAAGCTAATAAAGCCTACTTCTTTGTAAATATTTCTCAAAACATTGATTTAGATGTGTTATGTTCACTCGAGTATCAGTTTCATCGGCCCACCCAAACAGGCCTCTGAATGGAGGAGTACTCAGTCAAGCAAGCTTGTATGGTCATTTTGAGTGGCACAGTTTTAAAAGCAAAAATTGGGAATTGTTTTATTTACATATTCTCTCCAATACCAGGTTTTATTCATTGTCTTCCTGACATCTTTACAGGTGGAGACAGCTTCTATCTATGAAAAACATTAACTGAGGCACCCTCATTCTCTTGGCTTTGATCTTTGCTTCCAGGTCTTCCCTTTCCAATATACTAATGATGTATGAGTCCTTTGAAAAAGTTGTTTTTCATGAATTTTAAAGAGTAAATATTTTTAAAGAGCTGAGCTGTGTGGTAATCACAAATTTTATTGAAGAATCACCAGGAGTGGTCCAGTCTTTCCTTCTACTATATAGCCTTCTTCACTTTTTCTCTAGCTCACGATTCAATTCTCTGTCTCATTTACTTGTACTCTGGTAAACAAACAGCCACTGCCTTTGTGTGCCATACTACCAAGAAAGGAGAGTGGAGTATCCTCAAAAGTCACTCATCTCAGATTGCTGCTTGCTTTTCCTGTCTTTTCAGGTTCTGGCCAGTTAGTTTCATTTCATTTCTATATCCCTTCTCTTTGTCTTCTATTTCCTTTTTCTCCATGTTTTTCTCCTCCTTTAGTCATTTATAATTTTAGGATAACTCATTATCTGTCATCTCCTTTAGTCATTTATAATATTAGAATAGTTCACTGTCCTTTCTTCTTTAGAATTTACCTTGCCCAGTACCCAGTGATTCAAGATGGCAACACACAAGAAACCAGAGGAATGATCCTGGCCTCCTCACATGCCTGTTTGCCCCTCACAATGCCAGATCTACTCACCAAATCATATTGATTCTGCCCCCTAAATGATTCCAAAATAGCCCCCCAATCCCAGTTGTATTAAGTTCACCTCTCTTGCTATGCAGTTGCACTTTCTTTGTTTATATCTTTGTTGCCTTTCTACTGTGTGACAAGAACAGCCTAGGGAATTCATACATGACTCCTCGCTTTGTCTCCTCACTAATAAATCCAAGTCTCTGTCATGTTTAAACTCTTCCAGCAATTCCTGATTTTCCAGGCTCTCGAGTTCAGAACACAGTACAGTAATGTGTCCCACCTTCAGTTCACATTTTATGCACGGCTTTCAGGCCTTCCACTGGTCCCTCCTTACCCATAGGCAGACCTTTCCCCTCTGCCCTCTGGAAATACTTTCATATCTCTGTCTCTTTGCCTCTTCTCTCTCTCTGTGGGTATGGATGTATGTGTCATAGTGTATTGCCCTGTTGTTATATAACTTATCCTAGTGTATGATACTTATGCATGAAGTACTGATCAATGAGCTAAGTTCCTTAAAGATGAAGACTCTTAGAATTCTTGTATGCACAGCAATTGATGCTCAGTGGATGCTTCTGAGCACCCCAAGAGAAAATGACATCTCAACATACATTACCTGTTAAAATAGTAGAACTCTCAACACAAGTCTGTGGCATTTGAACTTCAACTGCTAAGACAGATCTGAAAGAAACCTACCTGAAAAACAAAACCCTCCTTGGAAACAACCAGATCATGCTACTGCTAAATCTGACATGAAAATATCTGGTCATCCTGAAGGATGCCCTGACGAGTGTCTGTTTGTAGTGGACCAAAAGTGTCTCTAAAGAGAAACTAATTAAAGAAGATTGACTTTAAGTGCCAGAAGGAGGTAATGGTTACTACAGCTTATTCTGTCCACAGCAAAGTCCTTAGACTTGTCCTAGAAACAGAGTGCTGCCAAAGAAACTTAAAGGGGTGTCCACCCAAAACACTGTCAGTCATAGAAGCACAGCCACACTTATGACCCCTTAAGTAGAAACACACACCAAGCAAGCATAAGAAAACATGACTTTCTACTTGTCCTCTGACCCAAGTATTACATTGGTCCTGGTTGAGCAGAGGAAACCATTATAAAAACCGACACACTGAAGTCTGCACCTCAGGACCCAAAAGTCTGCTCAAACCCAGACACAAGCAACAGTAGCACCTAAAAGAGAAAGACACTGAACGAGCAAAACTCTGTGAGGAAATCAAGAGTTCCATCAAGACCATGGTATGTGTGCTTACAGTAGCATTTAAAAAGCCCGGTTTGGGGAGTAAGTAATGATGTAAAAAAGAGAAGACATCATCCAGATACAAGCACTACTAACAGTACAATGAGCTGTGGAAATAACCAAAATTATATAACCCAAACACTTTGGTTTGGTTTGGTTTTTAGTGTATAGCTGTGGGCATGTGTCTATGGTGTATGTGCAATTCCTGGTACCCAAATTAGTCTGCTCATAACCATTTGTAATTTCAGCTCCAACAGATCTGACACCCTCTTCTGGTCTTTGCTGGCACCTGCATGCAACTCAGACACTGTCTCATTGAAATATTCTTTCCACATGTCAAGATTTATCTAAATGCAATTATAAAATTACAGAATTACATCATATACAACATATGATTTCTTGTTTAGTTTTTCCAGTTTCTGTTATGTAAGATAAACCATAAACCTTCTTGCTTAAGAAAAGGGTATACAGACCAGGTGAGAACCAACTGATATGTAAAGCAGCCAACACTGTCAAATACATTTCCCATCACAACTCAAATGGGAAAAAGCCACCCGGGGCCACATATAGTTAGTTTCATGACCTCTGAAGGCTATCCTTGAAAGAGAAATGCATTTTACAAGGAATTTGTAAATGGCTGGGAAAAGAAAATGATCACTGGCCATGCTTTAAGATGTGAACTTGTCTCCAAGTGAGAACTCTGTTACTTAGAAGTACTTAGAAAACCCAGAGGGGAACGCTTCTATATAGAGGATATTCTCAATTCTAACTTTGTTGTTTACCTTTCAGTGTCTAAATACTTCATATTTGGTGGCCTCACATACTACCAGATAAGATCAAGTTTAGGTAGACAAATAAAGGGCCATCCACCAAATCCATTCATAGGGAGATTTCAATGCCAGTGTTGACAATAATATTTTGCTGTTATTTTTTAAAATATTTATCTTTAATCTTTTTTTACAGTCCAGTCATTATCTCCCTCCCAGTCTGCCCTCCAACAGTTTCTCATCCCATTCCTCCTCCACCCTCTCTCCAAGAGGATGGCCCCACCCCACTCCCACCCCACCTCACCGCATTAAGCCTCCCCACTTCCTGGTGCCTCAAGTCTCTCCAGGGTTAGGTGCATCTTCTCTCACTGAGGCCAGACCAGACACTCCTCTGCTGTATATGTGTCAGAGACCTCATACCATTTGCTGTTGGTTTCAAAGAGTTCAGACTTCCCTAAGTGGACTCAGGGTATTTAACACAAACCACTAGTTGACTGGAAAAAGAGGAGAGGAAGGGCTGAAGGAGAGGGATTTGGGGTTGAGCTTGTTCAAAACACATCATATGCATGTATAAAATCATCAAACAATATGAAACATTTTTAAAAATAAGACAACCAAAACAAATTCTAAGCAAGCAAAGACACCAGGACAAAAGCATAAGCTGTGATTGCAGTGTCCATTCACCACAATGGCCAACACACTCAGAAGAAAACTTTAAGAAAACTGAGGGCCTTAAACCTGGCTAGCAAGTGAGTATGATGAGAACAGACTTGGGGGTGCTTGAATAATTGTTTCCTAATTTTGTCTGTGGGTTGGAAGACCAGACACAGCTTGAACTAAGCAAAACGCATTGCTGAAGTATTTTCTACGTTCCTCTGAAAGATGAGGACTAAAGTCAATGTCCTTTAAAAGCAAATCCAAAAAGCAGCTCTCAGGAAAAAGCATTTTTTCTAAATTCAGCGTTTGCAGATTAGTTATATAATGGGAGGAGGGTTAGAATTCCTTAATACTTGGATCTATACAAATCCTCCTCTTCCTAAGGGAAAATATAAACTGAAAGCTTTTCCCTTCCGTGCAGAGAATAAAAGCATCAATCTAGTCTGAGAGAAGCAAATGTTGTCCTAGAATTAAAATACATAGCCTTTGGGTCTCGTTAGTGCCTCTGGTCTTAACTCTCTTCTTTTGCCTTTGATAATCCTCCAAAAATTGGAGGGTATATGCAAGGACCTCAATGCACAGAGCTCCCCACAGATCCCTCTCCACCTGGCAACTGATAGCCATTTTCATAGAAATAGTTATGCTCTTCCCCACAGTTTAGCAAGACTCATCTTGAAATGTCACTGTGTAGGACACGCAGGAGACACTCATACTTCATCCACCCCTCTGTTCTGCTTCTCCTGGAGACACTGAGCCACAGCCAGCCTTCTTGAGTAGCATTTATATTATCTGCACAACTAGGCTATCAGCGCTGTGGTTGTAAACAATGTGCTTAATCCTACTGAATATAAATCCAAATGGACAAAACAAACCACATGGTGAGTCCCATTAAGGAAATGGAGTTTCATCTCACTCTAAAAGAAAGCATGAAAAAGGGTTGGTGGCATATCCTTGATCTCATGTTCAGAAATAAATGATCCTACATAGCAAAAATAAAGCCTAGAAAAACAATGACTTAATGAAATTTGCAGGCAAACGGATGGAACTTGAAAATATCATCCTGAGCGAGGTAATTCAGTCACAAAAGAACGAACATGGTATGTACTCACTGATTAGCGGATATTAGCCCAAAAGTTCAGAATACCCAAGTTTCACTTAACAGTAACCGCTGGACTGAGAGTGAGGTACCAGATGGAGGGGTTGGAGAAAGGTCTGAAGGAGCTGAGGGAATTTGCAGCCCCATGGAGGGAGCAAGAGCATCAATGGGCCTGAAACCACCCCCCCCCCCATCATCCTGGAGTTTGGACCACCAGCCAAAGAATACACATCTATGGACCCATGGTTCGGACCACATATGTGGCAGAGGATGGCCTCAATGGCCATCAGGGAGAGAGGAGATGCCCTTGGGCCTGAGGACGTTAGAGGCTCCAGTAAAGGGGAATGTCAAGGTGGGAATATGGGTATGGGCAGGCGGGTGGGTGGGAGGTGGAATTCCCTCATAGAGACGGGGAGGGGGAAGGGATAGGGTGTTTCCAAAGAGGAGACTCAGAAAAGGGGAAACAGTGGAAATGTAAATAACGTATCAAAAAGAAAAAAAGAAGAAAAAAAAAACAAAAAACAAAACAAAAATAAAGCCTAGTTCAAATAACCTTTGTGAGTGTGCTTTTCTAGATGAAAAGGGGGGAAAGGTGATTTTTGTTGGAAGTCTAGATTAGGCAGTGGAAAAAAAACCATGAGCTCTTCAAATGTGCTTTCATTGTCATCTTAGCGGAGTCACCTGTGCAAGCTCCAGTTCACTTGCTACTTAACCTAGAGCAGCTCCACCGGAAGGGTATTCTCCTATCACTGGTCACATTGCAACACGTGATCTTCCATTACATCATCCCACTGTATCCTCCAATGAAAGTAATATATGTGCAGCTATAGTACACAAAGGGAGACCTTGGGAACACACACACACACACATCCAGTGTTGATTTATGACTTGAAATGCTTAAACATCAAATGCAATTCACTGAGAGAGATTCCTTGCACAGATGGGAGAATCTTCCACGCATCTGATCCATATTCTGGTGTAAATACTAAATCATTCTACCTGAAAGAGGTAAATACCTTTTACCAGGAAAATGCAGTGTATTTGTGTGATTACCGTTTATCTGTGTGGTTACTTGTAAGCCTGCTCTCAGGCTCTGCATTTGTCAGGCCTGCTTATAGTTAAATGGCATTGCTGAAAAAAGTCGCTGTGAACATGCCATTCTAGGAAAGCTTTCTTTTAATCAAAGAACAACCATAACAAAGAGCTTCGGATAGAGTACATGTCTTGACGATCCTTAGATGATAACCCCCTCTATTTGCTCACTCGTTCATTTTAAGTAAAAGTTCAAGTCAACAAAAATATATTTTTTGAACTTGAGATATTTATTTGTAATACAGTCCCATAGAAGAAGATAAATACAGATAGTAACCATAACATAAAGTACAAAGCAGAAATTTTTAATTCAACAGTTTTAGTATTGATAATCTGTCTTTGGTTAAATCATACTATGGCTGGTTTCCCTCAAAACAGCCAATTGTGTCTTATGTTTTCCTCACTCTTGTTCAATTTCAGAGATTAGTCTAGGCAAGATCAAAGTCAAAATGGCTAAGTGAAAGAATTCTCTGATGCTCTAGTGCTATTTTAATTTAGCATGTCCATTGAAGCAGCACTCTGCTGGTTAGCACCATACTTTTTAATAAATTTAGCAACTCAAGGAAGCTATCACAACACCACTTCTCTTAGTTTACTTTTGACTTTGATCTTCAGAAAATAAATTACTGGTTATGAACTCAGACTAATCAACAATAAACTTTGATATTAAAAGTTCAAATGGCTAAAATATGAGTGTGATTCAGTAATAGAATATGTGCATAGCACATGGGCTCAATCTCCAGCATCACCATTGTTTAAAAGGATTTCTTTTACTATTATTTAATCATTATATATAGACAAGAAATATAATTGCATTTTGGTATTAAGAAAAACTCGTAAAACCTTAAGGATACCTCACACTTTAGCAACAGCATATAGGGAAGTATGGAACTGACCTGGAACTTTTTCCCCACTGGCTAGATTTTATACTCTGCTCTGCAGGTTGCTGGAAGAGAAAAAGCCCCAATAGTCTTACCAAGCAATGGATTCTGCATACTATAATACTGACCTGCCAGTCAAAATGATCGACTGCTTCAAGTGTAAAATGAATACTATAGGGATAACCAACCACTTTTGAATTGGACTTAAGGCTGTGGGAGAAAACCCATGTATAGTACTGTAAGAGAGGTCAAATGTCCATCACTGAGGATGTAATCGACACTAGAGGAAACCTCCTACCCTTGTTTGCTAAATGGACCTGCTGTCAAATTGTCTTCTAAACATTTATGTTTCTACATATAGATTAGTGATGCTCCAAACCTTGGTCAGAGAAGATTCTTCTTATAATGGGATTCAGTCAGTTCAGAGACTCTGGATACCTACCTGGTCAAAGTGTGGAGAATAAGTGTTGAGCATGAGTGTGTTGTGTGCTCAGCCCTAAATGGAAAGTGTATACCACTCCCACATACCCTCAATGCTTATGGAACACTACAGAAGACAGAACAGGAACATGCTTAGAGCTGGCAGGTGAGGACTAATGCTATGAAATGTTATCTCTAGGACACAACATCACCGTTTCATGCATGAACCCACAGCAGCTATGATTACCCTCTTAAGACCTGCAAAGACTGAGCCGGTCAACAATTTATCATGGATGAGAGGGGAGCACATGAGCCCCATACTCACCTGAGGAGCTACTGAGAGTAAAAGGTTTCTGGGGAATATGGGGTTTTCTTCAGAGGTGTGCCACTGCTAAGTGGCCCATGATCCAGAACCAGGAGAGAGTAAGTTCTGTGATCTTAAATCAACACTTTTGTGCTAATTTGTCACAGCAGCCATAAGAAGCTAGTGTAGATACTTATGCTACAAAATGTACTAAAATGCACAAGGACCAATACTGTACATTTTACAGAGAGCTGCTATAATTTAAATATCAGCACATGAAGAAATTCTTAGATTATTTATACTATATGAATCTTGAGACGGTTCACATATAAACATCTAAACCATTCTCACAACTACTCCAGGTCAATTTTTTCTCAAAAAATAAAATGCTATAGAAAGTGTTGAATGTTTTTCTACATAACCCATCTCAATCCCATTCTTTCTTCTTCCTCCCACACTAAATGGTATCTTCAAACACTTGGGTATTAATTTCACACACAGTTTTATTGAAGAGCACGCCGCATTTTGTGTAACTGTATCACTATATGCATTCACGTCGGAAACGCATTTTCTCCCCACATTATTTCTGAGGATTATCCACTCTGACTTTAGTTCACTTATTTCACTCCTCTGTGATATTTTTTGGTAGAATAAAACAAAACAAAAATCTATAATGCACTGTTATTAGTTCTCCTCTTGAATTATGCTTCTCACCCACCAGTAACTTGCTATTCACAATAACGATACAATAAATATCAAGGTGAATGTCTTCTGATGCATAGGTGCACAGATCTCCCACGGCACAGCACAGAAGCAAAATATATTAGACCGCAAATGCCTATAGCATTGCTAGATGTTGTCATGCTGTTCTTCAAGGCAACTAAGATTGCTTCGAAATTCCTCTCAGAATTAAATACATAGTGTAATACATTTGCATAAAGATGCTGCATTGACCTCAGTGAGTTGAGCATCCTCAGAAATTTCTTTGCAATTAAGCTACTATGATCCCTGAGCTATCTTTCTGGTTCTAGTTATAGCATTTTTAAATTATATATAACAGTATCTGCCATTAGTATGACTAAAGAGCTCTGACTTAAAGATAAAAAAAAATTATTTGGTATTATAAGAAGCAATCCTTATGGGGCTCTGATAAGCAATAGTTTTCTTAAAAATGTAAAAAAATATTTGCCTTGGATTTACTGACAACTGGCCTAAAACAGATTACTAATATCAAAGTTAAGCTATGTTCTAGAGGGAGGTTGGTCTTCACTTTCATGGTGATGAATTAAAAAAGAAAGAATAAGACCTAGCTGTCCTCAGAAGGAGAGCACTTTTATAATATGTGCAAGGCCATGGGTTCAGTCCCCAGCACCACAAAAATAATATAAGCAGTGATGTAAGCACCTTTGTCATACTTGGTACTTTGTCAGTATCGTGTCTGAAGTAATACTTGTGTAAATCTAATAACTAATGACCATTGTAACATCTATATTACAGGCGAATAATTTATCATACATAAAGATTAATAGTTTACTCAAAATCACACAGAGGAGGGATCCAGAACTGAAGTCCATAACCATGTCAAAATCTACCAGTTTTCTTTGCTTCCTGGAAGAACCCAATACATTTCCCTCTGTCAATCTTTGATAACAGTTTAGAAATATTTACTGAACAAGTAAAATAAATTATAGCTTTAAAACTAAATGAAATAAGTAATATTGAATTTAAAATCAGATGAATTATGCAAATAAAGAGAAACTTTAAAAATAAGAAATCTAACAAGGGGTGTCATTTCATTCTGTCAATTTTCTCAACGGCTGAACAAGTACAAGATTTCTCTTAGCTCAGGAAACAAATGAAGTTGTTCATCATTTTCTCAAGGTCATAACAGAAACACACAAGAAGCTGTGATCACTTCATACTCAACTATCCACAAACAAAACTCTAGAAGATTTATTGAAAATAACTTCAAAGACATTCATAACTTCCAAGATTGGTCAGAATCCCAAGAAGCTGCCAAGCTTCTACACTGAAATTGAATCCTTGGAAATGAAACAAACTCCATTTGTAAAGAGTTCTGTGCCTCCCAGACTGGATGCCCAGATACAGGTCAAGTGGATTGGGACCCCATCTCCGTGTTGCCTCACTATTTTGAATTGTTTCCTAGATATTCTTATGACTCTGCATGCCTTATTTCTACTAGCTGAATTACTGTAGATGGCTGATGAATTATTAGTGCACAAAGATGAATTTTCTAAACTCAAAGTGGGTGATACAGTTGCCATTGTTGCTAGGCACCTCTACTACAATTAGTCTCTCTCTCTCTCTCTCTCTCTCTCTCTCTCTCTCTCTCTCTCTCTCTCTCTAAGTTTTTTAAAGACAGGGTTTCTCTGTGTAGCCCTGGCTAGTGATTATTAAAACTCATTGTTGTAACAATTTATCAGAAACTGAGCAGTCCTAAACAACATAAATCTATTATAACCTATAAACATAACTAAATAAAAACAACATAAATCTATAATCTTGCTGCCATGGACATGAGAAAGAAGTCTAAGTTGATTCTGACAAGCCAAAATTCAACATGTCAACCAGGCTCTGCCTTTTCTAATGGTGGGATAAAGATACTGTGTGTGGTGATTATTCTTCGTTATCAATTGTCTATATCAAGATTAACTAATACCCAAATGTCTATGCACACCTGTGGGGGAATTTTTTTTCTTAATTAAATCACTTAAAGTGGGAAAGCCACTTCTAATCAGGATCCCTGAAGTGGGAAGATACACCTTTAATCCAGATCTTTTTAGTGGGAACACCCACTTTTCATCTGGGTCACACCTTCTGGTGACAGCCTATATAAAAGACATGGAAGAAGCTTGCCCTCTCTTTGCGTCTTTGCTCTCACTCTTTCTAGAAAGTCTATTCCTTCACTAGCAGTAAAGTCTACTTCTTCATGACTTCTGTGTATACAGAATACCAGCTGAGACATCCAGCTTTGAAGACTAAACAACTAATGGACCCATGGCCATTCTTTGGTAGATAGTCACTTTTGGAAGCTATTGTAATAAGTCATATGTGTGTACATGTATATATGTGCGCATACATACATATATATATATACAAATACACACACACACACACACACACACACACACAATGTTCCTCTAGAGCAATAGTTCTCAACATTCCTAATGTTTCAAATAATGCTTCAACCCTTTAATACAGTTAATACATGTTGTGATGACCCCCAACCATAATATTATTTATGTTTCTACTTCATAACTATAATTTTTGCTACTGTTAAGAATTGTGATGTAAATATCACAATTTATGTGTTTTTCAATGGTCTTAAGCCACCCCTGTGAAAGGGTCATTCAACCCTCAAAGAGGCCATGACGTACAGGCTAAGAACCACTGCTCTAGAGACTCCTGAGTAATATAGATTTTGGTATCAGAAGTGGTCCTAGAGCAACAGAAGCATAAGGATACATTTTTTAATTACCTGGAATAGACTTTCCAATTTGCTAATTCCTATCATTACTGAATTTTCTCCAGTAGCTGAAGCCTTTCCTGGGAGCTTGAAGAATACTAAAAGCCCATGGTGTAAACTATTTTAAAAACTTAAGAAGTCAACTGCATGTGATTACCCTAGTTCACCAGTATGAGAGGCAACATATTTGGTGACTCTGTATATAAAACTTTTGACAATTTGTAGGAAAATCGATGCTGGGCGGTTGCTCCTACATCTCTGGTTAAATTGTCAAAAGAAAAGAATGAGTTCCATGATAAAATAAATCAACTTCTAGCATCTCAGAATATGTTGAAGGACAACAATTAATCCAGGGATAAAACTGGCCAGCTCCAGGTGAGCATAAATTGCCTAAAGGTTTCTAAGTGTGCCCTGGAAGGGAATCTTCTCTCCAACAGCCACAGGGCTCAGGTTGCAGGAAATCAAACCAAAGCCTTTCATTACAGTGTTGGTCGAATTACTGAAAAAATTCAAGTCTCAACTTTTGCAGTGTGTTGGCATGAAAGTAAGGGCATTGATTGGTAACAGATGGGATCCTATTACTTGGGATGGGGATGTGTGGGAGAAGCCTATTGAAGCTCAGATTCTCGAGGATTTCTCTCACCCGTGGAATCAGAGAAATTTGACAATGGGTCCACAGTCATGGAATCCACTGGTCTTACCATGGTCCCCACCACACTGAAACAGCTGGCCTGATAGAAAGATGGACTGACCTTTAGAAGACATAGTTACAATGCTAATTAAGCAGCAACAACCTAGGGGGCTGAGGCAAGGTTCTTCAGAAGGTGGTATATGCTTTGAATCAGGGTCCAATATATGGTATGGCATCTTAGTTAGGGTTACCACTGCTGTGATGAAACACTGTTACCAGAGCAACTTGGGGAGACAAGGCTTTATTTGACTTCCCCTTCCGTATTCATTGTCATGGAAGGAAGTCAGGATAGGAACTCGAGTAGGGTAGGGATCTAGAAGCAGGAGCTGATACAAAGGCCATGGAGGCATGCTGCTTATTAGCTTACTGCTTATGGCCTGCTCAGCCTGCTTTCTCGTAGAACCCAGGACCACAAGCCCAGGGATGGCACCACCCACAATAGGCTGGAGCCTCTCCCATCAATTACTAATTAAGAAAATCCCCTATAGCCAGATCTCATGGAGGCATTTCCACAACTGAGGTTCCCTCCTTTCAGAAAATTCTATCTTGTGTCAAGTTATCTAAAACTAGCTAGCACAGAAGTTTCTCCTATAGCCAAGATCACAAGACCAGGAATCAAGGGGTGGAAAAGGAAATAGGTCTACTCACTATCACCCTTAGTGATCCACTAGAATTTTTTTTTTACTTCCTGTTCTTATGACCTTAAGTTCTGCAGGCTTAGAAGTTTTGGGTCCAGAGTGGGGAGTCCTCCTGCCAGGAGCCATAACAAACCTTAGAATTAGAGTCTCACACTTCCCCCTGGCCACTTTGGACTTCTGAAGGCCATAAGTCAACAGGCTAAGAAAGGATAACAGTGTTAAGAGGGGTGATTGATCCAAATTACCATGGGGAAATTGGATTGCTTCTCTGCAAAGGAGAAAGATTATGTCTAGAGTGCAGGAATCCTTTAGGGTATC
>CM052705.1:66006388-66022201 GCA_028551405.1 Uromys caudimaculatus | reverse complement strand
TTTGATACTTTATTTACATTTCCGATGATTCCCCTTTTCTTTGGAAACCCCGTGTCCCCTCCCCCTCCCCGCCTCTGTGAGGGAATTCCTCCTCCCACCTACCCGCCCACCCATTCCCATATTCCCACCTTGACATTCCCTTTTACTGGGGCCACTAGCACCCTCAGGCCCAAAGTCCTCTCCTTTCTCCCTGGTGGTCTCTTGATGCTATTGTGTCCTGTGACTAAAGTTAATGGGAAATTACAACAACCTAATCCAGACACGATGACAAAGGGCATTGACCCTTGAGCAATGAAGGTATGGGTGACTCCTCTGGAAAAGATCCAAGACCTGATGAGGTGCTTGCAGAGAGTGGAGGAAGCACAGTAGGGATAGTAGACAAAGTTAGTTATAAATACCAGTTAAGGCCATGTGACCAGGTGCAGAAACAAGGATTATAATTAACATGTGTGTTTCTGTCATATTTTAAGAGTATGTTTGTACAGATATTTGTGTTTTCTTTTCTCAGTTGCTTTATCCTATCATATATTTTTGTTTCTAGGACCTTAAATTCTGCTTGCCTAGAAGTTTTGGCTCCAGAGTGAAGAGTGATCCTGCCAGGAGCCACATAAACCTTCCATTGAATTTAGAATCTCAGACTTCCCTCAGGTCACTAAGGACTTCTGATGGCCTTAAGTTATCATAGCAGTTTTCATAGTTAAGTTTGAGGTACTCAAAGGATGTCCCTCAAGGGACGTTGCCACCTATTCTAAATTTATGATGTATTTATAGTTGTTCTATCATGTTAGGGGTAATTACGATCTGGCTAAATATATAAAGCATTTGTGATTGTACTTACGATAGCTATATCAATGTTAGGAGTAATTATGACCTAGTTACTGTTTTCATTTGGAAATTAAGCATGACATAAGGTGTTGGGGTGACCCTGTATAAAGGTGTGTCCTGAATTTTCAATTATTGATTGCTATACAGGCAGAGAGCTACATGCTGGCAAGATTTTGGTATTATTTCTATGAGCTGTCACTGTTTTTTTATTTGTAAATGCTTCTCATTGCATACCTGCCCAAGAAATGAAAGTCAGGCAGCTCAGGATACCTAAAGGCAAGAGATGGATCCAGCATTGTTTTGCTGCTGATTGGTTCAAACTGGAATGTGCCTTTGTTGTACCAGGAAGCCTTCATGAACCCCAAAAGACCACCAAGGAGCCAATTCCGATGCAATCGCTCTAGGGTCTCTTTTTTCAAACTTGAGCCTGGTCCACACCACCATCTCTGATGCAGCAGAACAGGAGGGGGCACATCTGATTGGGGGACCATTCTGCGGTTTAACATAATTGGCTAGGGCCAGGAGCCAAATCACAAACTTAACTTCTGTTTTCCTCTTCATTGGTGCTTGTTAGGAAGTGAAGTGACAAGGCCAGGTTTGTAACCTGGAGGTGCAAATTTGTTGGGGTGTAACCTGGAAACTGGTGCTAGACTCTGGCTTGTTGGGGAATAACCTGGAAACTGGTGCTAGGTGCTGGCTTGTAACCTGGAAACTGGTGCAAGACACTGGCTTGTTAGTTAACTCAAGTTCAACCTTAGGTCAGGTTCTCTAAGATGGAGTCTAAGCCCAAAAGATCTGGTCTCTTGTTTTTTTGTGTAATAAAGAACTGATGACCCAAAGCTGGGACAGGAAGTATGGGTGCAGGACTTCCGGGCAGAGAAAGTCACAAGCAGATGTGACAGCCTCAGGAGTCTCAGAAGGCAAGCAGGAGGGAGATAGATGAGCCAGAAGCAGGCAGTGAGAACCACATGGGGAGACAGAATGGCAGATAAATCAGGTTAAGTTAGTAGCTAGCTGACTGCCACAGCAAAAAGCCAACAATTTTAAACTGTGTAGAAGCCTCCACATCTTAAATAGACCTCAGGTGGGATCAACAAAAGTCCCACAATAATAAGGATGTGATTGTGTGTCAGTGACAAGGGGGTGGACTTGTGGTGGCTATTATTTGTCAACTTTACCACATCTAGAATTAACTAAACCCGAAATGCTGGGCATTCCTGTGAAGATGGTTTTTCCTAATTAAATCACTTGAAGTGGAAAGATCCACTTCTAATCTGGTTTTTTGAGGTGGGAAGATACACCTTTAATCCAGATCTTTTGAAACCCACCTTTATTCTGGGCCACTCCTTCTGATGGCAACCAGTATACATGACATGGAAGAAGGAAGCTTGCTCTCTTTGTCTGCTTTCTCTCACTCTTGCTAGCAAGTCCATTCCTTCACTGGCAGTAGAGCCTACTTCTTCATGACTTCAGTGTATACTGAAGACCAGTTTAGGCATCCAGCTCGCAGACTGAACAACTACTGAATTCATGAACCTTCATTTGGTGGACTGAAACTGTTGGAAGACATTCTAACAAATTTCCTTTATATAGAGAGAGAATCCTGAGTACCACATTACCTTTTCCAGCCTTTAGAAACTCTAGATTCAGTTCTTCATCTCCTGTTCCACGCCATCTTTAAAACATCTATGGCTATTCAAGTCACTCAAACTCAGGCCTGGATCAGCCCATATCTCTTGTCCCACTTTCACATTTAATGTCCCTGTGACTACACAGGTCTCATAGGTAATACAGGATACTTTCCTAATCTCAAGTTTTCCTGATTTCACAACAATATTAATTGTCTTTTGTCATATATACTGTATCGTCATATTCACAATTCCTGGAGATTGGGGCATGGGCAAATTTAAAAAGCCATTGCACTAGACAGACACTATTTTAACTTCCCTGGACAAATGTGCTAAGTTTCCGGTAATATCACCCCAAATAAAATCAAAAGTTAGATGAATAATTTTGTTCTTTGAGCACCACTTTTTAAAATAATAATAATAATAAGTTGTTTCTCATGAATGTTCTTCTATAGTCACAAAATATAAGGAGCTATAAAAAGGTGTAAGGAATGTATAATTCTGCTGCTTTCTGATTTCATCAGGCAAAATATCAATCCTCTTGATAAATTAGTCTAGACAAATCGGTCCTTGTAACATTTTGCTTTCTGTTTTACCATGTTTAAGAATCTGTTTTACCATGTTTAAGAATCCATTTAGAAGCCAATTGTTAGATGAACACTTTTTTTGTTCTGTAGTTTGTTTTTTCCTTTGTTCTGGGAATGCAGATACATTTCAAACAAACAAACAAAAATCACACATAGATTCTGTAAAATATTTTTACTTTCCCTTACTACTAACAATATTTTAAATCTCTTTAAAAGGCTAAATAAATGCATTTATATTAAAACTGTAGAATTTTTTTCTCATTACTCCAAGTGGAAGGCTGTAATTTCATATCTTGCCAAGTTAATATAATTTTCATCAACTGAAGTACACAGTTCAATCTCAAAGCCTTGAAAATAAATGAAACGGTAAAGAAATGAGCAGGCAGATCAATCCGTTTGATCCTGGAAATTCATCAGAACGTCTAATTCTGTCCTTTGACGTTAGCCTTTATTGACTTGGTCATCTGGACAAATGAATTCCCACTCTCACACCTTCAATTTCATGCTTCACTATTTCCAGAACTAAATTTCTTTAATATTAGGCACATCCTTAGTATTTGCTCCAGTGGGAAAAAATCTATTTTATAACAATCTTAACCTTAAAATTATTCTTTTATAAAATCTTTGGAAAGACCTTTAAAAAAATCTATTTCTATGGACCTGTCCGAACATGTCTGTAATAATACTATATTTATCAAGTGCTCAAAACTGGGCCAAATTTTTTTCTCTAGTTAAAATATTTACCCTTTGTTTCCATGGGAAATATTTTTCTAGTTTAGGAGATTTATTGCTACAAATACATCTATAAATTTAGGTCAATAATGTGGGTTTGAACAAACATGAATGCAAAAATATTTCAACCAAATTCTTATTTCATTACATACCTAGTATGACAAAAGACTTCAAAATATAAAGTTTTATGGGTTTTATGACATTACAACTCATTTTATAATATCTTGAAAAATTAATACCCTTTCTAAGGTTTTTATCTCAATACCCCAAAGATTAATGACTGTTTACAAAGACTGCCTTGCAAAACTAAAACATGTTCCATTAGATTAACAGCTATTGTGTTAATAGTACCATTATCCTTTCTTTTAATATGAAGAATAATAAAATATAGATTTAGGAATATTATAATATAGCTGAGAGGAAACTTAGCCGCTCTGTCTTGGAAGAAATCGTAAAGATCTCAACTGCATCAAACAATAAAGCTTTCAACATATTTTACAGTGTACTTCTTCTAGGACTGCCTACTGGGAAGTCACTTCACATAAAGAATTATCTTTCATAGAATATTCATAAGGTTTAAGACTCACAGCATTTTCTCTACATGTAGGTATATTCCATGACTGCAGTTGAGGGCTATTTACAAAATATATACAGTATTTCATAATTCAACCAATGTATATATTGTTTTTAATTTTCTTTCCTTTTCCCAATTGTTCACTCATGAACCCAAGACCAGAATCCTTTTTTCCATATGAAATCTACCAGTTCAATTTTAAAAGACACATATCCTTCTGCAATATTCTCACTTGGGCAAAGAAATGACTTGAACATTCATTAAGATTTATGTGCTCTAATCACATAGTGACTGTCAATGGAGTGATGAGAGGGATTCTGAAAAAGAGCAGGCCTTAGGAGAGGACCTCTTCCTATTTAGCTACTTATCCGAAGACTGCAGGGGGACAGCAACACACTGCTTCAAGTTTGTGTTTCTTGCTACAGAAGTCAATGCTAAAGTATAAAATGCTGTCTTGTTCCTAACAGGGACCAGAAGTGAAATATTTAGGTTAGTGAATGTTGGCAGAAATATACTTCAAAGTTAAGTATGATTATCTTCATCTTCTAGTTTGCTCAATAGAATCAAATATAAATATACACTCATTTGTCCATAATGAGTTTATTTCATCAAATATTTGAGTGGAAATTATTCTTGAGAGACTGTGTTGGTACCTTGGAGGATATAAGGCAAAGGAAGCAATCATGTTCTTAGGTACAGGAAGCGAAACCATTATTGCACTGTGGAGACATGAGGGAATTTGTGTTATGGGTGTTAGATGAGTGGACATAGAGGAAACACATAGCCAAACACTTAAGACAGAAACTGGCAAATGATAAAAGGCAAAGCAAAAGAAAAAAAATTAAGAAGTTGGAGACAGGAATCTGCAATGTCATTTTATAAAATACTAAGAATTAAATTATTAAAATATAGGAATTTACATAATATTGAAATGAGAGGGAAAAAGCCATTCAAAGGGGGAGAAAAAGTGTGTGTCAATCACGTTTTGCATAGGAACAGGGAGAGAATCCTGTATCAGTTCCTTGGAGGACAAAAGGCAAAGGAAACAACCATGTTCTTAGGCACAGGAAGTGAAACCATTATTGCTTTTAGAGACAATACTGGAGGGGTGGAAACTTACTTCATGAAGAATAAGAAAGGGCAGCCTAAGCTTGTTCGGCAGATGCCTCTCTACTACATCATTTGAAAATGGCTAGGGAGGAAGACTTTCTAGGCGAAGGCAACACAGAGCAAATACACTTCCTGCTTTCCTGTGTGTAGACTAAGAGTTGCCATGTAGAGATGGGTGTCTGGCTCTCAGGAAGTGGATTTTCAGAGCCAAGCCTATGTCACTTCTTAGCTAAACTGCCCCCCCCCAAAAAAAATTATAAGGGTTTCCAGTTCCTAGTATGACAGTCAGCAAGAACAGATTTGCTTGTGGACAGAGAACCAAAGGCAACAAGTATGCATCAGGTAACTAACTATCTTATTTCCTTTATTTTCAGAAAACCTAGCTCTATCTAATGCATCCACGTGCAGCTGATAAGTGGTTTTGAAGGATCATGTGCAATTTATTGATATCTGAGGGTCTAGAAACTCTATCTCAACTGACAGGAGATAACACTCAAGTTTGTTAGTGTCTAACAAACACTTCACTAGCTGGAAAACACCTACACAAAAGAAGCAGCCCACCCAACAAAGAAAACAGTAAAAGACCTCACAGGGAGCCTTGTTTTCCTCTTTTCCAGCTCCCCTTACTGGTCAGAGTCTTATTCTCTTTCAAGCTAAAAATGTTCTCCTCAATAGTTCCTTTCTTCTAAGCTGCTGGTCAGGCGTCTCAAACCCTCCACCTGCAGGTAGCAACATGGAAGGATCCAGACGGACCTCAGCCTCATCCTCTCTGTGAATGGATAGCACAATCTCTTTTCAGATGCCACTTTTAAGCCAAGGGCTTGCCCAATGTCTCTCAGAAACCAGTCTCTAATTATACCTTTCTTTTTCCTTAGACAAAAAATTCTCTGTGCCCTAAACTACTGCATCTCTTATATAAAGGGTTGTTCCCTCTCCACCTTATTTAAGGGATTTATGGTAAAGAATTCCTACCAATGTTTTTTTCAATCCCTAAAGTCCAGCCATTACCATCCATCATCCTAAAAGACAACTCTCTGTTTTTCTGAATCTGGCCATGTGTTTTTCTGTACACCACACAGTATCAGTGAGCTCCCTTTACGGCATTCCTCTCAACCTGTGCTCTTGGAAAGTACGCCCCATCCATTTATGTCAAGAGCAACCCATCCCCTACTTAGTCTATGTGCTTTTAAATAAGCTGGGCAAGTGACTTGGGAGCCATCCTATCTGACAGTCCTATCTGAACCTCAGAACTTTCACTGATTAGAGAAAATGGATGCTTTTTACACTAGGTATGGAGTGGAGAGTGTTAGCATTCTGTCTAAGTTCCACCCCACAGTTACCTGGCAATAGCCAGGCAAGCCTGACCCATTATAAAAAGGGCTGCTTGCCTCCTTCTCACTCTCTTGCTCCCGTTCTGTCGCCTATCCCCTTCTCCCCTCTCTCTCCACATGCTCATGGCCAGCCTCTACACCTCTACTCCTCTCTCTTTCTCTCTCTCTCTCTCTCTCTCTCTCTCTCTCTCTCTCTCTCTCTCTCTCCCTTTCTTTGCCTCTACTACCCTCTTAACTCCTCTCCCCATGCCCTGAATAAGCTCTATTCTATACTATACCTTCCTGTGGCTGGTCCCTCAGGGGGAAGGGATGTCTTAGCATGGGCCCACAGAGGCACACCCTTCCCCCAACCTCACCTAACCTCCATAAAACATATTCCCTCCTTCCCTTTATCTTGTAATAAACACATCAGAGAGTATAAATCTTTCTTTACTGCTGATACCTGTCATGTTACTAGGATGCCATTCTGAAGAAGCTGCTAAGAAATAAAAAGAACGGACGGTGGGTCAGGGCAGAGCAATCCCTTAAGGAGTAACATCTGAGGCAACTCTACTGTTAGAGTTTTAAAATGTTTTAAATCATTTGAGATGGATTTTGAGTTTTTCCCCCATTGGCTTTGTCTCCTCAAATATCCATGATAGAAACTCTGTCCTCAGATCTCAGCCTCAGAGTCTTTCAGTTTGCTCATGTACATGACGCTATCCTGCCTGATCTTCAATTCACATCATAGTATTGAGCATATTTTCTGATTTTCTGCTTTCCTGACCTCCATCACTGAATGTCTTCAGAAAGAGTTTATGCACTAATGGAGCAATCCACATACTGTGTTTACTCTCCCCTTCACTGCCTACCAGGGATACTCAAACTTTTGACATTACAAAGTCACTTCATCATCTTCAAAGTTGACTCTAGGGCAGCAGTTCTCAGCCTGTGAGTTGTGACCCATTCGGGGTTTAAGGGCCCTTTCACAGAGGTTGCCTGAGACCATCTGTACATCAGATATTTACATTATGGTTCATAATAGTAGGAAAATTACAGTTATGAAGTAACAATGAAATAGTTGTAGGATTGGGGTCATCGAAACATGAGGAACTCTATTAAGGAGGCGCAGCATTAGCAAAGCCTAGAACCATTGCCCTAGAGAATCTCACAATCAGGTTTTTTAAATGGCAAATTTTAATCTCATGTTTTAAATAAGTTTACTATTTTGTGCTTGGTCATATTGTTAGCTACCATTGCTACCAAGGACTACAAATTACAAATTAGACACAACTGCAGGCCCTTAGGCAATTGTGCTGACTGGCTGATGGGTTGAACTATCTTCTTATCTTTAGTGTCACTCCTTCCCAAGGATTTTCATTTTGAATTTTTAGAGTTGTTTTTCTATAGTATGAAAAACTGTCTATCCAAGTCTCACCAAAACCTTTAGCAAATCCTATTTTGTGTGAGCTGGATCTCAGACATGACATGATGTATGCTTTGTTCCTAATGCCATTGTTCTCGAAAGAATATCATCTTACAGTGAAAATAAATGGGAACAAGTTCTTCATAAACCAAACCCAGGGTTGGAACCGATCTTAAAATGTTAGCTAACTGCAACTCAAAGGTAACATGTATGCTTAGCATGTGTGAAACTCTGAATTCAACTCCCAGTAACAACAACAATAACAAAAAAGTGTCAGTTGCAAATACATTCTAAAATAATATGCTTTGAATAAATAGCCGTAATCCATCATCAATCATGTTTCCAAGAGGCAAGCATGGTCCCTTCAACTGCATAATTTTATAAGATTTCTATGTAATTCTACCCATTATGTTTTAATGGGAGAGTCACACAGTAAAAATTATGCAAAGACTAGTCATGATGGTGAAAAGTTAAGGAACATTGCCAGGAGAAACACGGGCTTTCTTTACAAAGAGAAGATGTATGGTGAGAGCAATATTTATGTCCTGATACTTGGAAGATTGTCATGTGGATGAACAAACGTGACAATTCTCTTCTGCTCCAGATGGCATACAGAGATTAAATTTTATATGAAGTTATATCTTAGCTAATATAAGACAGTACATTAAAATAATGTTTCTGTCCAGCTATAAAAGGGGCTTATGTAAAAGTAAAGATTTGTAAAGTATTGATCAAGTTAGCCAAGTTTGTGTTCCAGCAACAAAAAGAAGAAAAAAAAAAAACCCAATCTCAGTAGTTCATCAAAGTTTCTTATTTACACTATCTCCCCAACACAGGTCACCAAAAAGCATACTCGTGGTAGCACTCAAGATGACAGAGATTGTACCATCATATAATACTGCTATTTTAATACAGGTCCCCAGAGCTGCCATGACAGGGAAACATAATTTGGATCAAAATGAACTCAAGTGCTTCTGCCTGAAATGCATTCCTATCATTTCTACTTAAATCTCATCAGCCAAAGCATCCAAAGACATGTTTAATCTTAAGGAGATGGGACAAATCATAACCAAGTACCTGGAAGGAGAAAGATGACAGAATTCTCAGTGACTGCTTGTAACATTTACACAACTCGGTAGGATTTAAGCCAAGTTGAAATATCACTAGATATTTTGTAGATTAGATTTTTACCCCCTTTAAATTCTAGGATTATAGAATTCTAACTTATCACATAGTTCCTTTAAGATGAAGGATATTGCAGTTCAGATCAAGTAAATAACTCTGGAGTGTTAAAATGCTTCATAGGAAAATCACTCTGTTCAATATTTGAAGGTACTGAGCTGAGCTTACAAAGATCTTGGCTTGCAAGAGCACAGTATTGACAGGTCAACAACTCTAACTCTGTTTGATAAGCCTGCCATACTCCATCTTCAAATATTTACGTTTGGCTTCTGCATAAGAGTTGTTGATTTTCAGTAGAGGCTGCGATGAATGACAGTTGATAACTGCTCTCTGTTCTGCATAGAATTTCCTTGCAAGGTTTGGAGCTATTTTTCCATCTTCCACAGTAAACGTGTAAGCTGACTTAAACAGGTGGCTTTAAATGCTGTCAGCTGTATTCTAGTGGCTTGATTGTGTCTTTCACTACGTAAAAGTCACTTCTTATAGGTTATGTTATTTATATTAGTCTCCTGATTCATATTACTGCAGATATTGCTTAAATTGAGAGCAATTACCCAGCTCAGTTTTGCTCATTTTAAACCTGCTGTGTCCTCAATATTTTTTTTTCCAAATTATGGATCAAATAAGGACAGCTAACCATTTTCTGCATGGTAGAACTGTATAGGTACCCTGGAAGTTACCTTAGAGATGACCCAATTCACCTCTCTGTCTTATATGTAAAATGAAATAATGTTAGACTTCTGTTGATAGTGTATTATGTTCTTGGCACACAGCTAATGGTTTCTTGTGTAGTATCTCAGTTAATCTCTCTAGCTCAGTAGAGTAAATATTGTCATTATTAGCATCAAAGATGCACAGGGAGTGTAAGCCTTCATGGGGACTAGGATAGCTGCTGTCATGTGGACACCCAAAATGACCTCCTTTCTCCTGGTTTCAAATCTCAACTCTAGTTACAACCCACCTACACGTGGGGAAACATGTGAGCCAGTAAGGAATCCCAACAGGAAAAAAAATATTTTTATGGGTTCTAAGAACCTCTGAGAAAAATCTATTGCAAATCTTCTCATTGGCAAGGGTGTGGATAAATGGGCACATACCTTTAAGCCATGTAACATGGTGGAAGAGCCAAATATCAGGAAGTTAGCAGTGAGATTTTGTCTCCTAGTTATGTCAGAAGCTGTACCCATAAAGCCTCACCAATGTGACTGCCCAAACATGAGCTAAACAAAAATGACACCAATACACATGCCAAAGTGGATGGGGGAAAGCCCCTGAAGCCTCAACCCTACACAGAGAACTACAGGTCATTAAAGAATGCCAAGATCAGGAGAAAGGTCCTCCCATGGAAAAGCACACCAATTGGTTATTCACTACCAGGGTCAGCCCTGGAAACATACATACAAGTAACATTATACCGACTGATCAGATTATATTTAGGAAGATAGATGATATAGATATATAGATATAGATATAGATATAGATATAGATATAGATATAGACATAGACATAGACATAGACATAGACATAGACATAGATATAGATATAGATATAGATATAGATATAGATATAGATATAGATGGAGAGAGAGGGAGAGAGAGAGAGATGCCTGCAATAACAATTAATGAAAAAAATCACAAATGTGAAGGAAAGAGGAGGGTGTGAGAGAGTTTTGGAGGAAGGAAAGGGAAAGAAAAAATGTAATTAAACCATAATCTCAGAAGTTAGAAAACTGTAACATTTTCAGATATTGAGCTAAGTTTCAGGGTTTTGGAACTGCTTCAGTTTATCATGGTTCTTACATATTAAGTGAAAAGAAATGACAGGCTATTAATATAGTCTAAGAGAAAACTTATATAGTACAATTTATTCATGAAATAAAATGTTAAGCCTCCAGACGCCCTGAAACATTACTTAACCCAGGAAAACAAAAACAAATACTGAACCTATTAAACAGTGAGATCTAAAAACCTACAATCATTTATTGAGAAGATTCTGGAATCATTTCTAAGCTCTTTTCTGTAGCACTTTCTTGGTTTTTTATATCAATAATGCTTATCTGTTAGTGAAGGATTTATGAAAGATTTCTATGATTTTCAATTTTATTAATGTTTTAGATATTTTTTAATTTTCCACTTCAATCAAATTACATTTTATAATATCAACAAGGAGATTTAACCCATTTGTTTATCCTTTTTCATAAACTGAAATCAATAATATTGGGAGAAAGCAACCTTGTTTGATCCCATCCCTGAACCTGAAAACCTTTCTGTGGGTTTATTTATCAAACTGTTTAAAACACGCTGGGCTGAAGAGATAAAAGCATGAAGACCTGAGTTCAAATCCTTAGAGCCCCCACCCAAAATTGTGCCTAGTTGTTCATGGCTATAACCCAATAGAGGGAGGCAGAAACTGGAGGACTGCTGGGCCTTGTTGGCAAGCAGCCTAACACCAGGCTCAGTAAAAGACCTCTGATCTCTAGGTCACACACACACACACACACACACACACACACACACACACACACACACACACGCACGCGCACACACACACACACACATGTCATACATGCCAAGAGTGTTTCTGTCAACACACCTGATACAGGCTGAGGTCCAGTCCTTAGGTTATCAATCCCCCAAAGTCCAGCCTCTGTCCTGAGAGAAACCTGTGTCTGGCTTGGCAGCAATTCCTTCCAAGCACCACGACAGGAGTCTCTCTTCAGCCAACCATCACCAGAGCATCTACAGATGTGACGTGTTGGAAACTGCACCTCAGCCCCAGTGCTCTGATAGCAAGTGGGGAGAGGGATGCAGTGTGACATGCACTTCAAATGACAGTTCTGCACTCTAATTCTCTAGCAGAAACAAAGGAGACAAGGCCATGGTAAGTAGGCTAACATATGGACACATTGTAGGGCAAAGGTTTTGGCAGGCTGCGCTGGAAATAAACCTTTATTCCTCTCACAATTTCTGTGGGAAAATGTGTCCAGCTCAAAACAATGAACCTACAAATGCTCCTTAGGAGCATAACTCATCTGGAAACTGGAGGATGTGTTCACAAGCATCTTCAGCCTGTCAAGCCCAATAGATCACAGCAGGGAAAAGCCCTGATTTACAGCCATGGCCCTGTTGCCAAACCACTTCCTAATTTATATTCTTTATCCTTAAATGGAGAGCTATAATATGTCTGCCCCAGATACAAGGTTGTTTCTAATGAGCATGGCCGTTTCTGAACGAGTACCTTTCAAAATTGACAGTACCAGTTCATTCACTCCACCATATTATGCATTATGAATTCATAGTACTGAATGTAGGGACTGGTTATAAGAATATGATTTCTACGATTAATTCAAGTATCCCAAAAGAAGCATTATAGGCTCCATCTTTACTCCATTTCCTTGTTTATCTTGACCTATATATTATTTTTAGAATATTGGCACTACCCAAAATCATTCTAAATTTAAGAGTGTTAATTGAAAACATTATAATGCACATGTTATCCGTACATTTTAGAATGTCTCAAAGCTGTTCTTAAGACATCAAGAAGTGATTTCTGCAAAACCGGGTGCAGTAACGGGGAGATGCCAGAGTTTAAACCAATGTCCAAAATTTAAAAAATAAAAGATAGAAGGATACAGTGAGTCTCTTTAACACTCTTCTGGTATATTATTTTAAAATACACTCACAGATGAGATAGATGGTAGACAGGTCTATAAATAATAGAGAGATAGACAGTGATGCACATATATACTTTGTTTCTCAAATACTTTTTTTTGATATTTACTTTATTTACTTTTCAAATGTTTTCCCCTTTCCAGGTCTCCTCTTCAGAAACCCCCTATCCCATAACCCTCCCCCTGCCTCTATGAGGGTACTCCCCACCCACCCACCCACTCCAGTCTTCCCTCCCTAGCATTCCCCTACACTGGGGTATCTAATACCCTCAGGCCCAAGGGCCTCTCCTCCCACTGATGACCAACAAGGCCCTCCTCTGCTACATATATGGCTAGCACCATGGGTAAATCCGTGTGTATTCTTTGGTTGGTAGTCCAGTCTCTGGAGCTCCGGGGGGTCTGGCCAGTTAACACTGTTGCTCCCACCATGGGGCTGCAAACTCCCTCAGTTCCTTCAGTCCCTTCTCCAACTCCTCCACACGGGACCCCATGATTGGCTGCAAGCATCTGCCTCTATATTTGTCAGGCTCTGCCTGAGCCTCTCTGGAGACAGCTGATCATGCTTCCATCAGTAAGCATTTCCCAGCATCCACAGAATGTCTGGGTTTGGTGGCTATATATCAGATGCTCCAACACTCTTAAACATAGTTTTACCTTTATATTGGTTCTTTTAAAAATGACTTGAATTAAACCATTGACAAATATTCATTCATAGTGGCACGAGATTCACATTTCCAACCTTCTATATTTTTTTTGTCTGCATGTCTGTGCATTTTTAATTATTTATTTATTTTTGATACTTTATTTACATTTCCAATGTTTCCCCCTTTCCAGGTCTCCTTTTTGGAAACCCCCTATCCCCTCCAACTCCCCCGACTCTATGAGGGTATTCCACTTCCCACCCACCTGCCCACCAACACCAGTATTCCCACCTTGACATTCCCCTTTACTGGGGCCTCTAACACACTAAGGACCAAAGGCCTCTCCTCTCCATGATGGCCAACAAGGCCCAGCTCTGTCACATATGTAGTCTGAACCATGGGTCCCTCAATGTGTATTCTTTGGTTGGTGGTCCAGCCTCCAGGAGGACGGGGGGGGGGGGTGTCAGGCAAATTGACACTGTTGCTCCCTCCATGGGACTGCAAACTCCCTCAGCTCCTTCAATACCTTCTCCAACTCCTCCATCTGGGACCTCACTCTCAGTCCAGCAGTTACTGTAAAGTGAAACTTGGGTATTCCAAACTTTTGGATTAATATCCACTTATCAGTGAGTATATACCATGTTCATTCTTTTGTGACTGAGTTACCTCAATCAGGATGATATTTTCAAGTTCCATCCATTTGCCTGCAAATTTCATTAAGTCATTGTTTTTAATAGCTGAGTAATACTCCATTGTGTAAATGTACCGCATTGTATGTATCCATTCCTCTGATGAGGGAAATCTGGGTTGTTTCAAGCTTCTGGCTATTATAAATATGACTGCTATGAACATAGTGGAGCATGTGTCTTTATTACAGGTTTTAGCATCTTTTGGGTTTATACGCAGGAGAGGTATAGCTGGGTCCTCAGGTAGTATTATGTCCATTTACCTGAGGGTCCACCAAACTGATTTCCAGACTGGTTGTACCAGCTTGCAATCCCACCAATAATGGAGAAGTGTTCCTCTTTCTCCACATCCTTGCCAGCATCTGCTGTCACCTGAGTTTTTGATCTTAGCCATTCTGACTGGTGTGAGGTGGAATCTCAGACTTGTTTTGATTTGTAATTCCCTGATGACTAGGGATGTTGAGCATTTCTTTAGGTGCTTCTCAGTCCTGCAAATTTCCTCAGTTGAGAATTCTCTGTTTAGCTCTGTTCCCCATTTTTTTAATAGGGTTATTTGGTTTTCTGGAGTATAACTTCTTGAGTTCCTTGTATATATTGGATATTAGCCCTCCATCAGACGTTTGATTGGTTAAGATTTTTCCCAATCCGTTGGCTGCCTTTTTGTCCTATTTACAGTGTCCTTTGCCTTACAGAAGCTCTGCAATTTCATGAGGTCCCATTTGTCTATTCTTGATCTTAGAGCATAAGCCATTGGTGTTCTGTTCAGGAACTTTTCCCCTGTACCCATGTGTTCGAGGTTTTTCCCCACTTTCTCTTCTATTAGATTCAGTGTATCTGGTTTTATGTGGAGGTCCTTGATCAACTTGGACTTGAGGTTTGTATAGGGAGATAGGAATGGATCAATTCTCATTATTCTACATGTAGACAGCCAGTTGAACCAGCACCACTTATTGAAAATGCTGTCTTTTTTCCACTGGGTGGTTTTAGCTCCTTTGTCAAAAATCAAGGGACCATAAGTGTGTGGGTTCATTTCTGTGTCTTCAATTCTATTCCATTGATCTACCTGCCTGACTATGTACCAATATCATGCAGTTTTTATCACTACTGCTCTCTAGTACAGCTTGAGGTCAGGGATGCTGATTCCTCCAGAAGTTCTTTTGTTGTTGAGAATAGCTTTTGCTATCCTGGGTTTTTTGTTGTTCCAAATGAATTTGAGAATTGCTCTTTCTAAGTCTATGAAGAATTGAGTTGGAATTTTGATGGGGATTGCATTGAATCTGTACATTGCTTTTGGCAGGATGGCCATTTTTACTATATTAATCCTCCCAATCCATGAGCATGGGAGATCTTTCCACCTTCAGGGGTCTACTTCGATTTCTTTCTTCAGAGACTTGAAGTTCTTGTCATACAGATCTTTCATTTGCTTGGTTAGAGTCACACCA